>JASPKZ010001218.1:0-600000 GCA_030220185.1 Diploptera punctata | reverse complement strand
TGAGAAATGTCTTAAAACGAAGTGAGAAGTTGATCTGAAAGTAACCTAAAGTCACCATATTTACAATGTAAAATATGTTTTTTTGCGCGATAGTGCGTTTTGTCGTACTTACAGCAATGACGGCCATGATTCAAAGTTCAACTTCCTACATTTCGGGGTTGCCAATCTAAATAATTATACTATAATAAACATAAGAGTACTGTAGTATTATACGAGCACTGCATTTTTAAATGAACTGAACTTTATTTGATGCAATATAAAATAATAAATACGTACTTGCCGCCAATTTTATAACTAATTCGTGCCACGGCCTCCTATAATTTCAACTAACATTGCCCGAACCGTTAGCTTTGGTCAGTTTATGATGTGTTTATGTGTGTTTTACAGAATCTTGGAAATTAAAAACATCCCTAACGCTCGGTTTTTAAACATTTTCCTCGATTCTGTAAAAACCACTTCCCATCTCGCATTGTAATGTACTAATTGCTCAGACAGTGTAGCCAACTTATCACAAAATTCGCTAACAAGCAAGTAAATACTAAACAAATCTGGTGTACTAACTCGCCCATTTTCTCACCCTCACTTGCCCTCTAACACTAACATAGTTATGGGTTTATTTACGTCAAAACTTTGACATACAGATAAAGATACTATTACAATGCGAAGTTGGGAAGAGGTTTTTACAGAAGCGAGGAAATGATTAAAAACCGAGCGATAATGAGGTTTTTAATTGCCCAAATTCTCCAAAACACTTCACAAACGTGTGTTGTAGATTAATTTTTGCACGATGGTGTTTTTAAAATAATAAATAATAATATATTTGTTCGAAATATTTGCGTTCATTATAAACAACTGACTGACGTTAGCAGTCTGACCAATGTATATACGCTAAATGCCGAAAATAATTTAGTTGAGACTACAGCAGGCCATGATACCAACCAGGTATAAAATGGCGACAAGTAGAAATTCATTGTTTTAAATTATTTCAATCCACCGCTGTGGTCTCGAGGTAGCGTTGCTGCCTTGTCACGCAGCGGGCCCGGGTTCGATCCCCGGTCGGAGCAGTTTTTCTGGGTGAGATTTTTATCGCGCTTTTTCCTCACCTGTAAGACAAATGCCAGGAAAACGTTAAGGCCCAAACGGTCCCCGAAATCGTCATCCTTATCATTATCATCATCTTCATCATCCTTCACCGGTGTGGAAAGCAACGGGAAGCTACCACACCTACTATTCCCTAGTAAAGCTGCAAGAATAGCATGAAAATACTATGATTGCAGTGAAGGATGGATTTATATTGTTTCAGATAAAGTTCAGTTCATTTAAAATGCAGTGATTGTTTCGCATAATATATATTAACACAGCGTTTTGGATATATTTTTGTATATACATTTTACATATTATATATATAAAGATCAGAGGAAGACCTAAAATCTCCTGGAGTCAGGGAATATGTTTATACATGAAGGAGAAACATCTACAACCAGGAGATTGGATGGACCGACAAATTTGGCTATTAGGAATCGGACGATGTCAAAGACATTAATCAATCGATGATCTATCTATCTATCTATACCTTGGTAGGTAATTTGTAATTTGTAATATTTCAGTATAGTTATTTAGTTATTTATAGGTTGGCAACCCCGAAATTTAGGAAATTAAACTTTCAATCATGGTCGCCATTCCTGTAAGTACGACAGAACGCACAATTGTGCAAAAAATTAACTTGCTCTGTTCGTTTCCTATATCGTTCATATTATTTTCGTGATAATTTTGTTTAATGATTGCACATACACGTATCTAAAGTTGGCAATCTCATATGATGCGCTTCGTTACAAAAATGTACCATATATCAACCAATTCTAACATCTGCTACCAGGATATCCTAGTTAAAATTATATAAAATTAGTAGATGTCTTACTTCGTAGGAAGAAGAGGCATATGGAAGAGATGAGGGGAACGATCCATATTTTTTTTTGTCAGAGAGCGTTTAAGCACATGTTAAAGACAAAAGCGTATTTAATAGTACTACACGAAACACCCACTTTAACTCACTGGCACTATCGAACACGCAGGGTTTATAGCCCTGCGGACGTAAGTTCCCCTTACATCCCTGTCTTGAGTTTCCCTGTATAGTACTTCCCTCAAATCAGGGATAATGCTATTCTTCCACCTCATTCTTTGTCTACAAACTGAGAGTTTTCCTCTGCTATTCCTAAAATAAGTTTACATGTCTCTATTGCATTCCCCGTCCGTGCCACATGTCCTGCCCATATCAGTCTATGATACTTAACTGTTCTTATCGTATTTGGTTTCCTATAAATAACATGTAGCTCACTGTTATGTAGTCTTGTCCATTCGCGTGTCTGTTCATCTCTCTTTGGTCCAAAAAAAATCCTAAGGATTTTATTCTCAAACACACGTAATATTTTCTCCTCCCTTAAAGTAAGAGTTCATATTTTGCACACATATATTATAACTGGGAGAATAAAAGTTTTATATATTTTCAGTTTAATGCTTTTAGAGAGAAGTTGGGACGACATAATACATAATACCACGCATTTCCAGAATCGAGCCTATGTTTAATATCTTTGTGCATCTCATTCCTGTTTGTAATTATTGCTTCTAGTATTTGAATTCAGAACGGCGTTCTTAGGAAAATGTTTTGACCAAAGAGAGATGAACAGACAGGTGAATGGAAAAGACTACTTAACAGTGAAATACATGATCTTTACAGGAAGCCAGATATAATAAGAACAGTGAAGTCTCGTAGACTGCGATGGGCAGGATATGTATCACGGCTGGGGAATGAAATACGTGTGTGGAAGCTTCTTGTAGGAAAAACAGAGGGGAACGCCCAGTTTGTAGACCGTATCATTAGGTGGGAGAATAACTTTAACTATGATTTGAGGGAAATAGATTATAAAGGGAATGATTGGAAAACAATAGCTCAGGATAGGGATGTATGGAGAACTTATGTTCACGCGGTCATGAACCTACGGGTTCGATAGTGCCAGTGAGTAAGTAAGTATTTGATTTCAGTAAAGCGTGTCTAAAATAATTAGATTAAGTAACTCCCGGCAAGGAGTATATTGTCCCATGTTGGGACGTAGGGTTTAACCAGGCAGCAGTTTTACATTATTTTAATTTATTCGCGTAGACTTTCACGGTCGGAGTTGCTATGATGAACTTGATGAAGATTTTCGGGCTGTAGGCCGTGGTCGTGAGGCTTGTAGTTCTCTGGCGAAACGTCGGGAACTACAAGCCTCACGACCACGGCCTACAGCCCGAAAATCTTCATCAAGATCATTATTTTAATTGTTTTGTATGTTTATACAGAGTGTCCAAAATTATATATACACTCTTTGAAATAAAGTTCCTCAGTACGAAAAGAGACAGATGCACAATTTTTGGATTTATGATTCAGAAGGCAATGGAAAAACCTAGAAACGATCTTTCGATGAAGTAGATGGATGCTGAAATTTTATTGGAAAGTGGAGAATGTTGTTGAAGTCCTAACACACCGCCTTTTGAACTCGCTTTGCACCGTTCTCTCAGCTTCAAACTTGTTTCGGTTTCTCGTGGTTGTTAACCTTTGTTGTGGTGTACGAAATTGAACTCTCCGACGTCCTTGAAACTCAACAACATTCTCCAATTTCCAATAACATTTCAGTACCCAGTTTTTCATTGAACGATAAACGTAATACCGAGTTTCTGATGAACGTTTTTTTAAGGATTTCCACTGTCATATGAATCATAAAATCCAAAAACAGTACTTTTATCTGATATCATCGCGGAGCAATATTGTTTCAAAGTTGTATATACATATGTATACTCAGTTTATATATATCTTCTTGTATCTTGTAAGCGCATGTTTTCCTTAACAGAGATTTAGGCGCTCTTCCCCTACAGGGAAGAATTTGAACCATACTAATTTAGTTACACTTGATTTCTTATAGATGTCATGTGAGTGGTCCGTGGTCAGCGTTCCGCCTCATACTGACATCTAGGAAACCAAGGTATTACTAAGACGAGAAAATTCGGTAAATTTTGCTTAGAGGCCTTTTTATTCAGGCTTAAGGATCTTTTACGAGCCTGAAAATCTTCAGACTCGGGACCTACCGCTTAAAGTCCCTCCCGGAGGACTTGCTCCTTGGATTTTTCCATCCTAAAAAATCGACCACGGCCGGGTTTGAACCCGCGACCCTTGGGACCAGAGGCAAGGAGCATAACCACCGATCCACCGCGGCCGATTCAGTTTATATATATATATATATATATATATATATATTTCTTATGTACGCGTGTGTGTCACTGATCTCCTCCTAAACGACAGGACCGAATTTGATGATTTTGTTTTTATGTTTCAGTGGGTCCCTGGATGGTGTATATTCAAAATTGGACCCTCTAAAACTATTAGGTGTAAGAGTTCACTTAAAGTGAAAATTTAAAAATCACTCCAGCGGTCAAGATATTCGACGTTTCACAACGAAACTCAGTATATCCTAATCTGTAAATGAGCGACATCTGACATTATAAATGGCGATTTACCTGATGTCCGAAATGAAAAACTGTGTAAACGAATGGACTATTTTGATTTTTTTTTGCGTGTTTGAGTGAATCCTTGCATGTTTTATATTCACACTTTGGACCCTCTAAAACTATTAGGTATAGGAGTTCATCTGAAGTGAAAATTTAAAAATCGCTCTAGCGGTCACTATTTTCGATGTTTCACAACGAAACTTAGTATATCCTATAAAATAAACCGAGGTACGTATTATCGAAAAAATGAGCGAAATCCGACAATTAAAAACTGTCTAGCAAACACAACGTTTGGCTCGTCTCAGCGTATACCATATAATTTAATTAACCTTTAATATTTCATTTATTTACTAAATACTAAATAAACTAAAAGTAAGATACATACAATGTTATTTACAAATATGGATCGCACGGGCAGTAAGCCGTACGTGCTGTTGACAGTCCGTTACAATAAGTTGATGTTTGGTAATAATATACTTATAACAAAAAAAAAAAGAAAACAATAATATTACAATTAGATAACAATACAATTACATTATACATTAACTTAGTTATGTAGAATTATTAAGAATTAATGGTATTGTAATTTAACATATTTATTTATTCCTGAATAAGTGTTGTTCTTACTTTCCGCGTTTTGTCCAGAAATCTACCCAAGTTTATCCAATTTTCTGGGTTTACCTGTAACTCATAGCATGCAATTTTTCACGATTTGAATTTAGAAACCTTTCCGGTAATAACTGATGCCTCCAATATTCTAAATCGTAAAATGTTCCTAATATATGTATCTCGTCTTCAAAGCTCCAGCGTATTAGCTAGTATATATACGCGTGTGTGTGTGCTTGTATATGGTACGATAATAAATTTATCGGCGGTGATTTGAGAGACACTAATCATATCGAAATGATTAAAAACCATTAGCTCAATTTAGAGATGTATGGAGAGCATATGTCCGTGCGATAATGAACCCTTGTGTTCAATATTGCCAGGGAGTGTGTGTGTTAATTTTGTGGAAGTTGTTATTGGTTTTAATAAACTACAGTGTTATTTGATGGTCACAAACGTCTTTTATGTCTGAGCAGAAGTGAACGACTCCACATGAACCACAATAAAAATAACGACATTTATTACGTCAAGTCACCACAAGTTATCGTCCGGCCGCCACTGTTATTAACACTCCTTAGCGGCTGTGTGTCAGCCACAATATTATATATATCCTTTATTTTATTGCAACACAAATTGAAAACTATCATGTTTTATTTCTGGACTTTTCGAAAATATTCATCTTGTCTGTATTTAGATCTCAGATTTGAAGTAAACAATTGTTATTTTCATAGCTTTTAATTTACATTAATTTTGTTTTAACCCTTTCGCTTCAGGTTTAAATACGCATTTTCCCAGAAACCGGATGTAAGTTATCGTAAATTATATTGTCTATTTTCAGACATTCAAAACAAACAGAAGATAACGATACTTTAAATCACAATAACGGTGAAGGCAAAAACACATTCCTCTAGTATTCATAAATGTTAACAAGAGATTACCCTGTTAAGGGATGTACAAAATATTGCAAACTATATAACAGCAGAGTTAAGCGAGCACACCTCGTCTTCTGGGTTGAATCCATTTAGCTGTCGGCGAGTCTACCTCGTCTTTTGAGGCGCATGCGTTAATTACCTTAACATATAGTGTTTATGCTAATTTCTTAAAGTCCCAAAATACACCGTGTCCCATTCAAAGCTCCCATATTTTATTTAATCATAACTCTCTAAGTATGCGGAATTATGAAATGAGATTGGTATTAAAAGAAAGAGGAACTCAAAGTAGTTTTGTTTTCATTGTTGCAGTTAATTCATCTGTCGCATGTTGGACAATAATGACATACAACAAAATGGCAACTCCTCAGCAACGAGCACAAACTGTTTTCTGGTATGCAGGGACGAAGTCAATAATTGTAGTGCAAAGAAATTACTGCCGAGATGAAATTTTTAAGAAGAGTCAAAGGCTGCACTAGAATGGACCAGATGAGAAACGAGGATATCCGTGAAGAACTACAGATCTACTCCATAAAAGAAAAGATATTTAACAAGATACAGTGGAAAGAACATGTAGAAAGAATGGAAGAAAGTAGATTACCAAATAAAATCTTCCATTATTTTCCAAGAGGAAGAAGAGATGTCGGACGTCCTCAAAAGAGATGGTCTTAGATCTATTAGTGAAGACGGAACAGGCAACTCGTGCCTAAACCAGTAAGTGAAGAAGAAGAATAAATTACTGGAGAGAATACTGAGGAGATGGGAAGACCATTAAGGCATGCCTTGAGAAGTTTCCGGCGACTGGAAGCGTTAAAAAAGAATCAGGAGGTGCTCATACACGTGTTTCAGCATGTGTTCATGTTATTAATGGTGCACATATAGAGGTGTTTTAGTGTGTTGCAATGTGTGGCAATGAAAATTCTTTGAGTTTCTGTTTCGTTTAATAGCGACCTTATTTCATAATTCCGCATACTTCATTAGTCATGATTAATTAAAATGTGGGAGATTTGAATGGGTACACTGTATTAATTTCATAATTATATGGGGCTTCTATAAAGAACTGGGATTTTAAACCTTTCTTGAACAAACAGCAATAAAACAAAATATTTATCTATCTATCTATCTATCTAGTAATTCTGCCCGAAGGCAGATATTTCATTGCAATCATAGCATTTTCATGCTATGCTTTTCAGCTTTACTAGGGAATTATGGGTGTAGTAGCTTCCCGTTGCTTTCCACACCGATGAAGGTTGATGATGATAATGATAATGATAAGGATGATGATGATGGCCGGATGATTTTCGGGGACCGTTGGGCCCTAAGCGTCCTGATATGTGTATTACAGGTGAGGAAAAACCCCGAAGAAAACTCATCCAGAGCTTGTCCCGACTGGGATTCGAACCCAGGGCCGCTGCGTGACAAGGCAGCACGCTACCTCGAGACCACACCGGTAAGAGTCCATGTTTCACATCCATATAATATATATATGGAATGATAAGAAAAATAAATGCCTGGACGGGATTCGAACCCGGATCTCTGAGTCTGTACCTCAGCGTGATATCCATTACACTACCAGGCGAATCCAATTCAAACACTTATTTTTCTTATTATATGTATTATACTCTCCATTATTACTAGATGTCGCGAGAACTCGGTCTTCACCGCCATCTAGCAGCTGACTATATCAAGTAAGCAAATTAAAGAGAATATTCTCTTTAATTTGCTTACTTGATATAGTCAGCTGCTAGATGGCGGTGAAGACCGAGTTCTCGCGACATCTAGTAATAATGGAGAGTATAATACATATATAAGAAAAATAAGTGTTTGAATTGGATTCGCCTGGTAGTGTAATGGATATCACACTGAGGTACAGACTCAGAGATCCGGGTTCGAATCGCGTCCAGGCATTTATTTTTCTTATCATTCCATATTAAGCTTACATTGCTCAATGTTAAACATTTAATTATAACATATATATATATATATATATATATATATATATATATATATATATAGCGGTGGACAAACTGAATATATGTTTACATATTATAGAAATATATTACACAATGATAATTTACAGTTAATGACAAATGAGGGAAATTTTGAAGAAGTGGCTGAATTCAAATACCTAGGAACAATAATTACAAACATAAGTAAGGTGGACAAAGAATTTAAACATGGGCTAATTCAGGAAGTACATGCTATTATACATTATAGGGACTCTTGTTGTCCAAAATTCTCTAAAAAAAACATTTAAATTGAAAATATATCACCATCATTATCATTAAGTTATTTATATATAGGTCCTTTCAGGCTGTTCCTATGATATCTCAAGATGCGGGTGGCCAGTCCATTGTTTAATACGACTATGCTAATATACAAAAGTGAGATCTGTCTGAAAACATATAAAATGTTATTCTCTCAGTTATATTATATGAATGTGAAACACGGACCTTTAGTTTAAGGGAGGAGAAAATATTACGAATATTTGAGAATAAAGTTCTTAGAAAAAGTGCTCCTTGCCTCTGGTCCCGAGGGTCGCGGGTTCAAACCCGGCCGGGGTCGATGGATATTTTAGGACGGAAAAATCCAAGGAGCAAGTCCTCCGGGAGGGACTTTAAGCCGTGGGTCCCGAGTCTGAAGATTTTCAGACTCGTAAAAAATCCTTAAGCCTGAATGAAAGACCTCTAAGCAAAATTTACCGAATTTTCGCGTCCTAGTACTACCTTGGTTTCCTAGATGTCAGTATGAGGCGGAACGCTGACCACGGACCACTCAAAATGACATCTATAACAAAACAAGTGTAACTAAATTAGCCTAGTATGGTTCAAATTCTTCCCTGTAGGGAAAGAGCGCCTAAATCTCTGTAAAGGGAAAACATGGGCTCACAATACAAAAAAAGAAGTGCAATGGATTTAAGCCCCATTTATAAAGAAGCAAAACTATCTTTTGTTAGAAGATAATGACAACATGAGCTAACATAAATTTACAAGATAGAGCATCTCCTATTATAGAACAACTAATTTACTTTCATGATCATGCCTTAAAACATTTGAATCGAAAAGATATGAACAGACAAGCGAATGGAGAAGACTTCATAACAGTGAGCTATATGATTTTTATGGGAAACAAGATATAATAAGAACAGTAAGTCTTGCGGACTGCGATGGGCAGGACATGTGGCACGCATGGCGAATGACATATGTACATGGAAGCTTCTTGTTGGAAAACCAGAGGGAAAACGGCCAGTTAGTAGATAACCTATAATGTTGCTTATACGCGTAATATACAGTTTGATGCGTTTCATTTTTCCTCCACTAGGGTGCATTCTTACAATATTGGGATCCTATTTGGCAATAAATAGTATGATCAAATTGCAGCGGTGAATAAATCAAACGTAACCAAACATTTCTCATTTTTTTTAAACATCGCCGTTTATATTAAATATATGCATGTTTTAAAATAACTATATTTAAATAATGATTTGTGAGTAAACAGCTTAATTTTATTCTTTAAATAATCCTAACAAATGCCACTCTTTATTTCCAAATCCTCTAGGTAAATTGGAAATCATTCGTGGCATTACTTATGTTAATGGCATGGTGGTGGTGGTAATGATTCAGTATGAAATGTCACGAGATATTGTTTTAAATATGAAAATAATTGAAGTGGTGGGAATCACGTTCGTATCGACCAGAACACTCACTCACTCGATCCCATTTGGCAGAGCGCCCCGCACTCGGCGCATCTGGCGCTCTCTTACGCCCCATTGAGCAGACTGAAGACAAACATAAGACAGCCTGAGTACCTGGTGTCTCTCAGATAGTGCACTTCCAGTACATTCACAACCACCGCCTTACTTAACTGTGTAACTTCGTTTTAAAATGTTAAGCCACGTTTTCAAACAGTATCTGTTCGTGTTAATTAAAAAAGTTTTATATGATTTTCATATTTATTGAAATATACATTCGTAATAGGAATGAGATGCACAAAGAAATTAAACATAGGCTCAATTCCGGAAATGCGTGCTATTATGCATTGCAGAAACTCTTGATGTCCCAACTCCTTTCAAAAAAACGTTAAACTGAAAATATATAAAATTATTAATCTACCAGTTATATTATATGGGTGCGAAACATGGACTCTTACTTTAAGGGAGGAAAGGAGCTTACGAGTATTTGAAAATAAAGTTCTTAGAAACATTTTTGGACCAAAGAGAGATGAACAGACAGGTGAATGGAGAAGACTTCATAACAATGAACTACATGGTATTTATAGGAAGACAGATATAATAAGAACAGTTAAGTCTCGTAGACTGCGATGGGCAGGACATGTTGCACGTATGGGGATGAAAGACTTGCATGGAAGCTTCTTGTAGGAAAGCCAGAAAGAAAACGCCCAGTTGGTAGATCAAGAATGAGGTGGGAAAATAACATTAACTATGATTTGAGGGAAGTAGATTATACAGGGAATGATTGTAAAGCATTAGCACAGGATAGGGATGTATGGAGAGCTTATGTCCGCGCGGCCATGAACCTACGGGTTCGATAGTGCCAGTGAGTAAGTAAGTAACAGCTGTTAAAGTACTTTGTACCTTCTTCAGACGAATTTTATCATGATTACAAATGGATTTTGGTATTATACGAGTATATAAACTCCAGTGTACTTAAAGCCGTGGATCCCGAGTCTGAAGATTTTCAGGCTCGTAAAAGATCCTTAAGGCTGAACGAGCAAAATCTATCGAATTTTCCCGTCCTAGTGCTACCTTGGTTTCCTAGATGTCAATATGAGGCGGAACGCTGACCACATACCACTCAAATGACATCTATACGAAAACAAGTGTAACTGAATTAGTATGGTTCAAATTCTTCCCTGTAGGGGGAGAGCGCCTAAATCTGTGTAAAGGGAAACATGGGCTTACAAGATACAAGAAGATATAAACTCCACTACATAACAACTGTAACTATGCAACTGAATGTAAACAAACAAATTTTAACAAACAATGTCTTATTATAAATTTGAAAGAGGCGATTCATTTAAATCTAGTTAAGAATTTAACAGCCTATTGCTATTCTTCAAGTTGTTTGTTTACATTCAGTTGCATATAGTGCAACCGCCCAGTCTACGGCTCTGAAGTTTTGACTAAAGTGTTGCCGATATGGATATTCAGTGGGAGAGGCCGCTTTATGTACCACGCGGAATATTAAATCATAGCACTTTCTGTTTATCTAGAACGTAAATTATTAGAAATAATGCTCATTTTATAACGCGAAATTGAAAATGAAACAAAAATATGAGATTTCTCATTTATCGCTACGAAACACAATATTCTCGAAAATATTCACAATTCTAGTAAATTCACGAAAAACAGTTCCATATATCACTTCAAAACTATGTTAAATGCATAAAGAACATAATTTGTATTTGAAAAACCCCTTCTCATGTACCGTTAAAATGAAAATCTTACCTTTATCTTTGTTAATCAAGAGGAAAGACGCCACAATCTTCGTATATATAATTTTCTGCCTCATCACAGCCGATAAATAAATTCTCGACTTTGACTCGCATAAGAGCCAATTTTCTTTTTTGATTCAGATGAGCCACTCGCCATATTAAAACAATAATGGACTGAAGGTGTATTGTTAACAGTTAATCACAAGAGCGAAACAGCAAACAAACACACTCTGTACTGCAACAAAGAGCAACTGAAGCCACGTGGTTAGCAGAAATACAGCCGACAACATCGCAGCAATCTCAAAATATACTAGCGGCGTAAAGAGCAGTGATTGGTTGTAGCAGATGCTCATTCACACTAAACTACTTTCTTATTGGCAGTAGAGGGCGAGTTTCTCCCCTCATTCAACCTAAACTTCAGAGCCGGAGATAGACTGGCCAGAGTGTAGTTACAGTTGTTATGTACTGGAGTTTATATATAATAACAAAATTAATTTGTAATCATGATAAAATTCGTCTGAAGAAGGTACAAAGTACTGAAAGAGCTGTTACAAATTTGTATTTTAATAAATATGAAAATCATATAAAACTTTAAGTTTTATTTTTATTTAATTAGCATAAAAATGGATTTTATCAAGTAAATGCCAAATCAATTGAGGCGCTGAGAACCAGAAGGAACTAAAGCACAGAAACAAAGTTTTGAGGAAAATATATATTTGTGAAACTGAAATTCTAACTGAATTCTCTATTGTCTGTGCTTTTTATTTGCTTTACTGTACTCTATACATTCCAAATGATATGTAAAAAAATATGAACCCACTTGATATAAAACGTTTAAGATATTAAGATATATTTATATACAAATGTGATTTTTTCAGAGAATAGAAACACACAATCTAGTACTTTCATTTTTTACTAATTTACTCTGTTTTAATAATAACATACACACTCCAGAACTGCACTGAAAACTGTTCTCTCTATCATTTCATAGTGTTCATCATTATTATATTCTCATTTGTTGCACAGTCAGACTTAAGATTCTGTTTCAGGCATATAAGGCAGTAATATAATGTACGGTTAAAAACTATAAAATGGTTACCTTGTAGGTCCGTCTTCTCAACTTAGGTTGTTTTAAAACTCTGTAGGCCTTTCGGGACTAGTCCCATCATCAGCAGAATGCATTAGGTCCGTACTTGTTGACCCTTGTTGAAGCACTGACTTGGTTGTGAGAATTTTGTACAGAGGATTGTGTGGACTGGGAGTGTATTCATTGAGAATCAGGTTGTTGTTGACACCCTGTACAAAATTCTCACAACCAAGTCAGTGCTTCAACAAGGGTCAACAAGTACGGACCTAATGCATTCTGCTGACGATGGGACTAGTCCCGAAATGCCTACAGAGTTTTAAAATAACTTAAGTTGAGGAGACGGACCTACAAGGTAAGTATTTTATAGTTTTTAACCGTGCGTTATATTACTGTGAACTAATACCTCAACGGAAACTTACCATGAATTTTACTAGAATAGATATAAGACAGTACTTTCATCACATCTCTGTGTTTCAAAATTGATATTTTCCTTCCACCTGGATATTTTGTCACTAGATGTTGTAGTACGTCACTGAATGCCGCAGAATTGCCCAGTGTTGGTCTCCCTCGTTGAGGTTTCAGAAGAGTGGCAGAATCCCAAGTCTCTAGAGTAGAGTATGTTTTCTTAATTATCAGTCGTGAGCAATGTGCTGAAACTTTTAGCATTGTAAGGCTCCTGTAATTTATTTTCTCACCATGTATATTCACTTTTGGCTCATTGACAGCGTCAAATTTTTAAAAAAATATTCATCTTCAATTTTAATTGCTATGAAGAACTTAACCAGTCTTGCTTTCACCATATTGCATTATTACAGCATTTGTGTGTCCAGTTGTTTTCTTCTTCTTCTTCCTTCCAAATATTAGGCCAAGGCCTGTTACGATCCTATAGAAAATTTTCCCTCCAGCATTTCATAGGACGGCCCAGTGATCTTCGTCCTCTTGGCATACCATTATAAACAGCTTTGGGGATCCGATTTGAACTTATTCTTTCTAGATGATGTTTCCAATTTAGTTGGTACTGTTTAATATATTCCAAAATTGGCGTAGTCTTCAGTTCTTTTAAGATATCGGTGTTCCTTTTCCGATCCCATCTGGTGTAACCCGCTGTTCTGCGCATGAATCTCATTTGTATACTTTAAAAATACCTATTTTAATGTTAGTGTGTTACTATGTATTAACAAGTGAGCAACACAGAGCAAAACAATCAGCTTGTGCTTTCGGCCCATATGGAATTGAATGTCAGGTGAAATGGCAGAACACCATTTTATAAATCCTTTCATATGTACAATTAGGACTAAAGCACAACCACAGCTAGTTCACCATATGAACCAGATATGTCAGGAGTATGCATACATGCTAAAATCTCAAATTTAACCATGGCGTGTTTTAGGCTCAACTATAGATTAGTTCTCACTATGCTACACCATGCAATATTCATATGACAGTGTTGCACTATTTACTGTTTCCGTTTCTAATAACATTTCATACAATTCTAATATTTTCTAACGATTCTTAATATATATTTTTTATAATTCTTAAACGTTTATTTATGTATGCGAAAAGTTGTCAATAATTTCTTCTAAGTTCTACATAACCATAGAGCGCATCCTCGTCAACAGATGGCAGTCCGGTATGACCAACCTTCAAATAACAAATTGCAGTACTACTTTTTTTATAAATTAGGTTAATAAGCTGTAAGTTAGTGTAGAAATAAATTAGTTTATACTTTGTTAAAATAATATGTACATTATTTACTTTGTTAGGATATAAATTAAGCATTAGTCTATATCCATGTTGAAATGAACTTTTGGGAATTTATCGCGAAGGTTGCACATATAGTCCTGCCATCTATGGAGCAAGTTTGTGACTCTTGTGTATGCGTACTATTCTGCAGAACTTAGAAACATCACGGTGAGATTTAAAGTGCGGTTTCACCATTTATTTATTTTCCCTGGTGGAGTTAAAGCCAGGTGGCCTTCTCTTCCACTCACCAGGACAAACATATGTCATATTAGAATATAACAATCATAGTTAACTCTAATATTAATACTAAATGAAAATTTGATCTGTAAGATAATATTTATAAGAATAATATAAATAACATTATAAAGTTAATGATAATTAAAATGAAAACTAAAACTAATAAAAATGTACACAAGCAAGATAAATTATATTGTTTAGTACTAATATTTTTTAAACTTATAACTAGAGTCTAGATGTTAGGCGCTTAAAAAGTTCAAAATAGGCAGGCAAAATGACGCTAAAAATCATTAATATAGGCATTAAAAATCAAAATAGGCTCTTACAAAAAATGGACTACAACATACATTTTTACAGCCTTATGTAAAGAATATAAAAATATCCTATCAATAGCATACGAAGATATCAGAGATGATTTTGGAACTTGTTTTGTCTATACTTATGTTTTGCAGTTTGTACATGCGGCGAAACATGGCACTTCGCGCAATTCACCGAAATTTTCAAAACAATATTGAATTGTCACTTGATAATATTTCCGTACAAAATTCTTTCACGAAATTAGTCAGTTTATCTTTTATTGTTTTATTGTTGTCCATTCTTTAGGCATCATGAATGAACTGTTCCAAAAAAAGCCACATTCACTTGTCGCACTACTTTGTCTTTGTAGCACCTGTCTGTGAACGAGGACCGCAGACTGAATTCAGTGTTATCAACATAAAAAATAATATTGTCAGTCAATTAAAGGTTTCTATGCAATTATATGTGTCATGAAGTTTGTCCATTTCAATTAATTTCGTTGAAATACTAAGTTAGTTCGGAGAAAAGAATGGCAAATAGGCATTTATAGGTGTTGTAAGCTGAAATAGGCATTTATAGGCAAAATTAACTTCATGGAAAACAACTCTAGGGTCATCGGTATGAACTTATATGAAGTCACTTTTACAATATCTATAATAAATAGCTGTAGGCATTTTCCCTAACATCCGGTATCTACTTATAACATAAGCTTATTACTTGAAATAGAATAAGAAATAAGATATTTGAAACTTGTGAATAAATAACTATATCTTATTTTCAGTTGAATGGATGAACAGATGTCCTCAGTAGCTGTACTTATATTTTTTGATGAAATATGAAGTGAAGATGAGTGAAAAAATATTTCGTGTTGAGTGAATAATTACGTAGACTCGTGGTATCTCCTCGCTTGGTTGTGTTTTAAGGTCGTGCTCTGCTGTTGACAAAGATCTCTCTTATAATTGAAAATATGATTGGATTCTTTCTCATTTCCTGCCCTTTTTATTTTTTACTGCTTTTTAAAAGACAAGATGATGGGTTGAGAGCGAAAATTGAATTAATTTCAAACCTCAAGATAAAATTTAAGGCAAAACCTTTAAGCGATAAATGAGCGAAAGATAACTTAAACTTCATAACAAGTTTCTTAAAAGCTGCATTATCTATGATGTATTAATTAGTAATATTTTCCACTTAGCAAATTCACTCTTTCCCTTAACTTATAACACGACAGAGCCTCCTTTTGATACAGAGATCATACATAATCCATCCATAGTAATTCTGCCCGAAGGCAGGTCCTTCACTGCAATTATAGCATTTTCATGCTATGCTTGCAGCTTTTCTGGGGATTTGTAGGCGTGGTAGCTTCCCGTTACTTTCCACACCGATGAAGGATGATTATGATGATGATGATGATGATGACCATAAGATTTTGGGACCGTTTTGGCCTTAAGATTTTCCTGACATTTGTCTTACAGGTGAGGAAAAACCCCGATAAAAACATCACCCAGAAAAACTGCCCTGACCGAGGATCGAACCCGGGGCCGCTGCGTGACAAGGCAGCACGCTACCTCGAGACCACAGCGGTGGACGAGGTCACAATAATTATAATAATAATAATAATAATAATAATAATAATAATAATAATAATAATAATAATCCGATTCCGATTGAGGGTCTTTCCACTTTTCAGCGGTTGCCCTTTTACCAGCCGGCTGCTGGCCCTTCACATCCACATGTGTCAATCACAGAGGTAGATGATCAACAGCCAGTGTAGGGGTGACATGTGGTTAGCATGTCGAGTCCCCCAGCCGTTATAGCTGGTTCCTCAA
This sequence comes from Diploptera punctata, assembly GCA_030220185.1. NCBI lineage: Eukaryota > Metazoa > Arthropoda > Insecta > Blattodea > Blaberidae > Diploptera > Diploptera punctata. The sequence goes on along the minus strand of JASPKZ010001218.1, from coordinate 583,282 downwards.
CCTGGAACCGCTACTTATTGTAGCTACCCAATTGCCTCACGATGCTGGGTGGGCACCGGTCCCATACTGGCCGAAATACCATGAGAAAATTTCTTCCCCCATGGAGACTCGAACCAGCGCGAGTCCCGTAGCTCTGCGTCAAGGCTTCCTACCTTAACCGCTCGGCTACGGCGCGGGACTATAATAATAATAATAATAATAATAATAATAATAATAATAATAATAATAATAATAATAATAATAATAATAATAATAACAACAACAAGAACAACAAGAATAATAAGAATCCATCCATCCATAGCAATTCTGCCCGATGGCAGGTCTTTCACTGCAATCATAGCATTTTCATGCTATGCTTTGCAGCTTTACTCGGGAATTGTAGGTGTGGTGGCTTCCCGTTACTTTCCACACCCGTGAAGGATAATGATGATGGTAATGATAATAATGATAAGGATGATGATTGCGATGGCCATATGATTTCGGGGACCGTTTGGGCCGTAAAGTTTTCCTGACATTTGTTTTACAGGTGAGGAAAAACCCTGATAAAAACCTCACCCAGAAAAAGTGTCCCGCCGGGGATCGAACCCGGGCCCGCTGCGTAATATTTAAATAAAATAAGTATCATGATTCTAAGTGTTTCCCAAGGATAGTTATTAAAGTTTGTAATCGGAAAGATCATTTATAGTAACACTGTATTTGCACTGTAGAAGTTGTGTAGCTTTTGTTAGGTTGTGTTATAAATGAGGTCAAATATAATTTCGAGGAAGAGAAGCCTCGGGTACATTTACATAACAACCGCGATACTTGTACTGAACGTCCAATAGTTATTGAGAGATAATTATTTGAATTTGGAATCAAACTCTGTGTTACATAACTACATAACTAGAAGATTTTCTGCCTACAATATCCTAATAGAACTTGCTACCGCGAGGAATAGTATATAACAATGCGAGATTGGGAAATGGTTTTTACAGAAGGAAGATATAATTAAAACCCGAGTGATAGTGATTTTTTTATTTCCGAGATTCTGTAAAACACTTCACAAACGTGCGTTGTACGTTATTTTTTTGCGCGATGGTGTTTTCAAAATAATAAATTATAGTAAAATAATATATTTGTTGGAAATATTTGCGTTCATTATAAACAACTGACTAACGTTAACAGTGTAGGCAATGTTTATTAGTTGAGACTACAGCAGGCCGTGACACCAATCAGGAATAAAATGGCGGCAAGTACGAATTTCATCATCATCATAGTACATTCACGAATTTAGGCCATTTGTTGACCTATTTCGGTCTCAAGATAAACACCATCCAGAAGTCTTTTGAGTGGACGTCCTGGTCTTCTTCTTCCTGCAGGTTGATATCTTAACATTTGTTTGGGTATCCTGTGATCTTCCATTCGTTGAACATGTTGCATCCATCTTGACTTATAATCAGGAATTTTGTTTTCTAAAGTTTCCATGTGCAATTATTCTAAGATGTCTTCATTTTTTTGTGATCTAGTAGTGTGTATCCTGCAGTCCTCCGAAGGTATCTCATTTCAGCAGATATAAGTCTCTGTATATCCTTCTGTTTCAATGTCCATACTTCGCTACCATACAAAAGAGTTGGAAGAGCCAGTGTTTTATACACTTTTAGTCTTGAATGTTTTTGGACTAACTGTGGCTTGAAGGTAGAATTTATTAACCCTAAAATTCTTAAAAGTTTAGATATTTTTGCATTTACATCCTTTTCTTCTTCATATGAGATATTGTATCCTAGATACGTAAAATTATTCACCTGCTCCAAAATTTTATTGTTCTGTACAATTTTACTTCTGACAGGATCTACGCCTTGAAATGCCATAATTTTTGTTTCTCTGTAGATATCTTCAATTCATATTCTTCTGTAATTTTGTTAAGTTCATACAGACCTTTCTGTAGATTATATTCTCTATTTGCTATTATTATTTGGTCATCTGCAAACAATAGGGTGTTTAATTTTCTATTTTCTGATATTCTTATTCCAAATTTATATTTCTTGTTCCAGCAACATATTACTTCGTTGATATAAATCGCAAAGAGTGTTGGGGAAATGGAGCAGCTTTGTCTCACATCACGATTTATAATTCCTTCTTCAGAAAATCTGTTATTTAATTTAATCTTTATGGTGTTGTCTTTGTAAATCTTTTGTATGTTCTGCAGAAGTAAATTTGGTATATTTCTGTCTTCCAATATATTGAAGAGATTTGATGTCTTGACTATATTTCTGACTTCCAATATATTGAAGAGTTTTGATCTCTTGACTGTGTCGAATTTATTGTTTTATATTGTTTCAAATAAAGTTCAGTTCATTTAAAATGCAGTGATTTGGTTCGTATAATGCATATTAACACTACTTTTGGATATATTTATATATATATATATATATATATATATATATATACATTGTACGTAGTATACATAAAAGAGAGTGGTTTTATGTCCCGCACGAGGTCGGTAATATGTACTATTACAATATAGTTATTTAGGTTGCAAACCTCGAAATTTAGAAAGTTGAACTTTCAATCGTGTTTGCCATTGCTGTAAGTACGACAAAACGCACTATCGTGCAAAAATGTATATGAGTTCACCCTACCTTTTATTGCATCCCTATTTATCCTTTATATTATTTATTTTATTTCATGATTGTTTCTGTTACTTACACAGGTATCCTGAACCAAATACAATCTTTTTATTCCACATTCCCCTGTCTTGTGTGTCTGCTTCTGTCATATTTCTCTTCTTCATGTTGTCTTGAATCCCCTTTATCCACGTGGCTTTGGTCTACCACGTTTCCCTTTTCCAAGAGGTATCCATTTCAATACTTCTTTGTTTGTTTCTGTGTTTATTATTCCCATTATATGCCCATACCATCTAAGTTGGATTTCCTCAAACCATTTATTCTAATTTCCAAATATATTCCATTCCATTACCAAAGTTTGATATCTCACCTCACAGGCACTTTTACGTGCCACACACGTACCCTGGCCTTACAATGGCACGACTTGTCGGGAGAAGGATTTTAATTTTTTTTTTGCAAATGCCCCAGGCTGTCTTTCGACATTCCTCGTGTTCTCTCCTGGCATGGCGTACTTGTAACCCACTTCTGATGTTGGGGCGCCTGGAAGGCGGGGTTACGTTTACCCGATGATATGATGGGTGATGATGATGATGATAGTGCTGCGCCAGGAGAGTCCCTAATCCTAAGTTAACTAAGATGAATATGAATGATGATGAATGCGATGGCCATATGATTTCGGGGACCGTTTGGGCCTTAACGTTTTGCTGACAATTGTCTTACAAGTGAGGAAAAACTCTGATAAAAACCTCACCCAGAAAAACTGTCCCGTCCGGGGATCGAACCCGGGCCCGCTGCGTGACAAGGCAGCACGCTATCTCGAGACCACAGCAGTGGACGGATTTTAATTATTTAATTGGCAGAACACTAATTTCGCCTGCCAGTTATTTAAATATGTCGGACCGCACTGTAAACCAAATCACGCATGTCTGTTATTAGTATTAAATTTATTGTGTAATTCGACACACATTTAAGTTTTGCTATTCGTACGCTTTCTTCTGTTTCATTAGCTAGCACTAAATAAATCCAACCAATTGATGTAGCCTATACGATACATTGCCAAATAGTTCTTTGACCACACAAGGACATGGAGGACCTCCACGAATGAGAGATCAGCTCAATGTCAGTACCGCCTCTGAGACAACACAACATTAACACGAAACACACTATTTACACTCACACACACACTTGCATACTAAACATGGCGAATATGATAATGATAATGATGATGGCCAGATAACGTTCGAGTATCGTTTAAGCCGTAACGTTTCCTGACATTTGTCATTCAGGCGAGGAAAAAACCCGGAAAAAATCCATGACCCAGGATCTGGAGATCGAACCCGGGTCCGCTGCGTAGTGGCAGCGACGTTAACCTCAGGCCACAGCGATGACCTCAAATAAATAAATAAATAGTCTGCATAGAGGGTAATTGATTTCTGAAATACATCTCAAATAAGCAACGTATTCTGGAAATGCATGCTATTATGCATTACAGAGACTCTTGTCGTCCCAACTGCTCTCAAAATGCGTTAAACTGAAAATAGAAATGTTATTGTTCCAGTTATATTATATGGATGTGAAACAAGAACTTTTACTTTAAGGGAGGAGGAAATATTACGAATATTGGAGAATAAAGTTGTTAGGAAAATGTTTGCACTAAAGAGAGATGAACTGAGATGCACAAAGAAATTAAACATAGGCTCAATTCTGGAAATGCGTGCTATTATGAATTGCAGAGACTTTTGATGTCCCAACTCCTTTCAAAAAACGTTAAACTGAAAATATGTAAAACCCTTATTCTACCAGTATATTATATGGATGCGAAACATGGACTCTTTCTTTAAGGGAGGAAAGGAGATTACGAGTACTTGAGATTAAAGTACTTAGGAAACGTTTGGGGCTAAAGAGAGATGAAGAGACAGGTGAATGGAGAAGACTACATAACAATGAACTACATTGTCTTTATAGGAAGCCAGATATAATAAGAACAGTTAAGTCTCATAGACTGCGATGGGCAGGACATCTTGCGTGTATGGGAAATGAAAGACGTGCATGGAAGCTTCTTGTAGGAAAGCCAGAGGGAAAACGCCCAGTTGGTAGACCAAGAATGAGATGGGACAATAACATTAACTACGATTTGAGGTAAGTAGATTATACAGGTAATGATTGGATAGCATTAGCTCAGGATAGGGATGTATGGAGAGCTTATGTCCTCATGGCTATGAACCTACGGGTTCGATAGTGCCAGGGTTAAGTAAGAAAGTATGTGAAAGGAGATGGATATACAAATACATGTAGGAGGTTACGTAACAATGAACTACATGAAACCAGATATAATAAGAACAGTTAAGTCCCGTAGAGTGTAATGGGTAAGACATGTAACAAGAATTGATAATGAAAGAGGGACATGGAAACTTCTTGTAGGAAAACCAGAGGGAAAACGCCCAGTTGGCACACCAAGAATGAGGTAGAAAATGACATTAACCATGGTTTAAGGGAATTTGATTACACAGAGGATGATTGTAAAACAGTTCAAGATAGGGATGTATGGAGAGCTTATGTCCGCGCAGGCATGAACCTATTGGTTTGTTAGTGCCAGTGATTTAGTTAGTTAGTCTCCATATAGGGCAGATGTCTAACTAACTAAGTCGCTGGCTCTATCGAACCCGTAGGTTCATGGCCGCGCGAAAATAAGCTCACCATATATCCCTATTCTGAGCTAATTTTTCTAATCGTCCCATGTATAATCTACTTCCCTCAAAGCATGGATAATGCTATTCTGATTCTTGGTTTACCAACTGGCCGTTTTACCTCTAGTTTTCCTACAAGAAGCTTCCACGCACTTCTTTCATTCCCCATTCGTGCCACATGTCCTGCCTATCGCAGTCTACGAGTCTTAGCTGTTTTATTATATCTGGTTTCCTATAATGATCGTGTAGCTCACTGTTATGTAATCTTCTCCATTCGCCTGTCTGTTCATTTCTCTTTGGTTAAAACTTGTCCTAAGAACTTTATTCTCAAATGCTCGTAATATTTTCTCCTCCCTTAAAGTTAGAGTCCATGATTCACAATCATATAATATAACTGGAATAATAACAGTTTATATATTTTCAGTTTAACGTTTTTTAAAAGGAGTTGGGTAGGGCAGAGGTGTTGTCAAATAAATATCAAATAAACAGGATATTACATAAATTATAAATGTACAATATTCTAATGTGGAACTGTCTGCACGAGTGTTAGATATGTAGAAAAGGAGAGAAAGCGCTCCTGTAGAATGGCAAGACGTAAATCAAATATAGAAGCTGATATTCTTTCGATCGAAGAACAGGCACTTTTTCTCTTTTTGATGACAGAAACTGAATTGGAAACAGTTGACACTCGGATCCTGGATGTCTCCATATCGAATTTCACAAATGTGCAACTGGGTGGGAATACAAACACTATCTTCCTGTTCGCATGATAAATGACAGAAGTACAGTGCCAGAGATTGTAGGTAATCTGCGCTCCTTACAAAAACGTACTATCTGCTCCACATGCAGGCATTTCTGTTTGCTTACAAGACTATTGAAAATATGCGCGACATTTTCTCACATACGTCACCTTTACAGTTTTGGCCAACATTAATCCTTTGTCACTACACAAATCTTAGCGCCAGATATAATCTTGCTTTTGTAAGATATAAACTTGCATTAAGTTTCTATAGGGTGATTCTAATGTGATGTTAACATATCCTTTGCACTAACAAGGGCGAGGGTATAATTCGTGTCATGCTTTAACGGCCTCATTTCCTGCAACTGACAAAACATTTTCGGTTTCAAACATCCACCTGAATGTTACTTAACAAAAGCCGACCGCCTTTCAACCCTCATTAGAGAGAAAGAGACGGAGATATTCCGAAGTTGTCAAATCACCTAACCCATCTTTTTACAGGTATGTACACGTTAGTATATATAAATAACGCTGTCACTAGATTCAGCATTAGGACATCCGTCCAGTACAGTTATCACCGGAAGGATTTCTAAATTTCAATCGTGAAAGATTGGCATGCTACGAGTTAATGATAAATCTAGAAAATTGGATAAACTTGGGAAAATTTCTGGACAAAACGCGGAAAATAAGAACAACACTCATTCATCAATAAATAAATGTTATCAAAATGCAATACCATTAATTGTTAATAATTCTACATAACTTAATTAATGTATGATGTTATTGTATTATTATGTAATTGTAATATTAATGTGTTTTCTTTATGTTATTGTAATATTATTGTTTTCTTTTTGTCTTTTTCTTTATATTACCAAATATTACTTTATTGTAACGGATTGTCAACAGCACGCACGGCTTACTACCCGTGCGACCCATATTGTAAATAACATTGTATATATCATACTTGTAGTCTAATAAAGTCCTATTACTACTACTACTATATAAATAAAAACGAATATATGCCTATCTGTCTGTTTGTCCTTTAATGGACTTCTAAACCGTTCAATCGATCTTCGTGAAAATTTCTATATACAGGTTTTCATATGCGGCGAGTGTTTAGCCGTTATATATTATGTTCTATAAGGTGTAGGAGTTCACCTGAAACAAAAATTTAAAAATCGCTCTAGCGATCGTAATTTTCGATGTTTCACAACAAAACTCGGAATATCCTATTAAAATAAAGTGAGGTACGTATTATCAAAAAATCAGCGAATTCTAACAGAAGTGAGGGTTTATCTGAAAATTTGAAATTAAAAATTTCCTCTAGCAACCACCGTTTGGTTCGTCGCAATGTATACCATATAATAATTAACCCTCAATATTTAATTTATTTAGGTGTAGCAGCGCACACCCGGTATTAGCTGCTATAGCATAACATTGTTTAATTTTAAAATTATCTTTTTAAAGAGTAATGTGGACGTGGCAACATTGGCGCGTGGTAGTTGTCATATTAGCTTAGTTTTCTTAGGGGATGAGAGAAGGCCGTTAAAGAATGGCCTACACTGTATAGCCGATTTGCTGAAACTTTAACTCTGTGAAGAGAAGCAGGTAGGTGCCTTTTTCAAGTTCCCAGAATATTTCACCTGAATGGACTATATGAAGCTGTAAAACCACATCAAAAGATATTTGAATGCAAATAGTATAGTGGTCAAACGCACTGTCTGGTAATATGCTGGGTGGGGTTCGATTTTCGCTGCATCTGTTTTTTTTTACTTTATTTTTCCTATTCCTCGCAATTCCACACAGTTGTTATTCCTATTTTTATGCACCATATGCCATTGCACTCCTTATTATTGTATAAAATGTTTATTTTTGTTTTGGAACATTTATTGTGATCCCATAAAACACCATTTAATTCTGATATTGCTGATTTACCCTTATTTATTCTCTCATCAATTTCAGCATAATGACTTCCATGTGCACTAATTTTTCTTACCAAATATATATATATATATATATGCATCATATGCATTTATTTTTCCACGTCCGTCATCTAAAATCAGAAGAAGAAGAGAACGGTAAAAGATAACGTCGATTGTGTTTTGAGTAGCATGAGTAAAAAAGAATTGGACATGTAAATTGGAATGACAGAGCGATGTTCAGGAGAATGATAGTAGATTGATAGAGTTGAGAACAAGTCGTGAAAAATAGTGACACTTGCAAAATATTTCGTGTATTTTAGTGAAACTTTCTTAGGAAAATATTTATTCCAAAGAGAAACAAAGAGATAGACGAACGGCTAAAACTACTTGAACTACATGATCTTTGGGAAATCAGGTATAATAACTGTTAATTCTCATAAATCATACATTGCGATGGGTAGGGCATGTGGGAATGGGAAATGGAATGGAGGAATGGAAAGTTCTAGGAAAATCAAAGTGAAAGCGTCCAGTGGCAAGACCAAGATTTAAGTTGGAGATAATATTTACCATGCCTTAGGAAGGGTAAATAACACTGATCAACATGATTTTTGTCTCATGAGTACCAATAGTTGTAGCCTACTTAATGCAGTTTTTTATCGTATTTTCAAATATGTATTCGGAATTTCTCCATCACCCACAGTTTTTTTTATTTATTTCAATTTCAATTAATGAATTTAAATATTTATTTTTAATAAACGTTTTTTCGTCCATTTGTCCATTGAGCGATGAGCAAGGGGAACACTTTCAACAGGATATTTCAGCTATGGAAAAGAGATATCAAGGCAAATGGAATCCTAATATGCTGGCCGATTATTGTTGGACCATCAAGAGGAATGCTCCACAGGCGAAATATAGCAGAAAATCGTCATTTCTTACTTTCTAGGTGAGTCCGAATGTTCGAATATTGCATAGTCACGAATGTAGAAAATATTAAAGTGTTTGAAAGTATAAAAACCTGTCTCCCGGACACCTTGCATGATGGAGAAAAACCGATATTATATTTGAATTCAGGAGAAAAAATACTATCAGAATCACATATTTTTCTTTCTGAGACAAAAAAAAAGTTTCTTTTTTATTGATCAGTGTTGTACAAGGAATTGGTTGGAAAATATTAGTCAGGATTGGGATGTATTGAGAGCATATTTAAGTCTCTCAAAAAACATTAAACTGAAAATATATAAATATGTTATTCTTCCAATTATATTATAAGGATGTGAAACATGGACTCTTACTTACTAGGAGGAGAGAATATTAAGAGTATTTGAGAATAAGGTCCCGCGCCGTAGCTGAGTGGTTAAGGCAGGAAGCCTTGGCGCAGAGCTACGGGACTTGCGCTGGTTCGAGTCTCCATGGGGGAAGAAATTTTCTCATGGTATTTCGGCCAGTATGGGACCGATGCCCACCCAGCATCGTGATGCATTTGGGTAGCTACAATAAGTAGTGGCTCCAGGCTGAGAAAACCAGTTATAACGGCTGGGGGACTCGACATGCTGACCACATGTCACCCCTACACTGTCTGATTATCATCTACCTCTGTGATTGACACATGTGGATGTGAGGCCAGCAGCTAGCTGGTAGGATAAGGGCCTTGTAGGCCTGTCTCGCTAGGAGTTTTTATTTGAGAATAAAGTTCTTAGGAAAACTTTTGTTCGTACAAAAGATATATGAACAGACAGGCGAATGAAGAAGGCTAATAACCGATATTATAGGTCTTTTTCTTCTTCTACTTCCAAAATTGGGCCTTTTCGCCTGTTTTCACATCAAGTGGGATTTAATGAATCTTCCCATCTAGTATTGGGCGTCAAATTGGTTTGTACTTTAATAACAGCTGGGGATTCTATCTTTAGGCATCCTTTTAACATGTTCATTCATACCAGTTGTTTCTCATATTGTCAATTATATTTGTTAAATTAAAAATATTTAAGTATTTTCTAATATCTTCAATTCTTTTTCTGTCCAAAATTGTCACACCTGCTACTGTACGTAAGAACTTCATTTCTGCAATTTCATTTTTGTTTCTGTCTGAACGTTTAAGATTCCAATTTTCACTTGCATATGTTAAAACAGTTACTGCCCTAATTTTGTAAAATTTTAATTGTGTACTCCTCAAAGTTTTATAGTGTCCGTTTTATAGTGCCACATATTGATAGGTAAACAGTATAATAAGACCATTCAAGTTTCGTAGTCTCCGATAGGCAGGACATGTGGCACGATTGAGTATTGAAAGAGGGACAATGATAGGTTCTTGTAGGAAAACCAAAGGGAAAACGCCCAGTTGGTAGACTAAGAATTAGGTGGAAGAATAATATTAACCACGATTTAAGGGAAGTAGATTATGCAGGGATGATTTGAAAATTTTAACTGAGAATAGGGTTGTATGGAAAGCTTATGTCCTCGCCGCCACAACCTACGGTTTCAGTAACTAGTGGAGTAGTTAGTTATGATTTATTCGTTCTCCAATGTATTCTTGTATGATAAAGTTTAAATATTCAATCTTCTCCCTGCTGCATAGATAGGAACTTGACGAAGTTTTAGTAGCTTGTATTTAAGTTTAAGCGAGCTAGCGCTGATGTCGGTGTTGTAGCAAGAAATCCGCTGGATTTATCTATACGTACTTCACATACATTAACTCTGGAGCTTTCTTGCTAAAACCGTCAGGTAGCAGTTCGCGCTCTTAGAGGAAATAAAAAAAAAAGAAGAAGAGAGAAACAGGATAACATCGCTTTACTAGTTTTGTTTGCTCAGAAATACAATGAGACATACACTTCCAAACTACTGTAAGTTTTTTCACAGCTTTATAACTAACTCACTAGCTTTTTTTAACCCGCAAGTTCTTAGCCTCATGGATATAAGCTCTCCATACTTTACTATCCTGAATAAATATTTTCGAATCATTCCCTGGATAATCTACTTCCCTCAACTCATGGCTAATGTTATTCTCAAACTTCGTATTTGGCCAACCTATAGCGAGTTTTTCCTCTGGTTTTCCATACCAGTGTCATTAAGATACTTAAATATTTTTGGTTTTTTTCTTTAATATATTTCATATACCATTCGTGCCACATGTCCTGCCTATCGCAGTCTATAATACTTAACTTTCTTGTTATATCTAGTTTCCTATAAAGATCATGTAGCTCACTGTTATGTAGTATTCTAGAATCGCCTGTCCGTTCGTCTATCTTTGGTTAAAAATTATCCTAACAATTTTATTATTCTCAAATACTCGCAAACTTTTCTCCTCCCTTAAAGTAAGAATCCACGTTTCTCAGCTATATAACTGGGAGAATAACAGTTTTATATATTTTCATTTTATTATTTTAATGTATAACAACACGCATTTCCAGAATAAAGCCTACGTTTAATTTATTTTTTCGTCTCATTCCTGTTTGTAATTGTTATTCCTATGTATTTGAGATAAACCATTTCTTCAAATGTACCCTCATTTGTCTGTAACTGTCCATTTCCATTATATAGTGAATTTAAATGTTTTACCATATATTTAATTTTACTGATGTTAACTTCGTGTCCCAATTTCTTAGTGTTACACAATAGAGAGTGTGTTGGCCCTTAGTATCTCAGCGCTATCACGTAATAATACTACATCATCAGTATAAACTAACAGCTTATTAATATCATTGGATTATAGGCCTTCTTCATACTCTAAAAATTTGATGACTTAATGTATAGTCGAGCCGTTCTAATATCACTGAACAACAAAAACAAACTTTTCTTTTTGTCTCAGAAAGAAAAAGATGTGATTCTGATAGTATTTTTTCTCTTGAATTCAAATATGATATCGGTTTTCCATCATGCAAGGTTTCCGAGAGACAGGCTTTTATAATTTTAATATTTTCTACATTCGTAACTACACAATATTCGAACATTCGGACTCACCTAGAAAGTAAGAAATTACGATTTTCTGCTATATTTCGTCTGTGGAGCATCCCTCTTAATGGCCCAACAATAATCGGCCAGCATATTAGGATTCCATTTGCCTTGATATCTCTTTTCCATAGCTGAGTTAGCTCATTTGGTTTTATTTTACAATGGACAAATGGAAGAAAAAAGTTTATTAAAAATAATTATTTAAATCCATTATTTGAAATTGAAATAAAAAAAAACTGTGGATGAAGGAGAAATTCCGAATACATATTTGAGAACACGATAAAAAACTGCATTAAGTACAACTATTGGTACTCATGAGACAAAAATTATGTTGACCAGTGTATCCTGAGTGACCATACCTACCCGATTTTCGACGGGACCGTTTCTCGTGGTTCACAAAACAAAGCGACGTAGTCAAGTCAGTACAAACTTGTGTTGAAAATGAATCACTTGGAGTATTATTTCAGTGTGGTGTTATATGTGTATTTTAACCGTCATAATGCCGTGGAGAAGTCGGAAGATTGTCAATACCTAAACATTTTAACGTTAGAGATTGTATATGGAAAATGAGTGTGACAATACCGGTAGTAATACAAGGGTAGACTTGGCAATACTGTAAAATCATCTGTAAATATGACGTGTGTCTGTTGGCCCGTGTCAGTTGACAAAAAACTATTCTGTGATTCGCTGCCGGTTTATACGTCGACTCTACTTTCGTAGAAAATTGAATAAGGAAGGAGATTGTGCATCTGCTTGCTTTAACCCATTGTGAATTTGAAAATTATCTGAAAACTCTTCGCCTACATGTACGGTACTCTTTGTTCCTTTTAGACATATTCGATAGCTTTGAACAGAAATTAACATTCTATTGACTATTTAACTTATGTCCCAAATGGTAGTCAATGACCAATCACGTTTCAATGAATTTTGTTTTACAACCAATGACAGTCGTGTTTCACCTCGCTCTTTATCGATTTCTCTTTATCAGCTCCTGCTTTCGTGATAAATAACGCTCCTCCTCTTTAATATTCTGAAAAGCTCAGAGCATTAATTTTCTCTAACAAATACATTGAATATAGGAAATAATGAACAGATTCCTTGGTTTTACTGCGTTTTTTACTAAAATAATAAATTAATAATCCATAATGTAGATTATAATATACAAGCCGTATTGGCTGTAATGTATAATTCCCAAATATGTCTTCTTAATAAAGGAGCCGCCATTTGTAAGATAGAAGCATGGCTTCATAGCATTTGGTGGACGGGAATTACAATGTATATAGAGAAAGATTTGCGTTTAGATCGGTACTTGCTCAGGTAGCTCAGTTGGTAGAGCACTTGGTCTAGAGAACCAAGGGTCCCGGGTTCAAGTCCCGGTCTGAGCGTATAATTTTTCTCTTCAAATATAACATACAGTTCGATGCGTTTGAATATGTCTCTACTAGAGTGCATCTTAGAATATTGCGAGCCTATTTTGACACTAAATAAATATGATCAAGTTGCAATGAATGTATATAACCTAACATTTCTGATTTGTTTTCAAACATCGCCGTTTACATTAAATATATAAATATTTTAAAATACCGGTAACTATATTTAAATAAGACTTTTGAGTAAACAACTGAATTTTATTCATTAATTAGTCCTAACGAATACCACTCTTGATAATTTGGAAATCACTCGTGGCATTACTTATGATAAGTAAAGTAAAGTGATCCCACAACAGACCCGGAGGCCCTTGGGGTAGTAGGATGTTTTCTAGAAATCGGCACTTTTATGTCAGCCGGGTTGTCAGCCCTGCGTGACGGCCGCCTTTGCCCCAGAACAAGCGTCTGGTACTCATTTCCGTTAGAGGCTGAGTCGACCCCAGGGCCATAGTGCCGCCAGAGGGTTTGGGTCAGTTTAAAAATCCTGACCCCAACGGGACTTGAACCCTCGACCCTCCGGCTTGTAGCTCAGTGCCTTAACCACTACGCTACGGCGTGCCCCGCATTACTTATGATAATTCATGCATAACATTTCTGCATGAATTTATTTATAACTTATTGTTAAAATACACAATATTGCGAACCAATTTCACTTATATATGTTAATATAAATCTTATATTGATTTTCCTTTAACTAATGCTGCAGTTAATATGAAGTAATTTAAATATTTTAAAATTCAATAACCCTATAAAACATAGCCACGAAACTTTCACATGATGTAACACTAGTGAATATTGAATAGCTATGAAAAGGAGAACATTTAAATACTTTAAAAGATAAAGTTAAAATTCTTTAGAAAAAAAGTAAAGGAAAGGGAAAATGTAACATAAAAGGAGAATAAAAGTAGAATATATCTCCGTTTACGTTCTGTACGATCACCAAATGTCTTAACATGTTTAAGTGTAACCAATAATCTGTGTTTCTCAATTATATATTTTGTATTGTGTGAACATTTCTGGAACAAAAAAGAGATGAACAGACAGGCGAATGTAAAAGACTACATAACAGTAATTTACATAATCTTTATACAACACTAGATATAATAAGAACACTGAAATGGGCAAAATATATGGCACAGATGGTGAATAAAATAAGCGAATGGAAACTTCTTGTAGGAAAACTAGAGGGAAAACGCCCAGTTGGTAACCAAGAACTGGGAGAATATTAACCGTGATCTGAGGGAAGTATAATATACAGGGATTGATTGGAAGACGTTGTATAAGAATATGGATGTTTGAGAACTTATGTCCGCGCGGTCATGAACCTATGAGTTCGATAGTGCCAGTGAATTAGTTATTGTATATTTTTAAGGGGGGTGATGGGTGAAAGATTGACTATTTGAGATCAAAATTGGCATTTGTTTTTTTGTTTTTGTAATAAAAAATAGCCTGTTCTCTGATGTATATGTTGGCAAATTTTCAGAGGCCTATGACGCTTCTAAGTGCCCTAAATTACGTCAGAGTTAAAAGGCTGCTCCAGTTAAATACTACCCGCATGCAAATCTTTAAACTTGTTTTTCTACACTTTTATTTCCACTGCATTTTTGTACATTCAAAATTGAATGGAATTCAGACATTTTGTCCTAGAAGGTTCAAATTTTTACTGCATATCCTAAAACCAATGGGTAACAAAGTAGTACATGGGTTTCAAAATTGAAGTAGTATTTTAAGAAATAAAAATAAAATGTATGCAATTATTAATTTTTTTTTTGTAATTCCACGCATGAGGTACAACATTATTTCTTTCTCCCTTTGTATTCACATTAAAATAATTCTAATGCATGATGTTTTTCTAAATATTTTAGGGGTCTTGTAAAAAAAAGCAGATATTTTACTAAAAATTATGGAACCCATTTAATTATAGTATATGAATATTTTTTTTAAATGTAATATTTAATAACTCATAAAATAAATGTCTCACAAGAGTGAAACTTAAACACATCATTATGTATCATACAGTGAATGTTTGTACAAAAACTCAAGTCTCTAGCTCACAAAATGTGGAAAATAGAAATTTCACCCATCACCCCTTAAACAAATTAAATGGATTGTTATGTGGTCACACAGTACAAAGGGATCATTGAGACATTCACATTTTCTGACATTAACATACAAACGAGCAAAAGCCTCGAAAAGAACGTCATCAAAAAACAATTTTCTAGGCCGGGGATCGAACCCGAGCTCGCTGCGTGACAAAGCGGTACGCTAACTCGAGACCACAATGGTGGACTTACATTTGTATTAATTTTGACATTTTGTCATCCGACATTCTCTGATAAATGTCATCTATCAAAGAGTTATTGTAGATTTCCTAAAATCCTTTGTTTACCGACTTCTTACAAAGGAACTGTCAATAGAACATCAATAGAATGGATAAGAATAGAATTCCCAAACATATTCTTCATTACAAACCATTAGGACGAAAAAATGTTGGAAGACCCATTAAAAGATGGATAGACCAATTCTACCATGAGATCGGAACAGACCAGCAGGTCTAATCCTTGATGCTGCTGATGATGATGAACTCTCATTTAATAATATAAAACAAATCAAAATAGGATAAAAATAATCCATAATAATAAATTAGGCTTTTCCAAAATCTTAAACAATATTACCATTATTCTAGTTACTTCTTAATCTTCATTTCTCACTATGATTTTTCTAATTGCAGTCATCTTTCTATCATTTTATATAGAAACTGCCCCATAATATTCCGAAATGTACCATGAACTTTCTTCTAGAGAAGCGTTGTGACGTATCAAGATCGTGTCCAAAAATATAATCTATCGTTTTTAACTGCAAAGCACAGACATCGAATGAAGAATCCTGCAATATCAACACACTGTACGAAGCAGATGGACTCCTTGCTTGAGTAAGATCGGAGTAGAGTTATCCGGGACGCGGCCCAGACGGCAGGTAGTGAGGGTTATCCAATCAACCAATTCATGAGTTGCAGTTCTTCCTTGCGATGGGCTAGTGGTTACGTTTATAGCCTCCAGTTCAGAGGCCGTGGTCAATGGATGTTTTAGGATGGAAAAATCCAAGGGACAGGTACTTCGGGAGGGACTTTAGGCCGTGGATCCCGAGTCTGAAGATTTTTAGGCTCGTTAAAGAACCGCAAGCCTGAATAAAAAAGACCTCTGTGCCAAATTTATCCGACTTCCGTCCATCCAAGTAATAGGCCAACCTTAGTTGCCTACTAGATATCTCATTGAGGCGATGTGCTAACCACATGTCACTCGTTGACATCTGTAGGTAAATAACTAACTCCCTGGCACTATCGAACGCGTAGCTTCATGGCCGTGCGGACATAAGCTATCCACACATCCTATCCTGAGCAGTTTTTTCCAATCCTTCCCTATATAATCTATTTCCCTCAAATCATGGTTAATGTTATTCTCCCGCTTCATTCTTGGTCTACCAATTGGGTGTTTTCCCTCTGGTTTTCCTACGAGAAGCTTCAATGCACGTCTTTCATTCCCCATTCGTGCCACATGTCCTGTCCATCTCAGTCTCTTTAGGTAAATAAGCGTAACTAAATTAGCTTGGTTAAGAAACTCGCTCTATGGAGCACCCATGTCCCCACGTCGGACTATGGGGTATATACATACACACATAGTTTAAATCAGGTATTTGGGGCTGGTTTTTAGAGCCTTGCAATTTAAAATGGCAGATTTCTTTTTTTTTATACAGTCTTTATACATCACAAGGCTTCTCTGGAAGAAATTTAAAGGTAGATTTTGGCATCCAATGACTGATATTTCCATTGATAGTTTTTTCTTGAAGAATCCTACTGAACATCTCCAAATAGTGTATTACAATGCAAGATTGGAAGTGGTTTTTACAGAAGGGAAGAAATTCTTAAAAACTGAGGGATAGAGAGGTTTTTAATTTGCGAGATTCTGTAAAACACTTCACAAATATGCGTTGTACATTATTTTTTGCAGATGCTGTTTTTAAAATAATAAGTAACAGTAAAACAATAACATCTTTGTTGGAAATTTTTCCGTTCAATATAAATCACTTACTGACGTTAGCAGTCTGGACAATGTATATACGGTAAATGCCCAAAATAATTTAGTAGAGGCTACAGCAGGCCGTGGCACCAATCGGGGATAAAATAGCGGCAAGTACGAATGTATTGTTTTATATTGTGTCAAATAAATTTCAGTTAATTTAAAATCAAGTTATTTGTTTCGTATAAGACTTGTTTCTCAGAATAAAATTTTAGAGAGCTCTAGTCAATTTAAATATCTTGGATATTATCTCTCTATCTGGGATGAATAGGTTACGCCTGAAAAAATTACTAGTTATAATAAAAGTTTGGGAATTATTAATCAAGTTATGAAACCATCCCTTGTACAAAAAACACCAGATTACGTTTAAACAACACTTTGGCTAGACCAGTCTTCACCTATGGTAGTGAAGCATGGACACTAAAAAGACAGCATGAAAGCAGAATAACGGCTTGTAAAATGAGATTCATGCGCAGAACAGCGGGATACACCAGATGGGATCGGTAAAAGAACACCGATATCTTAAAAGAATTGAAGACTACGCCAATTTTGGAATATATTAAACAGTACCAACTAAATTAGAAACACCACCTTGAAAGAATGAGTTCAAATCGGATCCCCATAGCTGTTTATAATTATATACCGAGAGGACGAAGATATCTGGGCCGTCCTATGAAACGCTGGAGGGAAAATTTTCTATAGGATCGTAACAGGCCTTGGCTTAATACTTCGAAGGAAGGAAGGAAGAAGAAGAAGTTATTTGTTTCGTATAATGTATATTAACACTATTTATGGATTTTTTTGTAGGGCCTATATATTTTGTACCTGACCGCGCTGGACTAGTGGTTATGCTCCTTGCCTCTGGTCCCGAGGGTCGCGGATTCAAACCCGGCCGGGGTCGATGGATTTTTTTAGGATGGAAAAATCCAAGGAACAAGTCCTCCGTGAGGGACTTTAAGCCGTGGGTCTCGAGTCTGAAGATTTTCAGGCTCGTAAAAGATCCTAAAGCATGAGTGAAAAGACCTCTAAGCAAAATTTACCGAATTTTCTTGTCCTAGTACTGCCTTGCTTTCCTAGATGTCAGTATGAGGCGGAACGCTGACTACGGACCACTCAAATTACATCTTTACGAAAACAAGTGTAACTAAATTAGTATGGTTCAAATTCTTCCCTGTAGGGGGAGAGTGCCTAAATCTCTGTTAAGGGAAATATGGGCTTACATACATTTTGTACGTAGCATACATAAAGTGCAGTTGTTTTACAATCGCCCTAGGTAGGTAATTTTTAATATTACAGCATAGTTATTTAATTACTTGTACGTTGGCAACCCCGAAATTTATAGGAAATCGAACTTTCAATCATGGTCGCCATTCCTGTAAGTACGACAGAACGAACTATCATGCAAAAAATTGTTTTTAGGAAAATAATTAAATAATACAACAAAGGAATTGTGGAATAAAACGTTAAATTGCAGAAGAGATTTCACAGAGTAACATGGAATCGATGCTGGTGTGTAAATGTTATTCCAGACAATTTATGTTGGACCGTTAGATTGAGCTGGATATAGACGGTTGTAGCTCGCAGAATCTAACACGTCTAAACTTCATTTGTTTTTATGTGAAATCAATGGGTATAACCTCGTGTAAATCACGTGGGACCTCTGTTACCCACGATAAACTCTCGCAAAGAGCATGAATCATGATCCGGCAGCCATTGCATCGTCCAAAAGTTCTATTTATGTGTGTTTCTTTTTGTCAAATGATGCATGTTAAAAACATGTCCTACCTAGTCATATGGTAGTATACAGACTGTTCCAAAATACAGGCCTTAACTTTGAAAAATTAGCATAATCTTCGTGAAACATCTAACATTAAAGTCTACATGTAGTCTATTACACTGAGCAACAAAAAGGAAACTATTTTTTGTCTCAGAAAGAAAAGCATGTGATCTGATAGTACTTTTTCTCCTGAATTCAGATATATTATCGAGTTTTCTCCATCACGCAAGGCTTCCGAGAGACAGGAATTTATAATTTCAAACACTTTAATATTTTCTACATTCGTAACTACACAATATTCGAGCATTCGGACTCACCTAGAAAGTAAGAAATTGCGATTTTCTGTTATATTTCGCCTGTGGAGCATCCCTCTTGATGGTCCAACAATAATCGGCCAGAATATGAGGATTCCATTTGCCTTGATATCTCTTTTCCGTAGCTGAAATCTCCTGATGAAAGTGTTCCCCGTTTCATTTTACAATGGACAAATGGACGGAAAAGACGTTTACTTAAAACATAATTATTTAAATCCATTAATTGAAATTGAAATAAAAAAAACTGTGGGTGATGGGGAAATTCCGAATACATATTTGAAAACGCGATAAAAAACTGCACTAAGTACAATTATTGGTACTCATGAGACAAAAATTATCTTGACCAGTGTTATATATCAATAAAATTATACCAGGGTACCACAAAAACGTTAAACTGAAAATATATAAATCTGTTATTCTTCCAGGTATATTATATGCATGTGAAACATGGACTTTAAAAGGAGGAGAAAAAATTATGAGAATTTGAGAATAAAATTCTTAGCATTTTTTTTTGGAACAAAGAGAGATGATCAGACAGGCGATTTGAAAAGATTACGTAACAGTAATAATAATAATAATAATAATAATAATAATAATAATACTTTATTTATTCTGGCAGAGTTAAGGCCATAAGGCCCTCTCTTCCACTCAACCAGCACAAATACAAATAAATATTCGACAAATATAGATATACACTGTACTAATTATAAACAGTTAAAGATACAATAAATGTAGCAATGTAAATGTCATGTACAAACAACATTTCATAGGGTAATAACAATAATGATACGATAATAATAATAATAGTAATAATAATAATAATATAAATATGATACATTATACGGGAAACACCAATTAATATATATATATCTTACACTGGATAATAATGAAGTCGAGTTTAGAGCAAATATAAATTTAGATTTCTTTTAAAAGATGCCAATGTCCGGCAGCCCCTTATTTCTTGTGGTAGGGAATTCCAGTTGCGAGAAGTGGAGATGGTATATGACATGGAGTGATGTGATGTCCTATGTTGCGGTATATTAAGTAAGAGACTATGTTGTGATCTTGTGTTTAAGTTATGGTTTGAGGATAGATACTGGAAACGGGATGATAAATAATTGGGAATCGAGGTATGTAGGATCTTAAATAGGAGAATTAGACAGTGCGGTTTTCTTCTCTCTTTTAGATGTAGCCATGACAATTCGTGGAATAATGGAGAAATGTGATCGTATTTTCGAACATTAAATATGAATCTGATACACATATTATGGACACGCTGCAGTTTGTCCGACAATCCGTCACTTATGTCAGTTAGTAGAACGTCACAGTAGTCAAAATGCGGCATCACTAAAGTTTGGATTAAAATTCTTTTAAGAGTTGTAGGAAGAAAATGTTTAAGTCGCTTTAGGGAATGCATTATGGAGAAGATCCTTTTAGATGTTTGTTTTACTTGCTCATGCCATTTTAAATTAGAATCTAAGTAAAATCCCAAGTTTTTAACGACGTCGGTATAAGGAATTTGTTCATTATCTAATATGACAGCCGGCATATTGCCATTGTTTATGAGGTGTAATAGCCTTGGATGTCCGATAATTATTGCTTGCGTTTTGTTTACATTTAGTTTCAGCCCATATTGTCTGGACCATAAAGATATATGCCTGAGGTCAGTGTTTACTTTGTCAATATATTCATTAATTTCGTCAGGCCTAAAGTGTGTGTAAATCTGTAGGTCGTCGGCGTAAAGATGATGCTTGCAGTTTTGTACTTTCTTGGTCACGTCATTAATATAAATCGAGAAGAGAAGAGGAGCGAGGACGCCGCCTTGAGGTACCCCTTTCCTCACCAAGCGCCAGGAAGGAATGCGATTATTAACAGAAACTGATTGCTGACGATTAGTGAGGTAAGATGCAAACCAATCAAGGCAGTTTTCCGACAGATGTAGTGTCTTTAGTCTCGCTAGCATTAAGTCTATATCTACTGTGTCAAAGGCTTTGCTGTAGTCGAGTAGGACTATTGCGGTGAGTTTGCTTTTGTCCATTGAGTCTCTTATGTCCTCTACAATGTCAAGTAGTGCAGTACTTGTGTGATGTCCTGTTCTAAAACCAGACTGATGTTCATCAAGTAAGTCGTGTGTGGTGAGGTAGTCTGTTAACTGTGAGTGTATTATGTGTTCCAGTGCTTTAGATAAACAGGGAAGAATACTAATTGGTCTATAATCATCGAGTGTTAGCTACATGATCTTTATAAGAAACCAGATATAATAAGACTATTTATGTTCGTAGATGTGACGGGCAGGGCATATGGAATGAAAGAGGGTCATGGAATCTCCTTGTAGGAAAACCAGGAAAAAACGCCCAGTAGTTAGACCTAGAATGAGGTGGAAGAATAACATTATCTGCGATTTGAAGGAAGTAGATTATGCAGGGGAAGATTGAAGACAACACTGGTCAACATGATTTTGTCTCATGAGTACCAATAATTGTACTTAATGCAGTTTTTATCGTGTTTTCAAATATGTATTCGGAATTTCTGCATCACCCAAGTTTTTTTTATTTCAATTCCAATTAATGGATTTAAATAATTTTTTTTTAATAAATTTTTTTTTGTCCATTTGTCCATTGTAAAATAAAACCAAATGAGCTAACTCAGGAGATTTCAGCTATGGAAAAGAGATATCAAGGCAAATGGAATCCTAATATGCTGGCCGATTATTGTTGGACCATCAAGAGGGATGCCCCACAGGCGAAATATAGCAGAAACTTGTCATTTCTTACTTTCTAGGTGAGTAAGAATGTTCGAATGTTGTGTAGTTACGAATGTAGAAAATATTAAAGTGTTTGAAATTATAAATTCCTGTCTCTCGGAAACCTTGCGTGATGGAAAAAAACCGATATCATATTTGAATTAAGGAGAAAACATACTATCAGAATCACATATTTTTCTTAGTGAGACAAAAAAAAAAGTTTATTTTTTGTTGTCCAGTGTAATTAGCTAAGGATAGGGATGCATGGAAAGTTATAACCGCGAGACCATGAATCTATGATTCGATACTGCCAGTGTGTTAGTTTCTTCTTTATATCTTTTGATCAAATTATATTAAATTTGTGATACATGTGATTTGCGCTATGGTATATTAACATACATATTAAATGCAAATTTGGAAATACTTTACAACGTGTGACGCAAAAAAAAAATCTTACTTCCTATTATACACCATGCACATGGGTGAATAAACGCTTGGCGGTTTACACTATGGAATCACGGGATGCAGCCGACATATAAACGATATTTAATCAACCTAAAAGCAAACCTAACGTAATTTAAGGGGATTGATGTGTGAAATTTCTATATTCTACATTTTTTGAGCTAGGGGTTTGATTTTTTGTACACACATTCACTGCATGATACGTAATGATGTAAGTTTCATTCTTGTGAGGCATTTATTTTACGAGTTATTAAATATTATATTTCAAAAAAATTGCATATGCTATAATTAAATGGGTTCCACAATTTTTTAGTAAAATGTCTGATTTTTTAAAAGACCCCTAAAATATTTAGAAAACATCATGCATTAGAATTCTTATAATGTGAATACAAAGGAAGAAAACATTAATGTGGTAACTCATGCGTGGAAGAACAAAAAAAAAATAATAATAATGGCATAACTTTTATTTTTTATTTCTTAAAATAGGCCCTACTACTTCAATCATGAAACCAATGCACTACTATGTTACCCATTGGACATGCAGTAAAAATTTGGACCTTCTAGGACAAAATTTCTGAATTCCATTCAATTTTGAATCTACAAAAAAAAAACAGTGTAAATAAAAGTATGAAAAAACAAGTTTAAAGATTTGCATGCAGGTGGCATTTAACTTGAGCAGCCTTTTAACTCTGACGTAATTTAGGGCACTTAGAAGCGCCATAGGCCTCTGAAACTTTGCCAACATATACGTTAGAGTTTAGCCTATTTTTTTAGTACAAAAAAATCAATTTTGATCTCAAATGGTCAACTTTTCACCCATCACCCCCCTTAAGTGCTCTAACCGTGAAAGACCGCCCTAAAAGTTAACCAAATGTAATTTAAGCACTCCAACCTATGAAATAATGTAACGCCCAAAATAAATAAAAATATAAAGATTTAGGTACAGCCAGAACGAATTGCTAACAAAGAACCGATACTAGATAAAGAATTAAAAATAATTAGCAAGTTCTGAATTTCTGAAGTATATATGTGCAGTTAATTATTAATACGCTATGTTGGCTGCACTGGACATGTCTTTGTTGTTGCATTAGAATTTTCGTTAAAATCAATATGGCTGCCACGTCTTCATGCTACGTATGTAGTCAAATATCATAGAAAAAAAATATTGATATAATAGTTAGAAAAAATGTAAAAATCATTGTAAATGATGGGAAATAATTTGAAAAATGAAACCCTAAGAAACAAATTGGCAGGGGTTCATGAAGGAATTAAAAAAGTAGAGTCACGGGCTGTAAAGTTTAACAGAAAATTTAATGAATTGTGAATGTGGAAAACATGTGTTACACGCACAATAAAGATTCCTCTAATTCAATTTTTATGCTAAAAGCAGAAAAAAGGACAAAAACACAGTATTGTATTACATAAATGCAATACCCCACATACAAGCTCTGTCTAGAAACCCAACCATTTACGACGTGGACCGAGATAGGGCGTCCCTGTATGGTTAATAAATAAGGCACACATTGCAGGCGACCGCAGTAAACATTGAATTCATGACGGGCTTGTATTAGCATGTCCAACCACCAAACAACACCAGCTACCTGACTGAAATATGCATGGACCGCAACTGTAAGCATGCAAAACGCAATATCGTTTTGCTAATTTAAATCTTTGAATTGAAATATCTTCTAAGTGACTATTTAACTCATGCCCCAAATGGGAGTCAATGACCAATCATATTTCAATGATTTTATATTTACAACCAATCACAGTCGTGTTTCGCCTAGAATTTACCAACTAAAGTTTATCATAATAAAGAAAGCACCTCCTTTTTAACATTCTGAATAGGTCATAGCATTATTTTGCAGTGACGGACCCCCTAAGTAACACGGCTACCAGATTGTATATATAGTGCATGAATGTCAACAGAAAGAGATAATATAAAAACTTTTAAACAATTGATTATACCACAAAAAAACCACTGTTTGTACTTCCTTAAACGAATTATTTTCCAGGAAATGACGTTGCAGAAAATATAATTGACATATTTACATCACAGGACATCAGAAATTAATTAATACCTAACACGTTGGTTATACATTTCTCCACTAGGGTGCATTCTTACAACATTGCGATCCTTTGGCAATAAATAATATGATCTGGTTGCAGTGACGAACAAAAGAAGCAAATGAAGCATACCAATCGTTTCTCACTTGTTTTCAAACATCGCCGTTTACATTAAATATATAAATATTTTAAAATAACTATAGTTAAATAATGATTTGTGAGTAAACAGCTTAATTTTATTCGTTAAATAGTCCTAACAAATGCTACTCTTGATTTCAAAATTCTCTAGATAAATTCACTCCTCACTTCGTGAGTCGTGAATTTATCGATAATTTGGAAATCACTCGTGGCATTACTCATGAGAAAGCCGCCGCACCTAAATTAAATTAGGGAGATTCTGGGAACATCGCACAGGTATGCGAATCTCATTTTGACAATGATGGTACGATTTTACGGTAATTTACCAGAATATGCCTGCTATTGTTATTGCTTGTAACCATGGACCTAACTAACAAACTCACTGGCACTATCGGAACCCATAGGTAAACGGCCGTGGGCGGGGGGGATTTTTTTTTTTTGTAAAACTCTCCACACGTCCCTATACTGAAGTAATGTTTTCCAATCAGCCCCTGTGCAATTCTACTTCACTCAAATCATGGTTAATGCACTTCTCTCCACCACATTCTTTGTCTACTAACTAAGGTTTCCCCTCTGGTTTTCTACAAGAAGAAGCTACCAAGCTTCATTTTTCATTTCCCAGTCGTGACTCAAAAGGTCACGTTCATCTCAGTCTACGAGACTTCTTAACTCTTATTCTTGTATTTGGTTGTCTATAAAGACCATGTAGTTCACTGTTATGCAGTCTTCTCCATTCACGTGACTGTTCATCCCTCTTTTCGTCTAAAAATTTACTTCATGAACTTTATTATCAAAATACTCGTAAATTCCTTTCCTCCCTTAAAGTAAAGATAAAATCCTAATATTCCATTTGTACCTAGGAACATGTCCCCGTTTTTGTCATGGATTCTCTGGAAGTAGTCCTAGTCCGTGGCCGGAGAGCAATGAATGGGGGACTCGTATATCTCCGAAAAAAAAAAAATGTTACTCCACTGGAAGGAAACCCATGTCCGCGTTTCCTGACGGTTTGTTACTTTTATGGTGTGAAAGATCGTCACCTCCGTCACTATTTCGACCAAGGCACCCACGTTGTTTTTTCTTCTGGCGTACCATCTTCGATCTGGTCGGTTAAGGTGTATAAGTCAAAATCCTTTCGGCAGTAATGCTACCGACACGCCGGTATAGCTCTCCGAGTAATTTAAGCGCGCAAGTCACTCCAACCATGAGAAGTTAAAGATACGATGGAGGGAAATTGTGGAAAGTTGTATGTTTAATTCTCAAGTTTAATAGACTATTTTGTATCAATTTAATCATAATTCTTCGAAAATGTATATATATAATTCTTCTGTACGCATGTTTGTCACACTACTACTCCTAAACGACTGGACCGATTTTGATGTACGTTTTTGTGTATATGTAATTGGGTCCCTCGTTGGTTTAGATTTACAAGTGGACCCTCTAAAACTATTAGGTGTAGGAGTTAACCTGAAGTGAAAATTTACAAATCGCTCTAGCGGTCACAACGAAACTCAGTATATCATATTACAATAAACCGAGATAAGTTTTATCAAAAAATGAGCGAAATCGGACGATTACAAGTGGAGCTTTATCTAAAATCCGAAATTAAAAATTGCTTAAACCACTGGACCGATTTTGATGAAATTTCTTGTGTGTGTGAGTGGGTCCCTGGATGGTTTAGATTCACAATTGGACTCTCTAAAATCATTAGTTGTAGGAGTTCACCTGAAGTGAAAATTTAAAAATAGCTCTAGCGGTCACAATTTTCGATGTTTCACAACTAAACTCAGTATAACATATTAAAATAAACAGAGGTAGATATTATCCAATAATGAACGAAATCTGACAATTAGAAGTGGAGGTTTACCTGAAATCCGAAATTAAAAACTGAGTAGCAACCGCTATGTTTGATTCGTCTCAGCGTATTCCGTACAATTTAATTAACCTTTAATATCGTATTTATTTAGGCGTAGATATGCACACCATGTATTATATAGTTTCAAATATAACATTATTTAGTTGAGTTTGCAGTGAAATACCTGCTCTTGGCCAGAACACTACGTATGTATCTATGTATTTCGTGTTTGGCAAAACAAAACAGAAAGATTTTTCTATTGTGGCTACAGTGAACTGATTCGCAAAGCAATTAGACCAAATCCAGTCCCGGCTGCGACACACAATAGAAAGTCGGTGCAAGGGTCAACGCACCAACCACCAGTAGATATAATTACTATAGTAAAGCTTGTTTAATCCGGGACATGAATAATGCGGAAATCTGTCCAATATGAACAAATCCATTGGTCCCGGCGAAATAATAGTAATTTTACGTGTATTTATTTTGCATAAAACGTAATCTATCCAACGCGGAAACGGAAGCATATTTCTATATAATTCATGAAAAAATTATAAAGCGGAAAGAGAGAGAAATAAATTAGTTTCTCTTCATTGAATTCCGTTAGGCCAAAAAAAAAAAAAAAAGGAATGATTCCTGCCGCCGCGTGAAGTAGAGATTTTACCTGTACCTGAAATTTTCTTTCGATCTCACTGCACACCCGTTATGCGAAATACAGATACCTGTCTGACAAATAACCATTGCACTGTAAAATCTGAAATTAGTTTTCGTTCTGAGACCGATCTTTCACAGGAAGCGTTCCGAATTTACGGAATAAAGTTTGCTAAAGCGTACGTATCATTGTCATTAAACGAAAAAGTGAAAGTGATTGAAGATAAATCTCCAAATTTCCGGACCAATTTCTCGAAGTCAAGCTCTAAGTGTTGCTAAATCCCTAGCGAATAATGATTTCAAGGTATCTTTAGGTTGGTTGGACAGTTTTAAAAGACGGCACTATGTAGTGTGGAATGAAATTTGGGGGGGGGGATTGAAGGATGTGAACGAAAGTGAAGTTGGTTAGCATAAACCGAAACTGCATACTTCAATTTCAGAATACCCGTCTAAGAGCAATTTGTAATGCTGACGAAACGAGTCTGTTTTTCGCGCGTTACCGTCGAAATCGCTCATACATACTATACTTCATTTTTCAAAGGCAGCGGAACTACAATTAATTCAAGGTACATAAAAAGACATATACGGTACTATATAATCTAAGATTATTAATAAGTTTTAGTTGTTTTATAATGCGGAATATTGTTTAATGTGGGAAAAATTGGTCCCATGCGATTCCGCTTTGAGCAGTTTTACTGTATATGTTAGTATGGAGAATACTGTTTATTAAACCAATTAATATATAATAAAATAGCACGTCAACACTCACACACAGACGCACACTGAGTGATCATTCAAAAAAGTACCCAATACAATGAACATGCTTTTTCATAAAGGACTATGGAATAATGTATAGCAGGCCTATACAATTTTTATAGAAGCAATAAACGTATATCGCTAAAGGCGGAACACCAGGTAGAGGAAGGTATTTCTCAATATGAATGTCTGAAGCATTCTGTGAGCGGCAGAAGATCGATGGAAAATCCCTTCACTCCACTAAAATAATAATAATAATAATAATAATAATAATAATAATAATAATAATAATAATAATAATAATAATAATAATAATAACGATTTTTATTAGCAATTTCTCTACAATACAGTAGTTTTCCTACAACCCATTGTAAATTTTACTCCTCCATACTGTACATCCCTTATCTTCATAACTTTCTGATAATCCACTCGACACCATACTCCTATGCACTCCTTGAATCCTCTGTTATTTGGGCCTTCCTTCTCTTCTGTTGCCTCCGCTTTAAAATTTAGTATCTTCTTAGATGACCTGTTATTTGACATGCCTGTTACGTGGCCAAACATTTAACAATAATAATAATAGTCTAGTAATTTATATATATATATATATTTATATATATATATATATATATTTATATATATATATATATATATATATATATATATATATATATATTCAATACTAATAACATTAATTATTAAAACCGTTGAGGTAGAGAGTCAAAAAACAAAATAACTTAAAATATACCTTCTTAGATAAGATCTGTCGTCCTCAACTTATAAAATTTGTATTCTTTATGCCTGTAAGCTTTTCAGAACATCCGTTCCATCATCAGCAGGTCTTTGTTTGCTACAATATCTAGTATGATGGTATATGCTGCTGGTCGTAACGTGGAGTCACGACAACACCACGTTACGACCAGCAGCATCTACCATCATACTAGATATTGTAGCGAACAAAGACCTGCTGATGATGGAACGGATGTTCTGAAAAGCTTACAGGTATAAAGAATACAAATTTTATAAGTTGAGGACGACGGATCTTATCTAAGAAGTTATATTTTAACTTATTTTATTTTATATATATATATATATATATATATATATCGGTTATTTAATATCTTTGACATCGTCCGATTCCTAATAGCCTATTTTCTCGGTCCAACCAATCTCCTGGTTGTAGATGTTTCTCCTTCATGTATAAATATATTCCCTGACTCCAGGAAGTTGTAGATCTTCCTTTGCCTCGTCTTCCCTTAGGTTTCCATTCCAAAATACATTTTTGTAGTCGATCCTCTTTCATGTCTGTACCATTTTAATTGCTCAGTTTTAATATAAATTAAAATAATGTCTTCAATCTTCATTTTCTCCCTTATAATTACATTTCTATTTTTTTTTCTCTTCTGAAAATTCAATCCATTTCAGTTGCCAAAAAAAGTGTTTTTATTTTTAATGGCCAAAGTTCTGCTCCGTAAATAAAGATGCTTTTAAGAATTGCATGAAATATATTGATTTTATTTTAATTTTAAAAATGTAATAGGAAGTAACATTAAAAGGTTTATTTAATAATTAAGTTAGTTAGTTGGTCTGTATATTCTTATTATGGTTGTTTTTTGTTGAACATATGTTTCAAGGTTTGTTAGCCCTATCTTCAGCTGAAGAAACATATGTTCAACAAAAACAACCAAAAGAGGTAAGAATATGCAGACCAAATAACTTAATTATTTTATTACTTATATTTTTATCCTACAATATTCCATTGATGCAAGCAAATGCATAAATTCCTTTGTTGTTTCTACTTCTTATTTCCTCTTCTTAACTTCCATTTTTATTTATTTTAATTCCTAAATATGTGATCTCACTACAAGATTTAATTTTTTCTACAATCTCCAGAATTAAATATTGATCAGTTTCACCAATTGATAAATATTTTGTTTTTTTTTTTTCATGTTAAAAATTAATCCCCATTTATTATATTCTCCTATTATTAATTTTATAGTCATATATTCTAAATCTTCATAATCTTGTGCAATTAATGACTGATCATCTGCAAAATGTAAGTTGTATAAAGTTTTATTAGTTTGAAATATGAATTCCCATGCTTGAACATTTTCTCCTCCACTTCTTCAAAATTTCATGTACATATATTTCCAACAAAATCAGTGATAGAAAACAACAATATATTAATATAAATAATATACATAATAATAATAATAACATAATATAATAATAATAATAATAATAATAATAATAATAATAATAATAATAATAATAATAATGGTAATAATAAATATAAATGTAGTTTCTTTGGTCTCTAGAGCTACAGAATGATGGTTGTATAAAATAAAGCAAGAGAAAGGTTGAATCGGGAACGATGAGACAAGAGCTGTTCCTTGTGTCACAAAGAAGAGCTTTGTGTTGTGAATGTATTCATTTGAAGTAGTTCTGAGGGTAACTGTTGTAACTGACGTCCTCTTTGTGCTCGTTACTGGGCTTGACACGACCCTGTCTTTGGTACTTAAGTGCATCCCTTCAGCTACCACAAACGTACTCATTCCATGTTAATTTAACCTCGCACCCTGTACTTCATGTTTCCACATCAATGACATTACTACAAAATAATTTAACGTTCAAAAAATTCCATCTTTTCAACAACCTCTTTAAAAAAACATACACTATAATGTTGGCTTACAATTTGCACCGACATCTATGAAGTGTTAAGATGAATTAATTGGTTAAGATAGTTGCCAAACGGAAGACATCGCAGGAAGCACTGACAATGACAATTTGTACAACTGCCCTACAAAAATAAAAATCTATATAAATAAAATTTAAAATGTTCGTTTGTTCAAAATTTTAAATTTGCAATAGTTCTTCACTGATTGATTTGAAATGTTGATGCAACTTTGCATTCGAATGCACGCGTGTTTTTATATATGTGGTAGCTAATAACCGGCAGACGTTGTCCTGCCCGAAAGTTCAATTCTCGTGTCATGGCCGGACGATAAAAATATAAGTTACTATTTTACCATACAATTCACTACTTAATAAGTTCCCAAAGAAAATTCCTTATTGCCATCTGTTGTGGCTCAAGAAACGTGCATTATGACGTCACATTGTAATCGCGCGAGATATATAGATAATGCAGATGTCCATACATCTGGCATAAAATATCCTTTAACCCGATCGTAGTGCCACCTACCGGCTCAAATTGTGAATCTAAACCATCTAGGAACCCACTCAAACACACACAAAAATTTCATCAAAATCGGTCCAGTCATTTAGGAAGTTTTTAATTTCGGTTTCAAGTAAATATTCACGTCTAATAGCTAGTCGGATTTCGCTCATATTTGGATAATACCTACATCGGTTTGTTTTAATACCATATACTGAGTTTAGTTGTGAAACATCGAAAAATGTGACCACTAGAGTGATTTTTAAATGTTCGTGTTAGGTGAACTCCTACACCTAATGTTTTTAGAGGGTCCAATTGTAAGTCTAAACCATCGAGGGACTCAATCAGACATACATAAAAAATAATCGAAATCGATCCAGTCGTTTAGGAGGATTTCAGTGACAAACACACGTAGAGAAGAATATATATATATATATATATATAATACTGGCTTCCTACTAGTACCGACACCTACGAATTGTTAAGGTGAGTGAATTGGTTGAGATTGTTGCCAAACGGAAGACAGTGCAATTAAAATTTGTGCCATTGCCATACAAAAAAAATCTACGAGAATAGGCCTACAGATGAGAATAGAAAATCTTCGTTTGTTCAAAATTGTAAATCTCCGAAAGTTCTTCACTGAGTGCTTTAAAATTTTAACAGGAGGTTACATTCGAATACTCGCGTGTTTGTATATACGCAATACATAAATGTCAAACGTATGACAGGTAAAAACATGCCTTAAAAAATAAAAACGTCACCTGTTGGATCTAACAGCAACACAACAAGGACTGTGAAATTAAAACATATTCATCATGGTACATTCATGAATTTAGGTCATTTGTTGACCTGTTTCGGCCTCAACAGAAACACCATCCAAAAGTCTTTTGAGTGGACGTGCTGGTCGTCTTTTCCCTGCAGGTTGATATCTTAATAGTTGTTTGAGTAATTAAACATATTATAAAATGATATTACAGGTATAAGTTTATCCTAATATAGAATTACTTCTAAATAGTAATTCATTCTTGAAATGTCTCTTCAGTAGTAACAGATAAGTCAATACTTATAAGACAGTTATGCATCAACAATCTAAGAGCAGGAACATTTGGCGCTTAGCTCCATGATGCAAACTTTAGATTATCATTTATGAAGACCTGATTTCATAGACGTGTGTTGCAAAACATAGAATCTCTGATAGGACTGATGGCGTTTACATTTTAAAAAAATAATAAGGCTATATTTAAAGATTTGGCGCTAAAAGTGTGCGTACACTTACTTCATGAATCAGTGCAACATGTCATCAAAATATCAATTTCATTAAACAAGGCGCTTATCCGGTTGATGCATAACATAATTCAATTAAGGCGATATAAACCAAACTAAACCTAACATATCAGACTCAATTCTTATATTAACATCATACATACAAAGTGTTTGTGCCCAAGAGCAGGTCTTTCACTGCAAACTCAGCATTCTCCACTCTTTCCTTAACCCAGCCTTTCTTTTTTTATCCGCATACAAAGAATTAATTTTAATTTTTTTATCAATACTCCAGGTTGTCATTTCGACATTTCTGGTATTCTATCCTGGCATTGGTTTAATTGTAACCCACTTCTGAAGTTGGGGCGCCTAGAAGGCGGAGTTACGTTACGCCGATGATATGATGAATTATAAATGATAATGAAGCGCTAGAAGAGTTCTTAACCTAAACTCCAGATCATGGGCAACCACAGGAATAATTCCCTTTAAGGAAAAATTCCTATGGATTGACCGGGAATCGAACCCGGGACCTCATGAACTGTAGTCAGAAATGCTGACCACTAGCCCATGAGGCTGGTCGTTTTATTCTAATATTGTATATCATTTCTTAAACATCAAGTGTGAGATATATAAATCCAGATTTCTTATATTATGGAACTTTGGCAAAATATCGAAAGTGGTTTGAACCATTATAGAATATACGAGAAGGGCAGATCGTTAAGTAACTTGCAGGGAAAGTCGAGGAGTTTCATTGCAAGTGGTTCACAAGTTAGTATGCATTCCAACTTTGTTAAGCAAATAAGAGAACAGAGGATATAAAACGGATGTAAATTTCATACAACATTCAAAGGTTTTGTTAAATTGGATTTGCTAAGGTAAATATAAGATTGTAATCCTTTGCACGTTTCAAAAATTGTCAGAGTTGCTTAAAAATTTCACTGTGAACTCAACTAAAAATATTTTAGCCTCACTATGATGGTTGTCCAGCAGCTTGCTTTGCTATCCGCGGATGTTACAAATAATTATTATTATTATCTTCTTCTTCTTCTTCTTCCTTTCATGTGATAGACCTAGTGGTCTGTTACGGTCTCAATCCAACGTTTGAAGGGTCTGCCCAAAGATCTCTTGCCTGGTGGCTGGATTATTATTATTATTATTATTATTATTATTATTATTAATATTATTATTATTATTCAGTAATGCAAGCTAGAGGACTAAGCATCGAAGATGCCCAAGACCGTAGGCTTTGGAGGTTTGGCACGGGAAGACGGCAGCAGCTGTAAAAACCCGAAGATAGAGATAGATTATTATTATTATTATTACTATTATTATTATTATTATATTATTAGTAGTAGTAGTAGTAGTAGTAGGAGCAGTAGTAGTAGTAGTAGTAGTAGTAGTAGTAGTAGTAGTAGTAGTAGTAGTAGTAGGACTTTATTAGACAAAAAGTAAGATAATCAATTGAGTTGGTGTTACTTGATGAACATCCATATTCATTAATTAAATAAAAATAAAAACGTAGTCCCCTAGTTTTATTTGATTTTTATATTTATATATAATTCAGTGACAGCTGTTTCGGTACACTGTAGCTTCTTCAGACATTTTAACACAAGGTACAGTGTACGAAACAGCTGTCACTGAATTATATAATAAATATGAAAATCAAATAAAACTACGTTTTATTTTTATTTAATTAATAAAAAGTAAGATATTTCTTCTTCTTCTTCTTCTTCACGGTTTAGGCTTATTTACTAGCCTGTTCCGGCTCCAAATTGCTGCTCTTTCCATCTTTCCTTGGTCTTCCCAAGCTTCTTCTTCCTCGTGGTGAATAGTTGTATGCTGCTTTTGGTATTCTATTCTCAGTCATCCTTGCCAAGTGTTCTTTCCAGTTTGTTCTGTATTTCTCTATTGTTGAGTTTAATTCCTCTATTTTTAGTAAGATATTTACAATATTACATATTTACAAATAAGGGTCGCACGGGCAATAAGCCGTACGTGCTGTTGACAGTCCGTTACAATAATGTAATAATTGGTAGTAATAGTATAAATAAAAATAAAAAGAAAACAATAACATTACAATGACATAAAGAAAACACAATAATATTACAAACAAATAATTAAATACACAGGTGCTGACTACCGCCACTATAATAATTCCGCATGTCAATCATTGTCAAGCATTGTCGCGCGGCACCTGCTTTTATATAAACGTACAACCATCATAGTGGGACGATAATAATAACACTAACTTTTTTTTGTAGACTATATAACTCATGCCCCAAATGACAGTCAATGACCATCACATTTCAATGAATTCTGATTTACAACCAATCACAGTCGTTTTTCACCTCGATTTTATCAATTTAATTTTATCACTTTAAAATCAAGCTCCTCCAATTTAACATTCTGAATAGGTAAAATCATTATTTTGCAGTGACTGACTCCCTAACAAATACGTTGAATAGGCCTATAACAATTTATGTATTAAGATGTAACAATTTTAGTATGCATGTGACTACCAGATTGCATATATAGAGTATGGATGTAATCAGATAGTGCTTGCGGGATATAATATAAAATATTTGTAGCAATTGATTATACCACAAAAAACACTGTTTGCACTTTCTTAAACGTATTATTTCCGAGGAATTTACGTTCAAGAAAAATATAATTGACATATTTACATCATAGGACATCAGAAATTAATGAATAACCTATGATGAGTTTCATTTTCTCCACTAGGGTGCATTCTTACAATATTCCGATCCTTAGGCAATAAATAATATGATCTGATAGCAGTGATGGACAAATGAAGACTAACAATATTTCTCATTTGTTTTCAAACATCGCCGTTTACATTAAATATATACAGATTTTAAATAACTATATTTAAATAATGATTTGTAGAGTAAACAGCTTAATTTTATTCGCTAAATAGTCCTAAGAAATGCCACTCTTGATTTCCAAACTATCTAGATAAATTGGAAATCACTCGTGGCATTACGTATGATAAAAAATTGTTTTCTGTGTTTTAATTTCTAATGAATTTAATAGTTTCATTGACCGAAGCTTCATTCTATTAAGAATGAACAGGTCTATGTTCATAAAGTAGATTTGATTAATCAATTGATTTGGTGTTTACTTGATGAAAATCCATATTTATTTGATTAGAATAAAGATGGATTCGGATTTTAATATCCTAACACGGCTACCATGTCTATTGATTAATTGTATTGTAAAAAGTAAAGTGATCCCATAACAGGCCCGGAGGCCCTTGGGGTAGTACCCATATCTAAATTTATTACGCATTACAGGGACTCTTGTTGTCCCAATTCCTTTTAAAAGACGTTATAATAATAATAATAATAATAATAATAATAATAATAATAGCTTTATTTTATCTGGCAGAGTTAAGGCCTTAAGGCCTTGTCTACCACTCAACCAGGTTTAAAAAATACAAAAAAAAATAGTCTTAAATATAAATTACAATATATATATAAACGATTACAAGTTATGAATACAATACAATTAATATTTATAATGTATTTTCATTTACTCTAAATTTAACGAATTAAATATATAATATGTACAAGATATATAAAAAACGAGGAAAAGATTAATGGCATAGTATAAAATTAAATAAATAGAGAAAAAATAATTATTAGACAACAAGTAACTGTATAAGCGTGGCTTAAAGGTGCCAAGTGTGCGGCAACCCCTTATATCTTGAGGAAGGAGATTCCAGGAGCGGGCAGAGGCTACTGTCAAGGTATGGGCCTGTTGGCCCGTTCAGCTCCCCGATGCACAATATATGCAGCTCGTCCTTCCAACGTCGTTTTGGTCTTCCTACATTTCTTTGGCCATGAGGTTTGTAATAAAGCTTCTTCTTCTTCATTTTCCTTTTGCTCTACGGCCCTCTAAGAAACTTGGCCTCCTTCATTACAACTGCCCATTCTTATCGATTACTAGCTTTCTACCTCCATCTTTTCACCATCAGTTGTCTTAAGTCTTCATCAACCTAATATAACCATCTTAGTTTCTATCTTCCAACCAAACCTTTTTTCTTCCATCCGGTTTCCCTTCTAAAATATTTCTTGCAGCTCTTTCTTGCTCCATCTGCAACACATGTCCTGTCCATTCCAGTCTCTGTATTCTAATATCTCCTACCAGATCTAAATCCCTATATAATTCTTTCAATTCTAATTCTCCATAAATTTTGTTCCTGTACGGCTCCGTATATCTTTCTTAATATTTTTCTTTCCGTCCACCGCTGTGGTCTCGTGGTAGCGTGCTGCCTTGTCACGCAGCGGACCCGGGGTCGATCCTCGCTCGGAAGGTTTTTTTTGGGGTTTTTCCTCACCTGTAAGACAAATGTCAGGGTACTTTAAGGCCCAAACGGTCCCCGAACATCATCTGGCCATCATAATCATCAATATCATATTCACCTCATTAGATTAAGTTTAGTTTAAGGCCTCTCCTGGCGCATCATTACCCATCGTCATCACCTATCATATCATTGGGCAGTGTAACCCCGTCATCAAGGCGCCCCAACCTCAGAAGTTGGTTACAATACGCCAATGTCAGGAGAGAACACCTGAAATGCCGAATGACAAACAGGTGGCATCGAACATTTTTTTTCTTTACCATGAATTTAACACATACTTACTAATGAAGCATCTGTTTTGATAAAAAAAAACATTAAACTGAAAATATATAAAACTGCTGTCTGTAGTCCTGGGATATAAAAGAAAAAACCATATATGAATGTGAAATATGGACTCTTAGTTTAAGGGAGAAGAAAATATTAAACCTACGAGTATTTGAGAATAAAGTTCTTATGACAATTTTTGGACCAAAGAGAGATGAACAGACCAGCGAATGGAGAAGACAACCTAGCAGTGAGATACGAAACCAAATATAATAAGAATAGTTAAGTCTCGTAGACTGCAATGGGCAGAACATGTGCTGCGAATTGGGAATGGAAGAGGGGCATGGAAACAAATAGTAGGAAAATCAGAGGGAAAGCGTCTAATATGCAGGCCAAGAATGAGATGGGAGAACAATATTAACCATGATTTGAGGGAAGTAGTTATACAGGGGATGATTGGAAAACATTAGCGCAGGATAGGGATATATAGAGAGCTTGTGTCTGCGAGGCTATTGAACCTGAAGGTCCGATAGTGCGAGTGAATAGTTACTGTAAGTAACAAACAGCAGAAATCTAGCCATTACGGCTGAGAGACCCGACATGCTAACGACATGTCATCTCTATGCTGGCTGGAAGATCATGTACATCTGAGATTGAACATTATGGATGTGAAACCAGCAAATTGGGGGGAGAGTACCGTCATGCTGACCATGTATCACCTCATTCATGTCTGGATGATAGTTCACCTCATCTTGACATATGTTCCCTTGTCTACACAAACTCAAACGGTGGCCACGTGTTTTCCGTTGTCTGTAGTCCTGGGATATAAAAGAAATAACTGTTAGATCTGTTAGTATCTTACGAGTACACACATCTATATATATATATATATATATATATATTGCCCACCGCTGTGGTCTCGAGGTAGCGTGCTGCCTTGTCACGCAGCGGGCCCGGGTTCGATCCCCGGTCGGGGTAGTTTTTCTGGGCGAGGTTTTTATCGGGGTTTTTCCTCACTTGTAAGACAAATGTCAGGGACCAAACGGTCCCAAAAATATTATGGCCACCATCATCATCTTTATCATTATCATCATCATCATCATCCTTCACCGGTGTGGAAAGCAACGGGAAGTTACCACACCTACAATTCCCTAGTAAAGCTGCAAGCATAGCATGAAAACGCTATGATTGCAGTAAAGGACCTGCCTTCGGACAGAATTACTATGGTTGGATATTTATATATGACATGATAAGAAAAATAAATGCCTGGACGGGATTCGAATCCGGAACTCTGCGTCGGTACCCCAGCGTGTTATCCATTACACCACCAGGCGAATCCAATTCAAACACTTATTTTTCTTATATTCTCCATTATTACTAGATGTCGCGAGAACTCGATCTTCACTGCCACCTAGTAGCTGACAAGTAAGCAAATATATATATATATATATATATATATATATATATGTTTTTTTCTTATCTTATCATATATATATTATATATATATATATATATATATATATAAATTCTTCTGTACGTGTGTTTGTCACTGAACTCCTCCTAAACGACTGGACCAATTCTGATTAATTTTTGTGTGTGTGTCTGACTGGGTCCCTCGATGGTTTAGATTTACAAGCGGCCCCTCTAAAACCACTAGGTGAAGGAGTTCACCGGTACTGAAAATTTAAAAATCGCTCTACCGGTCACATATTTCGATGTTTCAAACCGAAACCGAGTACATCCTATTAAAATAAACCGAGGCAGGTAGTGTAAAAAAAATAGCGAAATCAGACATTTAGTAGCGGAGGTTTCCTGAAATCCGAAATAGAAACTGCCTAAATGACTGGACCGATTTTGATGAAATGTTTTTTGTGTGTTTAAGTGGTCCCTGGATGATTTAGATTAACAAGTTTTTTTCTTTTTCCAAGGAGGCCGTCGAGAAGAGCGGACGTGTTTTTGTTAGAGTGGTTGAAGTGTGCAGGGGACAAAGCATTATGGAAGAAGTTAGAAAGCTGATTGAAACATTGTCAACTGAAGTGAAAGAGGGGTTTGAAAAGTGCAACGAGGGTGAAAAAATTCGTGATATTGAGACGAACATGCATCGGATGGAGGACTGATTGAAATGGCTGGAATCTAAATTAGACTATCTCGAAAACCAGAGTCGCCGTAATAATATTGTGATATATGGAGTGCATGAAGAAGACAGGGAGAGCTGGGAGGAAACTGAATATATAGTTAAAAGAGTAGTGGCGCAAGTCGGGATTCATTTGGTGGACAGTGATATTGAAAGAGCGCACAGAGTAGGTCGTTGGAATAGTGGAAAGAGACCGATTGTATGCAAATTAACACACTACAAAATAAAATGTTGGATCCTTAGAGACAGTAAATATCTTAAAGGGACCGGTATCAATATTGCCGAAGACTTTAGTGAGAAGGTGCGTCGCGAAAGGGACTTTCTTAAGCGACACATGCTCGAGGCGAGGAGGCAGGGCTGCCATGCAATCCTGCAATTTAATAAATTGATTATAAATGGACGAATCTGGAGCAGGGAACAACTACAAATATGGACAACTCTGAAAATGAATTTGAAGAGGTCATAGACAGCGAGTCCCCAAAACCTACAGGGGACGCTTCAACAGCAGGTGGTCTCCTTACAGCAGAGGAGGGAGAAAATTCTACACGAGAGAAAGAGAGAGGGAGCACTATGATACTAACTCCGAGGAATCCAATAAACATTCAGCAGAAAACAGCCGAACGCAAAAAGAATACCCCACCTCTAAGAGGTGAACGACCGGGGGACACAAGACCTCAAACAAGAAAATCACTAAGACTGCTGAATTTACCCGCAGAAAAGGGACTATTGAGAGGGGGAAGTTCGAAAAATACAGGTAAGACTAATGATAAGGGAACACAATAGGGTTTGTTGACAGTCGGTTCATGGAATATCGAAGGGTTAAAACAAAAACTTTCAATGGACAGATGTGTAGAGTTTATTGAGACTTTGATATATTAGCTCTAGAAAAACATGGTTAAAAGCTAATGAATGCGCAAATATATGTAATATGAAAGGTTATTTTAAGGGTAATGAAACTGGAGGGAAGAGAGGTAGATATCCAGGCGAGGTTGCCATTTTATATAAAGCTAATTTAGACCCATATATTAAAAAGGTAAATATTGCTTTAAAGAGACAATTTGTATATATTACCATACAGGAAGAGCAGAAATGTGTCTGTTATCTATTTACCGCCAACCACTAAATTCCAGGTATGCCAATCCAATTTTTTTCGTTGAATTTTCTGACTCGTTGGCAGAAATAAAATATAGGTTTCCGGAAGCGGGAATAATAATTTTAGGGGACTTTAACTGTAGGATTGGGGAGGAAAATATCACTATAAAATCAGATGATAGTGAAACACGAGGTGAGGGTAGGAGAAGCAAAGATAAGATTATACATTCAGAAGGAAACAAATTGTTAGCTTTTTGCGATGCATTTGAACTTTAAATTTTGAATGGGAAATATGGGGAAGATAAAAATGGAGAACTGACATTTATTAATAAAAATGGAGGTAGCGTAATGGATTATTCAATATGCACACAAGACATGATTCCAGTCCTAAGTAATTTCTGTATAGTTTCCAGAATCGAATCACACCACTTCCCAAACAAACTTATTTTAAATATGAAAGGTATTAGTGAGACAGTTAATGATGAGGTGGCAACAATATTGCGGCCAATTACACGTTTCAGGTGGATCGAGGATCTGAGAGAAGAATTTATCAGGAGTTTGGAAACGCTAATACAGGATCTGCAATTAAATGATCTTAGCGGGGAGGAAATTATTAAAACTTAGCTTTTCAGAAAGCAGGGGGAAAATTCAAGGTTAAATGCGCAATGAACCAGAAGGACAAAGGGTGGTACAATAATGCATGTAGAAAGAAGAAGAAGAAGTTTGTCGAAAGTAGTCTTTTAAAGTTTAGAAAAGAAAGCACAGATCAAAGCAGAAAAAATTATGCGCAAGAGAGAAAGGAATATAAAGAATTATTGGGAGAAACAAACTAGCATGACAAAATAAGAAATCCGAAGAAATGAGAGTCGCGACTGAAAGTGGGAACATTGCGGACATATGGAAAGCCATAAGGGAACTCAAAGTAAAGTCCATAAATCGGACAAGAATAACGCCCGGGGAATGGAGAAGTTACTTTGATAGGGTGCTGGGAAATGAGAAGTTAAGATATAATCAAGGAAATATAGGTGAGATCCCTGACGCAATTCATATTCAATTACTGATCAGGATATTTCGAAAATGAAGTGATTTCTTCCATTAATGTTTAAAGAATGGTAAAGCACTGGAATTGATGGAATACCAGGGAATTCTTGAAAAATATATCATCCAATAAATTATTAGACGTTTTGAAAACTGCGTTTAACAAACTTTTTAATGGAGGAGATTATCCGGAAGCCTGGGCGACAGGAGTCATCCAACCGCTCTACAAAGGGAAAGGTGGGGCACAGATACCAGAAAGTTACAGGAGAATTTGTCTCTTGTCAGTGTTCGGAAAAATATATTGTAAAGTACTTTACGAACGAATAAGACAATGGGCTAAAGAGAACAATAGGCTCTCAAAATATCAGGCAGGTTTTAGAGAAGGGTACTCCACGGTGGACAACGTATTTGTTCTGAGAACATTAATTGATGACAATCTGAAAATGAAGGGGGGTAAATTATTTTGTGCATTCATTGATTTTAAGATGGCATTTGATACTGTGGACCGAAGCGCACTTTGGGAAAAATTAAATCGGAAAGGATTGTCTCATAAAATGATACATGCTTTAATGTCAATTTATAAATATGTTAAATTTTGTATAAAAGTAGACCAAGGGTACATTACAGAGAGCAGTGAAGCCAATCGGGGAGTGAGACAAGGTTGAATTTTATCACCAATGCTATTTAATATATTCGTTGATGATATTGTAGACGTAATGCTAGAAGGAGAAATTGAGGCTCCGGAGATAAGAAATGTTAAAGTCCCAGTCCTGTTGTATGCAGATGATTTAATTATCTGTTCCAAGACAATCAAGGGATTGGAAAGAGGTCTTGACCTACTGGAATATACTGTATGAATTGGGGATTGACTGTAAATGTTAGTAAGGCAAAAGCAATGACCTTTAAAAATGGGACGGTTTACGGTAGAGCAGAGGAATAGAAATACAAAGATCAAGTACTTCAAACGTGAAACATTTTGGATATCTTGGTACGACGTTGAAAATGAACGGGAATTGGAACAAACATATTGATATAGCATTATTTAAAGGGAGGGGACAACTTAACAGTGTACTCGGTATTCTGGGTCGAGTGCCTGATATTCCGTCAGCTCATTAGAAAAAATGTATGGAGCGATGGTCATGCCAGTAATGCACTATGGTAGTGAGATTTGGGGTTTCCAAAGAACGGAAGTACTAAATAAGGTATGTACGCATTTTCTAAAATATATTACAGGACTTAGTAAGGCCGTTTCTAACTGTGGAATTTTATATG
The DNA here is from genome assembly GCA_030220185.1 of Diploptera punctata. Taxonomy (NCBI): domain Eukaryota; kingdom Metazoa; phylum Arthropoda; class Insecta; order Blattodea; family Blaberidae; genus Diploptera; species Diploptera punctata. The sequence continues at coordinate 540,507 of JASPKZ010001218.1, read as the reverse complement.
AATTCGGGTCATTCCAGGACGACATAAACTGTAAAATTCGTGTACTCAAATATTGGTTGCGAGTTATCCAAGGTGTACAAACAATGCTTAGAGCAATTTGTTACGACCACCAAATTAGAAACATAGATGTTAAATTTTGGGCAGACGAGGTTAGGAGAGAACTCCAAAAGATTGGGATGGGTTGGATATGGGAAAAAGGGACTGAAAATCGCAAGAACGTGTGGAGAAAAATGAAGATGAGGTACTTAGATATAAACCAACAAGATATTTTCGCCGAATGTACAGGAAAACGCTCACTGTGTTTACAAAGAGACCTAAAACACGTCTGGGGAAAATAATCGTATATACTTAACCTAGGATTTAAGGAGAGATCAGGGCTTGCTTGGTTTAGGCTAGGGGCATGGAAATTTCTAAAAATTAGCGACGATCACGATATGCGAATATGTCCAATGTGCGAGAACTTTGAAGATGAGATACATATATTAGGAAAATGTAATGATTTAGAATATTGGAGACGTCAGTTGTTACCGGAAAGATTTCTAAATTCAAATCGGGAAAGATTGGCATGCTACGAGTTATTGGTAAATCCAGAAAATTGGATAAACCTCGGTAAATTTCTGGACAAAACGCGGAAAATAAGGACACTCATTCATGAATAAATATATGTTATCAAAATGCAATACCATTAATTCTTAACAATTACATATAAATTAATTGGTATATAATGCTATTGTGTTATTATTTAATTGTAATATTATTGTGTTTTCTTTATGTCATTGTAATGTTAATTTTTTTAGTGTATTATGCTATTGTGTTATTATTTAATTGTAATAGTATTGTGTTTTCTTTATGTAATTGTAATGTTATTGCTTTTTTTGTTGTTTATTTTTCCTTACACTAGTACCATTTATTACTTTATTGTAACGGACTGTCAACAGCACGTACGGCTTACTGCCCGTGCGGCCCATATTTGTAAATAATATTGTAAATATCTTACTTTTTGTCTAATAAAGTCCTACTACTACTAGATTCACAATTGGACCCGATAGGTGGCGCTGCGATAGGGTTATATGATTTTTTTCCATGTCAGATATATAGTCATCTGTATTATATACAAATTCCGTGCGACAACAATATGGCGTCATCATGTACGCTTTTTGAGCAACAGCAGATGACAGTGAGGAGTTTTCTTGCGAACTTATTAATTAGTGAGTTTATTGGTAAAGAAGTAACATATTTGTATCGTCCGACCATGACACGAGAATTGAATGTTCGGGCAAGACGTCAGTCGGGTCTGCTAGTTTAATTATAAACAGTTCATGTTTCTAATTAGTTGAACAGACGTGTAAAAGTAATGTTAATTTCCAATTAAGTCCCGTGGCTAAATTCTCAGTCCGCTGCCTGACCACAGGCAGTATCCTCTAATACCGTGTTGTAAAGCTGCAGCCTTCAAATTTTGATTAATTCCCCAACTGAATTAATTTACTAATTACACAAATTAACTGCAGTGAGAGATGTTACTAATAAAACAAAATACGGTAACTGGATTCTTCCTTCCTAACGCGGGAACTGTCAATCATTGCTCAGAAATATATCTACCATTTTAACCGCAGGGCACTATAATCCAGCGCCAAATCTCTCATTTACACTACAGGTAAGCAAATTAATATATAGGACCTTCTTGGTGATGAAATTACATACAGTGAACTACATGGTCTTTATAGGAAACCAGATATAATAAAAACGTTAAGTCTCGTAGACTGCAATAGGCAGAACATGTTGCACGAATGGGGAATGAAATACGTATATGGAAGCTTCTTGTAGGAAAACCAGAGGAAAAACGCCCAGCTGGTAGACCAAGAATGAGGTGGGAGAATAACATTAACTATGATTTGAGGAAGTAGATTATAAGGTAATTATTGGAAAACATTAGCTCAGGATAGGATGTATAGAGAGCTTATGTTCGCGCGGCCATGAACCTACGGGTTCGATAGTGCTAGTGAGTTAGTTATTTAGTCAATAAAACCTAAGTCACCAAATTGAAAAGTTACAATAGTTAACGTTTTTCAATAGCGACGCTATCACTATCAATAATAATTTTAAGTCAATAATAATAATACGATTTTTGGACCAAGAGAGATGAACAGACAGGTGAATGGAGAAGACTACATAACAATGAACTACATGGTCTTTATATAATAAGAAGAGTTAAGTCTCGTAGACTGCGATGGGTAGGACATGTTGCACGTATGGGGAATGAAAGACTTGCATGGAAGCTCCTTGTAGGAAAGCCAGAGGGAAAACGCCCAGTTGGTAGACCAATAATGAGGTTGGGAGAATAATATTAACTATGATTTGGGGGAAGTAGGTTATACAGGGAATGATTGGAAAGCATTATCTCAGGATAGGGATATGTGGAGAGCTTATGTCCGCGCGGCCATGAACCTACGGGTTCGATAGTGCCTGTGAGTAAGTAAGCAAATAAATACGTAAGTAAGTAAGTCAAGAATAAGTCTTGATAATGATAGCGTCACTATTGAAACTCGTTAACTTTTTTTTAACTTTTTAATTTGGTGATTTGGGTTTTTATTGACTAAGTGTAGTAATATAGAGAAGTAATGCAATACATGAATTGATAGATTGGATAACCCTCACTACTTTCCGTCATTGCCGTGTCCCGTCTCACTTCACTCCGCTGTTACTCAAGCAGGGAGTTCATCAGCTCCGTACAATGAATTGACATTGCTGGATTCTAGTTTGGATTTCCGTACGTTACAGTTAAAAACGGCAGTTCTGTATTAGACACAGCCTTTGTAAATCACAACGCTTCTCCGGAAGAAATTTAAATATATGTTTCATCATGCAATGGTTGACAGTTCTCTTTCAAGCACAAATTTGTATTTGAAATGCCTCTACAGTAAAAGAAAGTGAGTCGATATTTTTAAGTCAGTAATAGTACTAATTCACCTATTGTTTCGCCAAGTACAGCAGTGAGTCACGGTTCCCCAAGTTTAGAGTTCACGTGATATACAATTCCTCATGTTAAACTGTCTACAACAATTTTCAAAATAGCCTATGATCTGAACATTTAGAAGCAATTCCATTCTGCAACACATATTAGGAGAAAACGCGTACTTTATATAGGCCTACAGGGTGGCGCATAAGTCTCCATACAGATGTTGTCTTTTAATTTACGTTTATTTACAGCCTATTGTATATATTTATATTAACCTACGCATGGTGTGTGACGTGGAACACATCGAACACATTCTTTAAAAATAGATCTTATTCAATTCTGTTACCTGTATGGAGACTTATGCACCATCCTGTATATTGCACTACAATTGAATTAGCGATATTCAAAAGTAAGAAATGGCCTTTTTGGTAACTAAAAAATGAAAAAGCCATATTATATCATACACAATCTACATCCAACAATAAACAAAATGTTTTACTACAATTGATTTAGTGAGATTCAAACGTGAAACATTACCTTATGCTGATATAAAACTGAGAGAGCCATTTTATATCTTAATACAATCTACATCCAAGAATAAACAAAATGTTAAACATTCCTTCATTTTAACTCTGTTAAAACCATTTGTAAAAGTTTCAGTGACATGCAAAAGGAACATATTCTTTTAGTTTGAATATAAATGCAGATAATACAACATGAACACAAGAAGTTCTGCAACAATATATTGATGTGTTTTTCTGAAACAGCTCCTGAACATGCTTTGTGAGCGATCAGAAAGAAAATTGACCATTTTATTAAGGATTATATTAATATTCAATCCATCCTTTCAAGTAAATTGATGTTAAAAATATTATGGGGGTTATGGGGAAGGTAGAGGTAGCACCTTTGTTAGGGGTAGACCCTACACTGGTCCTCACCAACCCAGGGTTAAGTGGAGGAGATATGTAAATAGGAACTGCAGAAATGAAGTTCTTACGTTCAGTAGCAGGTGTGACAATTTTGGACAGAAAAATAAATGAAGATATTAGAAACGACTTAAATATTTTTTATTTAACAAATAGAATTGACAACATGAGAAACAACTGGTATGAACATGTTAGAAAAATGCCTACAGATAGAATCCTCCAACTGTTATTAAAGTACAAACCAAAAGGACACAGAAGTGTTGGACGCCCGTTTACTAGATGGGAATATTTATTAAATCCCACTTAATGTTAAAACAGGTCAAAAGGCCTAATTTCATGAAGCAAGAAAAGAATAAGAAGATATGCAAGACTTTTATCTCTGATGAAGCTATAACCAAGACTGTCCGTACGTGAAGAACAACATCCTGCTAGAGGTGGCTCTCTGCTCTACTGAATACAATGGATCTAGACATGACTGTTGATAAAAAGCCCCAAAAAAATCACTTTACCCTAAGGTATTGATAAGGAAGTAGGAGAAGGAGAACTCAAAAAATAAATCCGGGAAGAGGACTCTCGTTAGCCAAGACGAAGGCTAATTTCTAAGAGAAAGGGATTCCAACAGAAAACCTCTGGTCCTCCAGGTTGGGGATTATGCGTCGGGCTGGAAACCCACCACATAAAAGGATCTTTCTCAGCAATCCCACATGATCGCTGGGCTGAACATATATGAGATCGGAACTGGCAAAGACTTAATTCGTGAAAGAAGATAATGAAATATTTTGTTGAAACTTTGTTGAAATATTCAACTGTAATTTATATATATTTTTTGAAAACGTTTTTTATATACATAATTTTAATGTTTACATATCTTTCTGTGCCTAAAGGTTTATTTTTCTTCTCCACTCGTCTCTCTGCATCCAATCCATGTCCTCCAATCCTCTTGCTCTCATTCCAGTTCTTATTTCCTGCATCCACGAGTTTCGGGGTCTTCCTCTCCTCCTTCTTCCAGGTAAACGCCATTCCAATGTTTTCCTGGGTAATCTTTCTTCTTGCATTCGTCGTACGTGCCCATACCAATTTAATTGCTTATACCGTATATAATCTACTATTGAATAACCAATATTCATTTTTTCTCTTATGACAGTATTTCTTATTTTGTCTAATTTTTAACACCTTGCTGCTCTCCTCAAGAAATCCATTTCCATCGACATAAGTTTTTGTTCTAAGTTTTTATTGAATTTCCAAACTTCAGCTCCATATGTGACAGTACTTCTCACTGTTGAATTATATATTTGTAACTTATTTTTCGTGGTTATATATCTGATCCATAAGACTCAATTTTTTTTGAAAAGATATCACTTATTTCCTGGTGAAATGCAATAGGAAAACATTCCACGAACTTTGTACATTAATTATGAAATAACAATAAAAAGGTCTATGATAAGGCAGTTAGGAGAATCTGAACCAACTCCGAATTACGAGAATCATACAAGGACTCAAATAGTTTTACCAATATAAAATCAGACGGTTGGAGTGGCTGGGCCATATCATTAGGATGGACAATAATATAATTCCTAAAATATTATTAAATGCCAAACCAAGTGGTAAAAGAAGAGTTGGAAGTCCCAAATTTCAGTTGTTAGATTATATCCAGGATGACCTTGTGAAGACTGTAATTAAGGGATGGAGACAGATAGCTTTGGAAAGAGAGGATTGGGCGGCAATTCTTAAGGAGGTCAAGGCTAAAGAAAGAGGGCAGTAGGACCACAGATGATGAACAATAAACATTATGTTATTGGAAACAAGTAGAAAATATTATCCTCAACTAATTCTACTAGTCACCAATAGCAACGTTTTTTTCTAAAGTTTGCCAATTTTTTAAATAGATTTTTCTCAAAATTTGTGTTGTATGGAACGCTAGCGATAAAATGCATTATTTATTATAATTGAATTTCCAAATATTTTCAAACTCTATTTCGTCACTAAAGCATGTTGGGATTATAGCTTACTATAACAATATTATACTATATATTGTAAAACAGAAATATTGACTTATGGTTTTGAATAAGTTTTATGAATTATATAAAATATCTATAAGAGTCTTGGAAAAAAATATTACATATGTTGGGATTATAGCTTACTATAACAATATTATACTATATATTGTAAAACAGAAATATTGACTTATGGTTTTGAATAAGTATTATGAATTATATAAAATATCTATAAGAGTCTTAGAAAAAATATTACATATCGTTATGAATTTCATGTAATGTTTATAATAATTGTTTTGTTAAAAATCACTTCACACATTGAGGAAGAAGCCTCACCAATGTTTAAAAGTTTCACCAGAATCGTTGTCTTTCGAATATAGGACAATCAAATAAAACATGTTTTACAGATTGTATTCATTCTTGACATTTACAATATTGTGATTACTGTCTGAGTTAATATTAAAATCTCCTAAAATAACTTCCAAATTTTTCATGGCCAGTCATAAATTGTGTTAAAATGAAAATTGGAATAACATGTTTTATATTTAGCTTGTAATGTGTTGTAGGGATGAAAATGTCTTTAGTAAAAGAACCATTTACACTCCTTATCCAAAGATCATTCCAATCAGTGATCATATAGACCAACAGTTTCTTTTTAATGTAGGATATTGGACACTGAAAATGATAAATGAAGCTAAGAAGATGCCGCGGATTTAGCTAAGATGATATAGTCCAACAGTTTATTTTTAACTTAGGATATTGAACACTTTAAAAATGAATGATGAAGCTAAGAAGATGGCGCGGATTTAGCTACCTGATCAGCACGTTCATTTCCCATAGTTCCCTGGTGCCCTCGTATCCAAGACACGTGTTTTGTGCAATCTTTGATGTTATTTCTAATTTCTACTGAGTTCGAGTTTAAATTAAATAATGATGCCTTAAACATTTTTTCTTGGAATTTCATGGCTGTGTAATAGAAGTATTATTATGGAGTACGCTATTATTTACTTAGAATTAATTACATCACTTAACTTATGCTCCCGTGGCGCTGCCTTACACCTCCTGGAACGGTAGTTGATAAAACTGAATATGGCGCGGGCTTAACATTTCTGATATTCCCCTGTAACACAAAATGGAGTTTCGAATTAACATAAATTAACATAATTTCAACAAAGTTGTAGCATGAATAGGAAATGATCTTAAGTCTGTCTTGGGGAAAACTTAAGATAATATCAGTGGGAACTAAAGGAATGCAAATATGTTTTTTTGAGAAATTACATCACCCCTGTTACTAATGTTCAACTTATTCTAAATATATTAAATGTGTATTCGTGAACAACTCGCAATCAAATAAACAAACGAAAATGTATTATTATTATTATTATTATTATTATTATTATTATTATTATTATTATTATTATTATTATTGAATCTCCAAATAATTCAAATCTTATTCAACCTTCGGTATGCAGAGGTTTTAGTTTTTAGAATAATAATAATAATAATAATAATAATAATAATAATAATAATAATAATAATAATAATAATAATAATAATGATTTTTGAGAATTTTCTTCATCATTGAGGGTTTTCTCCAACCAATCTTAGTAATTAACACGAATTAAAAAAAAATACATAAATGACTACGGACTTATAGATTATCAGTTTGGAACAAACACTCACAAATTTCCCTTAATTAAAGTTCTCCATGATTCTCTATCCTCTGTGTCTTTATCTGTTACACCAAATTTCCTCATTGAATTTTCAATGTTATTCTTCCAGGTTATTCTTGGTATTCCTCTTCTGCTCCATCTTTTAATTTTCCATGTAATTTTCCGCTTGCAATCGACCTAATTATAAATTCTCTACAAATCTCTTTTATTAACCAAACCTTTTTAATTAATAATGAAAAGAAAATAGTAAAAATTTTACTATTCAGCCTTTATTAATCTTCCATTCGGCATTCTTCTTACGTGTCCATACCATTTTAGCCTTCTGCGTTCAATATCATCGATTATATAACTAACTCACTGGCATTATCGAACCCATAGGTTCATGACCGCGCGGACATAAGCTCTCCATATATCCCTATCCTGAGTCAATGTTTTCCAATCATCCCATGTATAATCTATTGCCCTCAAATCATAGTTAATGTTATTCTCCCACCTCATTCTTGGTCTACCAATTGGGCGTTTTCCCTCTGGTTTTCCTACAATAATCTTCCATGCACGTCTTTCATTCACCATTCGTGCCACATTATTATTATTATTATTATATATAATGTACATATATAATATCCTCAACTCGCGTCCATCTCGAGGTCGGGTCGAGGGATGAGATGAGATGAAGACGCTACATCACGGGGGTAGATGAATAAAAAAAAACGAAATGGATGAGATAAGTATGGAGAAGTGGTGGAATGAAATAATGGGGGGAACGGGAGAAAACCCCGAGAAAAACCTGCCCAAGCTCCGTTTCGTCCACCACGAAACCCACTTGGTGTGTCATATCATACATTTGTAAAATAGGCCTCCAAATCATTGAGATTTAATAAATAGATTGACAAAATTGGACAATTGTGTACATAAATTCACAATATGCATAATCTCTAGAGTTACATGTCAATAATCCATCCATCCATAGTAATTCTGCCGGTGGGCAGGTCGTTCACTGAAATCATAGCATTTTCATGCTATGCTTTGCAGCTTTACTAGGGAATTATAGGTGTGGTAGCTTCCCGTTGCTTTCCACACCGGTGAAAGATGATGATGATGGCTGGATGATTTTCGGGGACCGTTAGGCCCTACGTTTCCTGACATTTGTCTTAGAGGTGAGGAAAAACCCCGAGGGAAACCTCACCCAGGAGCCTGTACCGACCGGGAATCGAACCCGGGCCCGCTGCGTGACAAGGCAGCATGATACCTCGAGACCACAACGCTGGACAATATCAATAATATTGTAAAGTAATATAAACAACTAAATTAACCAACTTACAATAAAATAAACTAACTCAATGTCTCTTGAAAATGGGATAGAGAAAGTCACACAACTTCTTAAAGCTACATTTATTTTATACAGTATATGTCAAAAACAGTTGAAATCTATGTTTCTATGGTCCAGCCACTGTATCTCGGGTTCTGACGTTTTGATAACAGTGTTGCCGATATGGATGTTCAGCGGGAGAGGCCGCTTTATGTATGTGGTTAGCAGAAATACAGCTGACAACATCTCAGCAATTTCAAACATTACTAACACGCTATAGCGGCGTCAAGAGAAGTGATCGGTTGTGGCAGACGTTCATTCACACTTCATCTAATTCCTTATTGGCAGTAGAGGGCGAGTTTCCCCCCTTTTCCCCTCATTCAGCCTAATCGTCAGAGCCAGCGATCCAGTGGCTGCACTTTAATTCGGTAATAAATTCATGTCCCTGGAATTCAAAAGCGGGATATTCAAATAACAGATGTGATACAGTCTGGGTGGAATTCTTTCAAATACAGGTATATGTACCTATTTTGAATCATTCCAAATAATGACCAAATTTACCGTGTCCAGTCATAAATATTGTGTTAATACAAAATTTGGTTCTATGTATTTGTATTTTAATCGGTCAAAGATTGCTATTCAAAATGTCTTCCCCGAGTCCCTCTACAGAAAATTCTAATCGGAATTTTCGAACATTCTATATATATTTCGATGTTATAATTAACCTATCCCCAGGAAAAATCAGATAAGTCAATGTTTTACATTTTTGTTTAATTTTCTTCATGTAGGCCTTAATTGTTTTATGCCACTTCATATGGTAAAAACAATGAAGTCAATTCATTCTATTACCTATAATCGACATTTTTTTGTTTGGAATAAAACTAAAAGGGAGTCAGTGCACTGAAAAAAAACAGATATATCGACCTATCTTGTTTGTGACAGTTTTGGACTTATCTGGTATTTCCAGGGTTGAGTGAGTTAAATTTTGAGAATTAGCAATGAAGGTTAAATATTACACGAAAGGGGAAAAAAAAATCATCTCATATTTGGCCTTCATTATTAAATGTCAAAGTTAATTATAACATCGAAATGAAAAAATCATTACTTATATAAAGTAAAATATTCCCATTAAAATGCTTTCTCGTTATAAAAGCCGTAAGATGGAACTGCGAGCGATGTCCCTCTGCCTCGTATGACAGATAATTGTATATAAGGAAAGAAAATCAATGCTTGTATTGGGAGCCTGAGTGAAGAAGTTGTATCTCATTCATTTATAAAGTTAGAGGTCTCGGGTTCAATTCCCGGCTCAGCTGTTAATTTTTCTTTTCATGTCACTCAAACACACACACACACACACACTCACACACACACACACACATATATATATATATATATATATATATATATATATATATATAATTTGCATTTATCAATGTTAAACGTTTAATTGTAACGTACAAATAAATATATATATATATGATATGAAAAGAAAAATGAATGCTTGAGTCGGGATTTGAACCCGAGTCTCTAAACTCTGTACTTTAGTGCTCTAACCAACTGAGCTACCCAAGAATTCCAACACAAACATACATTTTTCTTATATATGTAGTATTCTCAATTCACACAAGAGGTAGTGGGAATTCGTTCCAACACCATCTAGTGGCCAACATAACAGTTAAGAAATTTTTAAAGAGAATATTTACTTTATAGCAGTAAGGCTTGTATATTTAGATGTTATAACTATATTTTGACATTTGGCAATGAAGGCAAATTTGATATGAAAAGAAAAATGAATGCTTGAGTCGGGATTTGAACCCGATTCTCTAAACTCTGTACGTTTAGTGCTCTAACCAACTGAGCTACTCAAGAATTCCAACACAAACATACATTTTTCTTATATATGTAGTATTCTCAATTCACACAAGAGGTAGGGGAATTCGTTCCAACACCATCTAGTGGCCAACATAACAGTTAAGAAATTTTTAAAGAGAATATTTACTTTATAGCAGTAAGGCTTGTATATTTAGATGTTATAACTATATTTTTGACATTTGGCAATGAAGGCAAATTTGATATGAAAAGAAAAATGAATGCTTGAGTCGGGATTTGAACCCGATTCTCTAAACTCTGTACGTTTAGTGCTCTAACCAACTGAGCTACTCAAGAATTCCAACACAAACATACATTTTTCTTATATATGTAGTATTCTCAATTCACACAAGAGGTAGTGGGAATTCGTTCCAACACCATCTAGTGGCCAACATAACAGTTAAGAAATTTTTAAAGAGAATATTTACTTTATAGCAGTAAGGCTTGTATATTTAGATGTTATAACTATATTTTTGACATTTGGCAATGGAGGCAAATTTGATATGAAAAGAAAAATGAATGCTTGAGTCGGGATTTGAACCCGATTCTCTAAACTCTGTACGTTTAGTGCTCTAACCAACTGAGCTACTCAAGAATTCCAACACAAACATACATTTTTCTTAATATGTAGTATTCTCAATTCACACAAGAGGTAGTGGGAATTCGTTCCAACACCATCTAGTGGCCAACAAACAGTTAAGAAATTTTTAAAGAGAATATTTACTTTATAGCAGTAAGGCTTGTATATTTAGATGTTATAACTATATTTTTGACATTTGGCAATGAAGGCAAATTTGATATGAAAAGAAAAATGAATGCTTGAGTCGGGATTTGAACCCGAGTCTCTAAACTCTGTACTTTATATATAAACATGGGCTCTTACTTTAAGGGAGGAAATGAGCTTACACGTATTTGAGAATAAAGTTCTTAGGAAAATGTCCCGCGCCGTAGCCGAGCGGTTAAGGTAGGAAGCCTTGGCGCAGAGCTACGGGACTTGCGCCGGTTCGAGTCTCCATGGGGGAAGAAATTTTCTCATGGTATTTCGGCCAGTATGGGACCGGTGCCCACCCAGCATCGTGAGACAATTGGGTAGCTACAATAAGTAGCGGCTCCAGGTTGAGGAACCAGCTATAACGGCTGGGGGACTCGACATGCTAACCACATGCCACCCCTACACTGGCTGTTGATCATCTACCTCTGTGATTGACACATGTGGATGTGAAGGGCCAGCAGCCGGCTGGTAAAAGGGCAACCGCTGAAAAGTGGAAAGACCCTCAATCGGAGGAAAATGTTTGGACCAAAGAGAGATGAACAGACAGTGAATGGAGAAGACTACATGGTCTTCATAGGGGTAATAAGAACAGTTAAGTCTCGTAGACTGCGATGGCCAGGACATGTTGCACGTATGTGGAATGAAAGACTTGCATGGAAGTTTCTTGTAGGAAAGCCAAACGGAAAACGCCCAGTTGGTAGACCAAGAATGAGGTGGGAGGGTAACATTAACTATGATTTTTGGGAAGTAGACTATACAGGGAATGATTGGAAAGCATTAGCTCAGGATAGGGATGTATGGAGAGCTGATGTCCGCGCGGCCATGAACCTATGGGTTCGATAGTACCAGTGAGTAATTAAGTATATATATATATTAAATGAATGTTTGTTTGTTTGTTCGTATTTTATGCGCGGCCATACCCTGTTTTCCGATTGTGGTGGGACTTTTTGCAAAATGTTCAGGAAATACCCGGGATGAACATAGGCTATAAGAGAGTTGTGATACTCTACTCCTACATCCTTAAAAATCGCCCTTTATAGTGAAAACGTGAAAAAAATAGGTCTTTGGACGTTTAAATGGCTTACGCTGCCTAAACCATAACAAATACATAACATTGATGTACACAGAATTGAATATCTCAAAAAGCTCTACAAAAAAGTCCGTGACAGCATATGTTTATATCTTATGGATAACTCACAGTAACCATTTTTGTCTTTCATTGATGCCAAGAAGATCGAGACAAGTACGTAGATTCCTGTGCAAACATAGCAGCACATGGCGGGTATTCATCTACGGATAACTCACAATAACACATTTTGTCTTTTAGCTCATTTATGCCAAGAAGATTAAGATAAGTAAATTCCCGGGTAACACCAGGTAATCAGCAGGGGGAATCTTAAAATAATTACGATATACGTTTAAAATTATTTTTCAATTTTACTTATTCAACTAATCATAAGAAGTACATTCATTTTTCTGTCTTTCAGCTCATTTATGCCAGGAAGATCGGGGATGAGTAGATTCCCGACAACGCCGGGTAAACAGCACGGGGTATCTAAAAATAATTACGATATAGATTTTTCCCCTAACTAAACATAAAACATATTCATTTTCGCATTTCAGTTCATTTATGTCAAGAAGATGGGGATAATAGATTCCCGGGCAACGCCGGGTAATCAGCATGTGGTATCTAAAAAATATAAATTTATAATTATTTCTCCTTATACTTATTCAACTAAACACAAAAGCACATTAATTTTCATTTATTTAGACGTAGCTGCGCACGCCGGTTATTAGCTAATATATATATATATATTGGGACAGGATTTTTATTGTCGTTGGTTACTTGGATATAAGCCCCACTGTTGGGAGACACGTGGGACAGGATTAGTCCGGGATGGTTTGATCCAAGGGTTTATTATAAGGAATCCTCGGAATGTGAGAATTTTATGCTCGCGGTCTAGTCAGGTAGGGTTCGGTGAGCAATCAGGAAACTTATCTCAGGGAATAACGCAAGGAAGATTAACGTGATACGTTAATATGAAATCACTGGAGGCTGCCGTGGAGTTGACACAGTTGACTACTTTATTTCACTAGGTATAGTAGTAGTAGTAGTAGTAGGACTTTATTAGACAAAAAGTAAGATATTTACAATATTATTTACAAATATGGGTCGCACGGGCAGTAAGCCGTACGTGCTGTTGACAGTCCGTTACAATAAAGTAATAATTGGTACTAGTGTAAAGAAAAATAAACAAAAACAGCAATAACATTACAATTACATAAAGAAAACACAATAAAAATATTACCATTAAATAATAACACAATAGCATTATACACTAAAAACATTAACATTACAATTACATAAAGAAAACACAATAATATTACAATTAAGTAATAACACAATAGCATTATACACTTAAAAAAACATATATTTATTCATGAATGAGTGTTGTCCTTATTTTTCGCGTTTTGTCCAGAAATTTACCGAGGTTTATCCAATTTTCTGGATTTACCAATAACTCGTAGCATGCCAATCTTTCCCGATTTGAATTTAGAAATCTTTCCGGTAATAACTGACGTCTCCAATATTCTAAATCATTATATTTTCCTAATATATGTATCTCATCTTCAAAGTTCCCGCACATTGGACATATTCGCATATCGTGATCGTCGCTTATTTTTAGAAATTTCCATGCCCCTAGCCTAAACCAAGCAAGCCCTGATCTCTCCTTAAATCCTAGGTTGAGTATATACGATTCTTTTCCCCAGACGTGTTTTTAGGTCTCTTTGTAAACACAGTGAGCGTTTTCCTGTACATTCGGCGAAGGTATCTTGTTGGTTTACATCTAAGTACCTCATATACACTGGTCGGTCCTCCGACTGCTTTCTAGAGCCCCAAAGCACAATGTAGGAGATGATCTAGCAATGTGCCCTGTTTGAAGTAAGGCTAACCACTAACTGATGTGTGCACTGTTTGAACAACTAACTGATCTATTAGGCTGAGGGCCAGCAACTAACTGATGTGTTAGGCTGAGGGCCAGCGACTAACTGATGTGTTAGGCTGAGGGCCAGCGACTAACTGATGTGCGATTCTCCTCGCGACTAATTTATTTTGGTATTAGGTATTTTGTGATCCCGCCCACACGTGCTTTGGACCTCCTTACAAATTAACCAATTTAACAAGTTTTGGGGCTGGTTTACGCCCATTCTCCATTACTGGGATGTTCGAATCTTCCGCATATGTTTCTTATGCTGGTAGACTAATTATATTTATTTTCGTATAACGTCTTGCTAATGACACGTCTCCGATAAAGACGTCACCTGTCATGTCAATATCTTATTGTGTGAAATGTCACCTGTTAGCTTGGGGATTTGTGTCGAGTTTGACAGGTACCTACCTGGCCGAGTCTTTTGTTACAAAGGACAGTTCAGATTCTTTTCCCCATTGTATTCGACACGCTGCCACTGGAAAACCCCTGAATTATACATGCTTTTCCTGAGTAATAACTTTATGATATAGCTTAAAGCTATATATCAAAATCGTCTATTGTTCTAGTTATCAATTTATTTCTAATTCTATTATACAAAAAATTGTTTCCTGATTATTTTGAATATAAACTCGGCATAATTTGGATTGTTATTACTCTTTTTGTATTTAGGCCTAATATTACGTTTGAATAAAATACCTTTTTATTATTAGATACAGGGAAACAATGCCTAGACCTAATATCGGTGCAATATATATATATATATATATATATATACACACACTAGCTGACACCCGGCGTGCACTGCCTAAATAAATGAAGTATATGTTTATTCAATTTATAATTTCGGATTTCACGTAAACCATCACTTCTATTTACCTGATTTTGCTGTTTTTTGACAATATCTACGTCGGTTTATTTTAACAGCATATACTGAGATTTGTTGCGAAACGTAAAAAATTGCGACCGTTAGAAGAATCTTTAAATGTTTGTCTTAGATAGTGCCCATACCGGATAACCTGTATGTACAATTTTCATGTCAATTGACCAACTACTTTTGGAGTTCTGCTAGCACAAATATATGCAGGCTGAATAAATAAATAAATAAATAAATAAATAAATAAATATATATATATATATATTTATATATATGTGTGTGTTGTTTGTAATGTCACTTTAAATATTACAGTAATGGCACAATTATATACTATATTTAACTCAGGCCCCAAATAGGAGTCAATGACCAATTACGTTTCAATGAATTTTGTTTTACAACCATTCACAGCCGTGTTTCACCTCAATATTTATCGAATTCTGTTTGCCAAAATAAAGAAAGCTCCTCCTTTTTAATATTCTGAGCTGGTCAGAGCATTATATTGCAGTGACTGACTCTCCAACAAATACGTTCAATATAGCAAATAATGAACAGATTGCTTCGAACTACACATTTGATAATTGTTTGTACAATAATTGTGTTTTAAATAATGATTATACTGAATTGTTTCCTAAAAAGATTAATTAACCTATAATGTTGCTTATAATTTACAGTTTGGTGTGTTTCATTTTTTCTCCACTAGGGTGCAATCTTACAATATTGCGATGCTATTTGGCAATAAATAAGGTGATCAAGTTCCAGTGGATGAACAAATGAAACATAGCTAAACATTTTTCATTTGCTATCAAACATCGCTGTTTACATAAAATATATAAATATGTTTAAATAACTATATTTAAATAATGATTTGTGAGTAAACAGCTTAATTTTATTCGTTACATAGTCCTAAGAAATGCCACTCTTGATTTCCAAATCCTCTAGATAACATGGAAATAAGTCGTGGCATTACTTATGATTATTTTCTATACGTTCGGCATTATCATTCATCCTAGACACATATTTTATCTCTGGTTTGGTTTTTTCGACCGTTGTGATCGCTGGGAAAAAATAAAAGAATTAATGAACCACTTTTCATCATCTCTTCAAAGTTCCCGCATAAAAAGTTCGCTCGACTAATCTTAGCTTAAATTCTCTTTATCACAGATATCACATTTCAGGTAAGTATAATACTCTAAAGAAAAGAATAACAAAGCCCAGTTTTATTGTGGTTTATTTTAATATTTACTGTCGAGTTCTGTCCTTGTTTTTTGTGAAAAGATGAATGGGATGGAGAATATTTTTATTCTCTAAAGGAGCGCTCATTATTCTTCTATGAGGATGTAGATCTATAGAATGAATACAAACAGCTTGGCTTGTGTCTGTCACAACAACTGATGGTTAGAGAGTGAAGCAACTTATTTTCATATTGTGATAGTTGTCAACTACCCTGCAGCACAGACTGCAAATTCAATTAATTCTTATTACAAATACTTTGAGTTTACATTTCTATTTCCTTTGTTTGTCATAACTAGAGTTCGGACAAAAAAAATATTTGTTTTGCGCGATAGTGCGTTTTGTCGTACTTACAGCAATGGCGACCATGATTGAACATTCAACTTCCCACATTTCGGAGTTGCCAACCTAAATAACTATACTGTAATATTACAAACACTGGGGGTCCGGTTCTCGGGCCCCAGCTGTGCTCACAACAGTAATAGGGAGCGTCCTCGGGTGACGAATAGGGGAACGGTCGGTGGTTTGCATTGCATTTCTCCCGGCTAGGTCCAGACCGGACCCGCGCGCCATTTGTGAGGTCGTCAGGACTCGAGCGATCTGACGTACTACATAGCTCGTGCTGCGCCCACTTCAGCAGCTTAACGCGTCCCCTCGGAGGCGTAGTGGGGAAAAAGTCGGTGGATCTGCTAGTCAGTCCTCCCTTCTAAGTCCGATGGACTCGCAAACCATAAGTGGGGATAACAGGGGGAAGATGAGCGACCTTTTGTCAAAGCTCACATATCCTGGCCCACAGCAGGATCGGCGGCCGCCGTGGCGATGTGGTGGGAGACTGGAGATCAGAAGCTCCTTTGTCTTGGTTCAATGAACCCGAGGACCATCTGTGGGGGCACCATGGGCAACGAGCACCCGGGATGCCTACATTGCTCAGTGGGCTGGACTCACAGCAGCGGCACGATTAGGCCTAGTCTTGCGAACGAGTTGGTTGGGACATCTGGACCCATTTCCACCACCCCTTGGGATACCTCGGCCAGAAGGCCCTACTCCCAAGTCCCAGAATTCTTGTCCTCCCTTTTCTACATTGCGATCACATTCAAGTTCACAGGAAATAAAACCAACACCTCAGGGAGAAGGTTTTGGAGTCGCAACTTCAGGGGAAATTGCTGAGCTATATAGTACATCAGGTCGCTCATTCCTGATGACCCCACAGTTGGTCCACGGGCTCCTTGAGCCTAGCCGGGAGAACTGCTGTCGCAGATCCACCGACCGTTTCCCTGTTCTGCCTCCAGGGACGCATCCTGCAGCCGTTGTGAGACCGGCTAGGGCTTGAATCCTCAAGCCCCACAGTGTGAGATTATAGTACATCCAGATACTCATCTCCTGGCGACCCCATTGTTGGTCCACGAGCCCGTAGGCTGAGCCGGGAGCCAGCACACTTGCTCCCCACTGTGCTGGTCCGAGCCATGCCCTGGTCCGCCTCCCACGGACGTGTCCTGCTGCCGTTATGAGCCGGCTGGGAGCTATACCGGGCGTAATGCTGGGAATTACCACCAGGTCAGTAAGCTCGGAAAAGGAGAAAGCGCGATCTTTTGGGTGTGGGATTAGCGCCGACTCCGTGACCGAGTGACTCAAGGACAATATGTGAGGTCATCAGGAGATGAGCGACCTGACGTACTAATGCTCAGGCTGGACCCACTTCAGCAACAAAACAAGTCCCCAGGTGGTGCACTGAGGGAACGGTCGGTAGATCTGCTAGACAGTCCTCCCGGCTAAGTCCAAGGGACTCGTGAACCATTAGTGGGGTCGGCAGGAGTTAAGCGCCCTGTCGTACTATTGGTCACCTGTTGAAGCTTGCGAGCTCCATGCTGGCCCACAATTGCAACAGGACACGTCCCTGGGTGCAGACCACGGCACGGCTCGGACCAGTGCAGAGGGGAGCAACTCTGCTGGTTCGCGGCTAAGCCTGCGGACTCGTGGACAAACTGTGGGATCACCAGGAGATAAGCATCTGGATATACTAAAGTCTCATACTGTGGGGCTTGAGGATTCAAGCCCTAGCCGGTCTCACACGACTGCAGGATGCGTCCCTGGAGATAGAACAGGGGAATGGTTGGTGGATCTGCGACAGAAGTCCTCCCGGCTAGGCTCGAGGGGCCCGTGGAACAACTGTGGGGTCGTCAGGAATGAGCGACCTGACGTACGCTAAGCAATTTCCCTGAAGTTGCGACTCGAACACCTTCTCCCCTAGGTGTTGGTTTTATTGCCGAGAACCTTGAACGTGGACGCGATAGTTAAGGGGAGGACAAGTATCTGGGACTTGGGAGTATGGTCTCTGACCGAGGTATCCCAAGGGGTGGAGGCATGGGTCCAGATGGTCCAGATTACAAACACACGTGTGGGAAATAAAACCACCGCCCTCATATACAGGGTGATTACAAATGATTGGAGCGATTTCATGATTTTATGGTAGCTGTAGTATTCGACATATTTTCACGAACTTTTACAGATACATAGAGCAACTTCCCAGGTTTTTTTTGAGATGTTACAGGTGCTCCATATGCTCCCCCTTGGTGATTCTGCAGATATCAAGTCTGTAATCAAGTTCGTCCCATACTCAACGTAACATGTCCCTATTAATTTGTTCAAAGGCATTGATTATGCGAGCTCGCAGTTCTGGTAAGTCTACTGGTAAAGGAGGCACAAACACTGAATCTTTCACATACCCCCAAACAAAAAAATCGCACGGCGTCAAATCGGGGGAGCGTGGAGGCCATGACAACAATTCTGATCATTCTCTCCACTGCGACCGATCCATCGGTTTGGCAATCTCATGTTTAAAAATTCACGAACATCGTGATGGAAGTGTGGTGGAGCACCATCCTGCTGGTAGATGAAGGTCTCACTGTCGGTCGTCAGCTGCGGCATGAGCCAATTTTCCAGCATGTCCAGGTACACGTGTCCTGTAACGTTCTGCTCGCAGAAGAAAAAAGGCCATAAACTTTGAACTGAGAAACCGCACAGAACACACTAACTTTTGGGGAGTCGCGAATGTGCTGCACAATAACGCGGGGATTTTTCTGTGCCCCAGATTCGCACATTGTGTTTGTTCACTTTGCCATTCACAAAGAATGTTGCTTCGTCACTGAAGACAAGTTTCTCACAAAAACCATCCTCATCCATAAACTGCTGCATTTGTGTACAAAATTCAAACCGACTCACTTTGTCAATGGGCGTAAGGGCTTGTAGAAATTGCAAGTGGTAAGGTTTATGCTTCAAATCTTTTCCGCAAGATCTTCCAAACGGTCGGTTGTGGAATGTTCAGCTCTCTGCTCGCTTTTCGTGTTGATTTCTGTGGGCTACGTGTGAAACTCATCCGCACACTCTCAACCTTTTCTTCACTCACTGAAGGACGACCCGTTGATTTCCTTTTACAGAGGCATCCTGTAGCTTTAAATTGCGCATACCATCGCCGAATGGAGTTGGCACTCGGTGCATCTTTCTCGAACTTCGTTCTGAAGTGTCGTTGCACAGTTATCACAGATTGAGTTGAATGAAATTCAAGCACAGCATATGCTTTCTCCTCGCCTGTCGCCATCTTTGATAACTGCTGCGCTCTCTCGGTTTAAAGCTGAAACACGGCTGCGAGAGAAAACAAAAAAAAAACCTTATGAGTTTTTATACATAACTTTAAAGTTCTGTGAAGATATGTCAAATAAGATCGCTACAATAAAATCATGAAATCGCTCCAATCATTTGTAATCACCGTTATACTACATACAATGTATATACAAAATATATCGAAAAGGTAGTGTTAATATACATTATACGAAACAAATCACTGCATTTTAAATGAACCAAACTTTATTTGAAACAATATAAAATAATAAATACGTACTTGCCGCCATGTTATCACTAAATTGATCTCACGGCCTCCTGTTGTTTCAACTAATAAACATTGCCCATACTATTAACGTTAATCAATTATTTATAATGAACGCAAATATTTCCGACATAGATGCCATTATTTTACTATTATTTATTATTTTGAAAACACCATCGCGCAATAAATAATGTACAACGCACGTTTGTGAAGTGTTTTACAGAATCTCGGAAATTAAAAACTTCGCTATCGCTCGGTTTTTAAACATTTTCTTCCCCAGAAAAATGGTAGGTTTTATCTATACGTTTTGTCTTTTTCGGCATAGTGAGAATGTAACCACATAGAAGTAGGTTTACTTTACAATAAAATTCTTTTTACGTCACCTCTCATATCCTGTCATCTACTTAGACCGGTTTCATGATCATAGTGGTTACATCTTCAGTACTTACACGACCAATGTTCTGTTGTCCAGGACCACTGCTTATTACTCCATATACTGGTGGACTGATGAACCTCTCAATCAAAACATCCCCAGGAATTTCAAAATTCATTTTTTTCCCCCAGTTTTTTTAATGTAGATTTTTTTCCAAACGATGCGCTTCTTAAGGTTTTCTATTTGTTTTGTTAGTTTTAAATTATATTCAGCTCTTAAATTATTAATTTAATTAAATTAAACTGCAATGTTATATGAAAGTTTAAATAATGCATTCTGAAAGCATATAAACTGTTATTCTCCAAAATACATTACATGGATGCGAAAAAGGACTCCTATTTCAAGGGAGGAGAAAAATACAAGTATTTGAGAATAAAGTTCTTACGAGTGCAATTCTTAAATTCCGCCAATTTTGAAACTGACGATATGAAACTCCATAATTCAAATATTTGCCCAGAATCATTCATATTTCATTTCTCTTTGTAGAATATTCTGACACCCGATATGGCTGTTGGTTAATGATTTTACTGGTTTGCATGCACATTTGAATATGTTTATCGTGTGAATTTATAATTCGGTTGCGTCTGTGCTATCATGAGTTGTGAACTTATTACAGGTGGTATTTGTTTCACAGTGCATTATGCAAATGTGACCCCTGACAAAGTGTGACCTTGCATGCGATCTAACAATAATTTATATCAGTCTTTTATTTTAAATGTTGTACCAGTTTAGTTCAAATGTAAACAGCACTTTTATTTCAATTTTTCCCATAGAGTTACTAATAAAGATCAAATGTTAGGTTAGTAATAAATTAACTTGTTTTTTATTTAGCAGCTTTTACATGTTCCTGCGCTCAATTAATGTACTACCATTCTCCTGCACGTCACTTTATCATTCCCATTTTCACCGTTCAATCTTTTTTTCCTTATGCTGTTTAAATCTCCATCAATTCACATTATTTTTTGGTTATCCTCTTCTTTTACCAAATGGGACCGATTCTTACTTACTTACTTATTTACTTACTCACTGGCACTATCGAACCCGTAGGTTCATGGCCACGCGGACATAAGCTCTCCATACATCCATCCTGAGCTAATGCTTTCCAATCATTCCCTGTATAATCTACTTCCCTCAAATCGTAGTTAATGTTATTCTCCCACCTCATTCTTGGTCTACCAACTGGGCGTTTTCTCTCTGGCTTTCCTACAAGAAGCTTCCATGCAAGTCTTTCATTCCCCATACGTGCAACATGTCCTCCCATCCCAGTCTACGAGACTTAACTGTTCTTATTATATCTGGCTTCCTATAAAGACCATGTAGTTCATTGTGATGTAGTCTTCTCCATTCACCTGTCTGTTCATCTCTCTTTGGTCCAAACATTTTCCTAAGTACTTTATTCTCGAATACTTGTAATTTCTTTTCTTCCCTTAAAGTAAGAGTCCATGTTTCGCACCCATATAATATAACTGGTAGAATAATAGTTTTATATATTTTCAGTTTAATGTTTTTTGAAAGGAGTTGGCACATCAAGAGACTCTGCAATGCATAATAGCACGCATTTCCAGAATTGAGCCTATGTTTAATTTCTTTGTGCATCTCATTCCTATTTGTGATTATTGTTCCTAGGTATTTGAATTCAGCCACTTCCTCAAAATTTCCCTCATTTGTTATTAGCTGTCAATTTGCATTATATAATGAATTTCTACGTGTGACCATATATTTAGTTTTATTGATATTTACTTCCAGTCCTAACTCCTTAGTGTTACTCAATAGCGTGTGCGTGTTGTCCTTTAGTATCTCCTCGCTATCGGCCAACAATACTACATCATCAGCATAAACTAACAGCTTATTAATACCATTGAGTTGTGAGCCTCCCTCATCTTCTAAAGATTTAATGGCATGTTCTAGTACAAAATTAAATAGTAGAGGAGATAGTGCATCTCCTCGCTTCAACCCATTCTGGATTTCAAAAGTGTCCCGAAAACTGTTTGGCTACACGTACCTTACTCTTTGTGCCATTTAGACACATTCGTATAAGTCTAACTAACTTTTTAGGAATCCCGAACTCTAGCAGGATACTATATAACGTCTCCCTCTTAATTGAATCATATGCTTTTTTGAAGTCTACATATAGTTGATGTACAGTACCATTATATTATTCTAGTATTTATAATAATAATAATAATAATAATAATAATAATAATAATAATAATAATGATAATGATAATGATAATGATAATGATAATGATAATAATAATAATAATAATAATAATAATAATAATAATAATAATAATAATAATAGCAATAAACAAGCACCAAAATACCTGGAAAGGAAATATGGAAAAATTAAACGTGTTTCTCAATTTAAATATCTTGGTCAAATAATTCAGGAAAATGGAATTGAAACTAAAGCCAATAAAAGTAGATGCCTAAACATGGAAACAGCATTTCGGCTTACTCACTACACTTATAATAAAAATGCATATATTTACATACAAAATTATGACACTATAACACTGTAATTAAACCAGAGTGCCTCTATGGAGCAGAAACATTAATTTTGTGCAGAAAAAAAAATATATCGAAAATTTAGTGAAAAAAGAATGCAAAATTAACAGAAAAGTTTTAGGTCCCCAAGTCATTGGTGAAGCATTTAGACTCAGAAGTAAAAAGGAAATAATAATATATACAGACATTCATAGTGATATTAGAAAACGAAGGTTAACATTTTATGGTCATATTAAACGAATGAACTCAAATAGGCTTACAAAACAGATAATGGAATTCTACGAAAACAGTAGTAAAGCTCCAGTGGATACTATGAAGTAGATTGATGAAGTCAAATAGGACTTAAAATTGGCAGGAATTACTAAAGAAGATATCCCAAACAGAGATTTATTTAGAATTAAGGTGAATAAGTGGCAAGTTGACCAAGAGGACAAACCGAAGAAAAAAACTGGAACAACTTGGACAGATGATAGAAAACAAGCTCATAGCAAAAGAATGAAAGAAATTTTGGCTCAAAGTAAACACCTCTAAGTACTTTGCGTAGTCCTACATGGGCTCATCCGCAACCAAAAAAAAAAACAATAATAATCTTCTTCGTCACGGTTTAGGCTTTTTGCTAGCCTGTTCCGACTCCAAATTGCTGCTCTTTCCATATTTTCTTTGGTCTTCCCAAACTTCTTCTTCCTCTTGGTGAATAGTTACTACTACTACTACTACTACTACTACTTCTAATATTAATAATAATAATAATCTTATATCTTGTAAGCCCATGTTTCCCTAAACAGAGATTTAGCCGCTCTCCCCCCTACAGGGAAGAATTTTAATCATACTAATTTGGTTACACTTGTTTTCGTATAGATGTCATTTGAGTGGTCCGTGGTCAGCGTTCCACCTCATAATAATAATAATAATAATAATAATAATAATAATAATAATAATAATAATAATCCATCCATCGTAATTCTGCCCGAGGGCAGGTCTTTCATTGCAATCATAGAATTTTCATGCTACGCTTTGCAGCATTACTAGGGAATTATAGGTTTGGTAGCTTTGCGTTGCTGTCCACACTGGTGAAGGATGATGGTGATAATGATAAGGATGATGATGATGACGATGGCCGGATGATTTTCGGGGACCAAAGGGCCCTAAGCTTCCTGACATTTGTCTTACAGGTGAGGAAAAACCCCGAAAATCCTCGCCTGTTCCGACCGGGAATCGAACCCGGGCCCGCTGCGTCACAGGGCAGCACGCTACCTCGAGACCACAGCAGTGGACAATACTACTACTACTACTATTACTACAACTACTACTACTACTACTACTAATACTACTACTAATAATAATAATAGGTTTATGGATCGGAAACTAAAAAGGACTTAAAATTATCTGGAGTTACTGAAGAATATATCAAACAGAGATATAGTTTATTTAATTAAGGTGCACATGTGGCAAGTTGACCAAGAGGACAAACCCAAGAAAAAAAACAGGAACATCATGGACAGAAGAGAAAAAGAAAACCCATAGTCAAAAAATGAAGCACATATGGAATAAAAGGAAAAGAATCTAAGTACTTTGCGTAGTCCGACATGGGTTCATTCGCGGGGGAAAAAAAACTTTGTGTCACCTGGCAGAGTTATGTAAGGCTTAAGGCTTTGTCTACCACTTAACCAGGTTTAAAAAAATACATATATATATTCTTACATCTAAATTTAAATAAACGAAAATATTACATGATATATCTGCAGTTTAATTATACGATATATTTTGATTTAATCTAGATTAAACAAATGAAATAAAAATGTATAAGATAGAAAAATAAGAAAAAATATTACTAATGCCATAGAATAGTATTCTTCTTGGGAATCTGTCTTCTGTCATTCTTTTTACATGTCCATAACACTTTAATTGCTTGTTTTTTTTATGAAATCCACAATCAAATACTTTTATTTTATTTTGAGTCTGTTGATTTGTCCTTGAACATGATTCGATTGGATCCCAATCATCTTCAGCATCTTGCCCAGACAGATGCATGGGCAAGATGCTGAACATGAATGGAATCCAATTGAAAAATGTTCAAGAACAAATCAACATTAATATTTAGGTACGATAAACAGACACAAAATATAATAATTAGAAGAACCTTAAAATACTTGTGGCAAGAAGTAATAGACTCTAAGTACTAAAACATAGATTAATAGTAATAACTGGAAGGCGCACAAACGTGCACATGAGTCTATTAACAACATAGGAACCACAAACGAATGGTACCTACCCCTCTAAGGTATAATGAATAACATGTGATTTTGGAGTGGGGATGGCGGCTTTATGGGAGGAGTCATCACCCTTATAATGCAAGGATGCGTGTGAAACACTCTCACGCTCTTACGGTCTACAAGAAACAAGTCCTACAGCAACCGTTCGCGGCCTTTAGTTAAAGTGATATTAAAAACACGTGGGCTTAAGTAAATTCATCAACTCCACTCCGAATTAGTGAGGTATAAAACATTGTAAGTCTATAATTGTACATGCAAAATTATTCAATAAACTGAAGTAATAAGTGTATAATATAAGCATCCCTGAGTTATCATCTTCTACCCTGAGCGAACCGGCACATACTACTTCCTAAAATAAAACATTAATCCACAATTGAAGTTTGAACATTCGTACTTTGTCTCTATGCATCCACTCCATGTCCTCTATTCCTTTTGTTCTCATTCCAGTTCTTATTTCTTGCATCCACGAGTTTCGAGGTCTTCCTTTCCTTCTTCTTCTAGGTGGACACAATTCCAATGTTTTTATGGGTAGCCTTTCTTCTTGCATTCGTTGTACATGCCCATACCACTTTAATTGATTATATCTTATATAATCTACTATTGAATATCTAATATTCATTTCTTTCTCTATGACAGTATTTATTATTTTTTTCTAATTTTGAATATCTTGCTGCTCTCCTTACGAAATCCATTTCCATCGACATAAGTTTTTGTTGAATTTCCAAACTTCAGCTCCATACATGATAGTACTTCCCACTATTGAATTACATATTTGTAATTTATTTTTGCCTGTTATATGGCTGTTCCATAAGACTCCATAAGCATATATGTAGTAAATTTTGTAAATAGTACTGAATCAGCTTAAAATTTGTAACTGGTAGATTGTAAGTTTCCTGTTAAATCTATATAAATGTCGTGTTTTATATTTAAGTCTAATTTCATTAGTAGAGTAGTGTTTTTGGTGACATGAAGAAATCTAATATATACAAATCAATGTTTGTTTGTTCGTATTCTATGCGCGGCCATACCGCTGATCCGATTTTGATTTTTTTTTTCAAAATGTTCAGGAGATTCCCAGGATGAACATAGGCTATAAGGGAGTTGTAATACTCAACCCCTTCACCCCTAAAAATCACTCTTTGTAGTGAAAAACGTGAAATAAAGTCCCTATTTTGACACTTCAATGGCATACGCTGCCTAAACCATAACAAATATACCAAATTAATGTACAAAGAATTGATTTTCTCAATAAACTCTACAAAAAAAGTCCGCGATAGCATATGTTTATCTTTTACGGATAACTCACAATAACCATTTTTGTCTTTAGTTGATGCCAAGAAGATCGGGATAAGTAGATCACCGAACAAACGTGCTCTGCCATACCGTTCATCCGATTGTGATGGGTTTATTGAAAAATGTTCGTGTAGTGAAAAATGTGAAATAAAGTCCCTATTTTTACGCTTAAATGGCTTACGTGCCTAAACCATAACACATACACCAAATTATTCTATATGGAATTGAATATCTCGAAAAACACTACAAAAAAGTCCGCTACAGCATATGTTTATATTTTACGGATTACTCACAATAACCATTTTTGTCTTTAGTTGATGCCAAGGAGATCGGAATAAGCTGATTTCCGGGCGAGCATAGCTGCACAAGGCTGGTGGTAAGAACACGTTATCATTTATTTAGGAGTAGCAGCGCACACCGAGTATTAGCTAGTATGTTAATAAAATTCTGGTAGTTGTGTTATTTCTATAGTTACTAAAGCATTCGATAAGTAATGTCAACACCGCTTTAACATCATAACCATTTATTTAGATTAATTTTGATATTACGACCTTAATTTATACATAATTTTACTTAAAATATTTCACTTTTTTTTAATTTTGAAGTTTTACTATAATGTTTTAATTATCATAGTATTAAAAGTAATAATGATTAAATTAGTATATAAGGAATTAATTTATATTTTATTTGGTAAATTATTTTTAGGAATTAGGCAAAGATTTATTCGCCTGTTTATCAAAAACATCGCTTCTGTCCTGCAAGTCAACTGTAAGTTGCCAAATCTCTGGAAGACGGCGCACTTCATCTGCATCCCATTTCTGGGTATCTCTTTCAGATCATAGATCTAGAGCTTTCTGGATATCAACTCTTTTGTTTTTTCTAATGCCATCAGATTGTCTGTTATGACATTTCTGGTTTTCTCCCCTTGCATTGCCGGAATTGTAATCCATTTCTTAGTTTGGGGCATCTGGAAGGCGGAGTTACGTTACCCCGATGATGTGATGGGTGATAAATGATAATGAAGCAACAGAAGAGTTCTTAACCTAAACTTAACCTAATTTCTAGACCATGGGCAACCACAGGAATAATTCCCTTTAAGGAAAAAATCCTATGGTTTGACCGGTAATCAAACTCGAGACTCGAGACTCGAGTCAGAATCACTGACCACTAGCCCATGAATCTGGTCATAGATATCAATTCTTGATTGTAATTAAATGTCTCGTAAAGGTTCTTTGATCTTTGTGAATAAGTTAGTCACAAAGACTCATTCTGGTGAATTTGGTGGAAGTTCGAGTACTTCCCAATTCCACCGTTTAAACAAATTTACCAAACATATTTTTACTTTACTGAATGTGATAAACAGTGAATGCATCAACAAAATATTGCTATTTCGAAACTTTTAATATTACAGATTTATACAACAAAGATTGTTGAACAGTCCACCGCCATTGGTGCTACCTTGTCACGCAGCAGGTCCGAGTTCGATCCCCGGTCGCGAGAAGTTTCCTGAGTGGTGGTTTTCTTTCGGGGTTTTCCCTCACCTGTAAGACAAATGTCAGGAAACTTTAAGGCCCAAACGGTCCCGAACATCATCTGACCTTCATTATCATCATTAAACATATTCATCAAGTTTAGGATAAAGGCCTCTCCTGGCACATCATTACCACCACCATCATCACCTATCATATATCATCGGGGCAGCGTAACTCCGCCTTCCAGGCGCCCCAACCTCAGGAGTGAGTTACAATAAAGTCATGCCAAGAGAGAATACCATAATGTCGAAATGACAACGTGGTGGCATTGAATAAAAAAAAAGAAAGACTGATCAACAACATACTACAAGATTGTAATGATCACCACTAGGATCACAGATTAGCAATCGTATCGCTTTTACTAGTAACTTTTAAATAACTAATAAAACTGATTATTTTTTTTAGTATTCAGTGGAATGTGTTGACTCACGGGAATATTATAGTTTGTCCAGCTCCATGTTTGTAAACTCAACGTTGGAATTGGAACAGTAACATGGGCTACATGCAAAAAGATATCTTTCATAGAACGTATTGAAAAGGAAGAGACGTGCCTGTCCCATTACTTTCATTTTCAGATTTGCTCTGATTTCAAAAAAATGTTTGTGAATTACCTTGTTGACATTGATAAGTTTGTGACAACCCGAGGCTAATGAATGGGAAATATGAAACTTGTAGGCGGTGAGTTATGTTATACCGCATGTCATGTGGTTGCACCAATGTGAGGCCTCTCATTATCAACATCAAAGAGAACATTAAATAAAATGTCAGTTACGTTAATAAACAATCCGCTCTTATGTAAATTAATCATTACTACATTAAAATATAACATTAAATTATAACCATACACTTGACAATAATAAAAATAATAATAATAATAATAATAATAATAATAATAATAATACTTACTTACTTACTTACTCACTGGCACTATCGAACCCGTAGGTTCATGGCCGCACGGACATACGCTCTCCATACATCCCTATCCTGAGCTAATGCTTTCCAATCATTCCCTATATAATCTACTTCCCTCAAATCATAGTTAATGTTATTTTCCCACCTCATTCTTGGTCTACCAACTGGGCGTCTTCCCTCTGGCTTTCCTACAAGAAGCTTCCATGCAAGTCTTTCATTCCCCATACATTCAACATGTCCTGCCCATCGCAGTCTACGAGACTTAACTGTTCTTATTATATCTGGCTTCCTATAAAGACCATGTAGTTCATTGTTATGTAGTCTTCTCCATTCACCTGTCTCTTCATCTCTCTTTGGTCTAAAAATTTTCCTAAGTACTTTATTCTCAAATACTTCTTGTAATCTCCTTTCCTCTCTTAAAGTAAGAGTCCATGTTTCGCACCCATACAATATAACTGGTAGAATAATAGTTTTTATATATTTTCAGTTTAACGTTTTTTGAAAGGAGTTGGGACATCAAGAGTCTCTGCAATGCATAATAGCACGCATTTCCAGAATTGAGCCTATGTTTAATTTCTTTGTGCATCTCATTCCTATTTGTGGTTAATAATAATAATAATAATAATAATAATAATAATAATAATAATAATGAACCATCTCAATTATCTAGGATGTGACATTTAATTTAATTATGATAATGATATAACTAATAAAATAGCAAAATTCCAGGGAATATGTGGTATGATAAAACGATCACTAAATAACAAAACAAAAAGAGAGAGACCCAATTGAAATTTTATAAAACGTTGGCAGTACAGGTACTACTCTATGGTTCAGAAGCCTGGATACATAAAAAAAAGATCTAAGTAGGATAACGGCGGCAGAAATGAAATTTTTGAGCTCTGTTAAAGGGCGCACTAAGGAAGACAGAATCAAGAACACAGAAATAAGACAGGAATTTGAAATATTTACAATAACTGATCAAATATATACATATAGACAAAAATGGAAGCAACACATAGACAGAATGAATGAAGATAGATATCCAAAACAAATAACAAAATACAAACCTAAAGTCACCCGAGATGTGGGCAGACCTAGAAAGAGATGGGCTGAAGTCGGAATGGGTCAACAGACCTAATCCATCAATGCAGATGATGATGATGATGATGATGATAATAATAATAATAATAATAATAATAATAATAATAATAATATTCTGCTTAAGTCGTCGTCTATTAAATCCGTCCGACTGAACACTCTGAGAAAGATGAGTTTGGAATTTTTTTTACGTGGACGGGTTACCAACCCAGACGCACAACCACTTACCCTAGTGGATCGGGGATTTATTTCGGAGTTTCCTTCTTCTAGACGGGTTGCTAACCAAAGCTTTGTAGTCCCATCTACCCCTTTTCTTGCAGGTTTCTCTTCTGCCTTATTTACCGTTGAGAACACATTTCTTCTTCCGCTTCTGAAGCCGTTGAGGTTTCCGCGTTGGAGCTAGTTCGCTTCCCTTCTCCTCTTACTAGAGAGTATCAAGTTAGTTGAAAACCAGACTTCTCTATCTACTCGTCTGGGTCATTAGGTACTGAGTCCCTCCACCACGACAAGGTCTAGCCCGTGGAAGAACAAAGGGCTACACAAAAATGGACCGGATAAAGAATGAAGATATAAGAACAGAGTTAAATATATATCCATTGAATGATAAAATCAAAGCATATAGAGGAACGTGGTTTAGACATGTAGAAAGAATGAATGTAATAAGATTACCAAAAGCAGCATTTCACTACAAGCCAAGAGGTTCAAGCAATGTAGGAAGCCCAGTGAAAAGATGGACAGAACAACTGTCAGGCGAAATAAGCAATTTGCCTAGCCCGTGAAGTGAAAAAGAAGAAGAAGAAGAACAATAATATCAATAATAAAATTAGCAATATAAATAATAATTATAATATTAATATTAATAAAATACTAACCACAATACAGGGAATCCATTTTAAGCGGAAACCTTTTTACAGCGTTGCAGCGGCTCTCACTTTGCCTGCTATTGTCCTTGCACCGGCGGAGAGCGAGTTCCGACACTAACGGCAAAAGATATGTTAGTTTCCTGCGCCAAACGTTTTAGTGATTTTCTAGGACTTACTTCTAATCGCACCCGAATATCCTCAAGTTTCTCTACTGTTAAAAAGGACCTTTCACGCTTCCTGGGTATGTCACAAACTGAACCTGTTGTGTGACACTTTTTTTCATTAACTTCAAAAGGCACGATTTTGTAGGAATCGTACAGTCAGGATATTTTTGAGAAAATCTCCGAACGCGCCTTCTATGGTTATTTCTCAATAAGTAACATTCCACCATATAAATTCGCAGTTCAACCGTAAACTTCATTTCCGATTATTTTTTTTTGTGTAACACGACAACAAACGACATGCGTCCCATTACAACTCACTGAAGTAACTAACAACTGGGATGTTGTGTACAACTTGTCTCCCACGGTGCAATCGTACTGCTCACAACGGCTGCAGCAGAATGATGCGAGGTTTCCTCTTAAAATGGATTCACTGTATTAACAATAATAATAGACAGATAGATGGAAAGCTCTGGAGCCATCACCTAAGTGTTGGCGGTGCGATCCGTTTTGGTTCTCCTTTATAGGTAGAACATACAATGGCCCTAGTATTTTTTTTTTAATTTTGAATTTAAATTTGAAATTTATGGCAGATGGTAGCAGATTGAAGTCCGAAGCAGACCTTTTGGGGTTCTATTCCAGCATTTGCTCTTGGATTGAGGGAAACCGCTTAAAATCTTAATCGGAATTGTTGATCACGCGGGATTTGCCAAGTTTGCCTTACGGATGATTCTATATTGGGAGGACCAAAACTGGGTATCGGGCTTTCTTTATTTAAACATAATATATATTACAATAATAATAATAATAATAATAATAATAATAATAATAATAATAATAATAATAATAATAATAATAATAATAATAATAATAATAATAATAATAATAACAATAATAATATTAATAATAATGATAATAATAATAACAATAATAGTAATAATAATAATAATAATAATAATAATAATAATAATAATAGTAATTATAATAATAATAGTATTTGATAAATAGATCATCGGTTGATTAATGTCTTTGACATCGTCCGATTCCCACTAGCCAATTTTGTCGGTCTATCCAATCTCCTGGTTGTAGATGTTTCTCCTTCATGTATAAATATATTCCTCGACTCCAGGAGGTTTTAGGTCTTCCTCTGCCTCGTCTTTTCTCAGGTTTCCATTCCAAAACAGATTTTGGTAGCCGATCCTCTTCCATTCGCTGGACATGTCCGTACCATCTTAATTGCTGAGTTTTAATACAATCTAAAATAGTGCCTTCAATCTTCATTTTCTCCCTTATAACTGAGATCCTAATTTTTTTTTTCTCTTGAAATTCTTGCTGCCCTTCTTATAAAATCCATTTCCGTTGTCAAAATATACTTATTTCTTTTTGTTGTTAATGACTGAAGTTCTGCTCCATAAGTAATTATGCTTGTATTATATATATATTATTTTTATAACTTATATTTTTATCCCCCTTTTCCAGTGAGGCAAGCAATTGCAAATTTTCGTTTATTATTTGTATTTCCTATTTCCTCTTCAAAATTCCCATTTTTATTTATTTTAATTCCTAAATATCTGATCTCACTACAACATTTTATTGTTTCTCCAGTCTCCAAAATTAAATTTTGATTTTTTTTTTCATGTTCAAAATTAATCCCAAATTTCATACCGGTATTATTCTATAATAATAATGACAATAATAATTTTTGTATTGTATTGTAAGCCTATGTTTTCCCTTTACAGAGATTTAGGCGCTCTCCCCCTACAGGGAAGAATTTGAACCATACTAATTTAGTTATACCCGTTTTCGCATAGATGTCATTTTGAGTGGTCCGCCTCATACTGACATCTAGGAAACCAAGGTAGTACTAGGACGGGAAAATTCGGTAAATTTTGCTTAGAGGCCTTTTCTTTCAGGGACCCACGGCTTAAAGTCCCTCCCGGAGGACTTGCTCCTTGGATTTTTCCGTCCTAAAAAAATCCATCGACCCCGGCCGGGTTTGAACCCGCGAACCTCGGGACCAGAGGCAAGGAGGCATAACCACTAGTCCACTGCGGCCGACAATAATAATAATAATAATAATAATAATAATAATAATAATAATAATAATAATAATAATAATAATAATAATAATAATAATAATAAAACCTATTAATATCGACATAAGCCATTTTCATCTGTGCAAGTTTATTGCAGGTAGTTGTGCAGACATATTTGTTCGATTTGAACAAATATCAGTACTCACAATATGTGTATGTAGACACATTTTTCATGTCGTTATTTAGAAAGATCATTTGGATCTCGTTTTATACGGGACTGCCTGTATTGTTATCATCTGTTTTATCTGTATGTCCCCCCAGGATCCAAGCAACCAGCCGTAAAAACAAAGACACCGCACAGTCACTTCACCCTCTTCGGGGGCCTCTTTGATCCAGAAATCGTAATGTTCAATTCATTATGTAGTGTCATGAACAACTGCTTATAACGGGTAGGACCTCGGAAACGCACCTCACTAGTTATCTTCAGTCACCGTAAGTAATGCAACGAGTGATTTCCAAATTATCACTTCGTGAGTCATGAATTTATCGATAATTTGGAAATCACTCTTGGCATTTCTTAGGACTATTTAACGAATAAAATTAAGTTGTTTACTCACAAATCATTCATTAAATATAGTTATTTTCTTCTTCTTCTTCTTCTTCTTCTTCTTCACGGTTTAGGCTTATTTACTAGCCTGTTCCGGCTCCAAATTGCTGCTCTTTCCATCTTTTCCTTGGTCTTCCCAAACTTCTTCTTCCTCGTGGTGAATAGTTGTATGCTGCTTTTGGTATTCTATTCTCAGTCTTCATTGGCAAGTGTTATTTCCAGTTTGTTCTGTATTTCTCTATTGTTGAGTTTAATTCCTCTATTTTTAGTTGTCGTCTTATTTCTGTGTTATGTTTTTTGTCTGTTCTCTGATATCCTGCTATTGGTCTGAGAAATCTCATTTCAGCAGCTTGTATCCTGGCAGATTGTTGAGTTGTCACAGTCCATGTTTCAGATCCATAAGTAATAATAAACACTGCCATTGTCTTGTATAATTTCATTATAGTGTCTTTCCTGGCTTTATTTTTCAAAGTTCTTTTTAGTGTTCCTGTTATATAATTAAACTTATTTATTTTGTTATTATATCTGTTTCTGCTGTGTATGATTTTCCGCAACCTAGGAATGTATATGTTATATACTTGTTCAATTGGTTACAGCTATTTTAAAATATATATTTAATGTAAACGGCGATGTTTGAAAACAAATGAGAAACGTTAGGCCTATGTTTAATTTGTTCATCATTGCAACCAGATTATATTTAATGCCAAATAGAATCGCAATATTGTAATAATGCACCCTAGTGGAGAAAAAATTAAACAAATCATTACAGGTTATTAATTTATGATGTCCTATGATGTAAATATGTCAATTGTATTTTTGCGCAACGTTAATTCCTGGGAAACAATGCATTTAAGAAAGTGCAAAGAGTTGTTTCTTTTTATTGTGCGTAATCAATTACTACGAATGTTTCTCTATATATCTGTTTACATTCGTGCACTATATATATTCAATCTGGTAGCCATATTTCTTAGAGATTCAGTCACTGAAAAATAATGCTATGACCTGTTCAGTATAATAAAAAGGTAGAGCTTCCTTTAATATCCATCCATCCATAGCAATTCTGCCCGAGGGCAGGTCTTTCGCTGCAATCATAGCATTTTCATGCTATTCTTCGCAGCTTTACTAGGGAATTATAGGTGTGGTAGCTTCCCGTTGCTTACCACACCGATGAAGGATGATGATGATAATGAGAATGATGCTAATGTGATCGGATGATTTTCGGATAATGTTGGGCCCTAAGCTTCCTGATATTTGTCTTACAGGTGAGGAAAACCCCGAGAAAACCTCACCCAGGAGTCTGTCCCGACCAGGAATCGGACCAGGGCCCGCTGTGTGACAAGGCAGCACGCTACCTCGAGACCACAGCGGTAGACGTCTTTAATATGATAAACTTAATTGATAAATATCGTGTGAAACACGACTGTGGTTGGTTGTAAAACAAGATACATTGAAAAGTGATTGGTCATTGACTCCCATATGGGGCACGAGTTAAATAGTCATAAGTAGAGCGAGGAATTATATGAAGAAAATTATACGAAAATATGAAATCGTGAAGATAAAATATGAAAAATATGAAAATTATGACGCAAAAATATTATGAAGCTACTATTTTCTAAACGTTTTACATATATTTATATACATAGGCCCACTATAACTTATAAGTGTACATACCAACACATAAATGAGACAAACAGAACTTATTTATAGCTCAAGAAATCAAGATATTCACTGTATTTCAATTTTAATTAGCTTTTTCATTAATTCTGACCCAATATAAAATATCATATTCATGATCTGAAACAATTTTAATGAATCATGCCATAGTGCAGTTGTATAAGGAAACGTAGTGCAAACAGGAAAGTCGTGGGTTCGAGTCTCGATATTGTCAAGATTTTTAGCTGGACCAGACCTTCTGGTGGCATTGTGGACCTGGGATCTCAGATGGAAGTGAGTACTAGATGCATGTTCAGGGCACAAATGCGGCCATCAGGCATATCTGACAAACCGGCAGACATATAGTGTCTATTGTCTAGAAAGTTGGAAGCTTCAACATACCACTACCCCAAAGGCCCCCCCCCAAGACTGTAGTGGAATCACTTTACCTTCATAAATAAAAACTGAGAGGTTATATATAATACAATTAATTTATCTATTGAATGATATTTAATTATGAAATCCAAACATATACAAGAAACAAAACATTGTAATCAAAACAAACAGGTTTCCATTAAATCTAGCACTAACAAAGTTTAGAACAGGTATAGTTTGGATTATTGCTATTTTTACTTTGCATAAAAATATTAATTTCCTGGAGATGCAAGTGTAACAATAACATTAAATTGGACGATTTAAAATACAAGTAAACCATTCCAGATGTCATATTTGGAGAAACAAGATGTTAAAAGTTATTAGTCCATAACTGATTCCAGGGATTATTTCAGAATTCTCTTTGCAATTAAAGTTACATTTAATGTTGAACTTCAAACTTGGTGAAATGTAGTTAAGAATAATTTAAACGTTTTTTTTAATGAAATGGGTCTAACATTGTGTCCATAATCTTGGTCTAATTGTGTTTTGAACAATCCAATTGTCTATTCTGTTTGTAATACACAGAAGTTTTTTTCTATATTTTCTGATAGTAAACTATAAGGCCTGTCGGTCAGAATTGTTTTACACGATGAAAAATTATGCTCAACATCACACAATGTTATGGCAGCATACTTGTATCATGCTATATTCGATAGTTTGATGCCCTTACCTACATGAACCTTACTAATTTCACAAAGCACTTGAACGGAAATGAGTACCAGATGCTTGTTCTGGAGAGTAAAGGTGGCCGTCAAGCAGGGCTGACAAGTGCCGATTGTCCAGAAAAAGTGGTAGCCTTATCCTCCTACTACCCCAAGGGCCTCTTGAGGCCTGTAGTGGGATTACTTTACTTCACTGCTTCAAGATCAGCAGTCTCTCCTATATTTAAATGCTGTAATCTGTTCACAAAGTAAGGACTGCTCTCAGGTAGCAATAACGAGTTGACAGTTGTTATACCTGACTATAGAATATTCCAACATTGTTATTCTACTTATTCATCTAGGCTCATGTTCTTGTCTGGGGATCAAGTTTAGGACAAAAACCTCCATCTAACACGTCACTCTGTGACTCTTCATCTAATTATTTGCTTTTATAAAATCTATCTATATTGTTCAGAAGGGATACTGAGAATGTTCCCTTGTCTACCACTTTACACTGTCAAAAATTACATAAACACTTTTATTTCAAGAAATATTTTAATGAATTCCTAGAACTTTTATTGAAAAAAAAACGGGAAATTGAAAGTTGAAAAATATGAAGGAGTATGAAATTTTCACTAAAATATGAACATTTTGCTAAAATATTATGAAATATGAAGTTTTTTGTTGGTCTTATTTGATTCTACACATCATGAAATGTACAGATACTTAATCTCAGCGCTCTCGGACAAATAGTTTAAAACATGAAATTTCATAAAATTCCGCGCTCTAGTCATAAGTAATGTCAGGATTGATTTCCAATTTATCTAGAGGATTTGGAAATAAAGGGTGGCATTTGTTAGGACTATATAACGAATACAATTAAACTGTTTACTCATAAATCACTTTTTAAATATATTTATTTTAAAATATTTATACATTTAATGTAAATGGCGATGTTTGAAAACAAATGAGAAATGTTTGGTTATGTTTCATTTGTTCATCCACTGCAATTTGATAAAATTATTTATTGCCAAATAGGATCGCAATATTGTAAGATTGCACCCTAGTGGAGAAAAATGAAACACATCAAACTGTACATTATAACCAATATTATAGGTTAATTATTTTTTTAGGAAACAACTCAGTAAAAGCATTATTTAAAACAATAATTATTGAACACACAATTATCAAATGTGTAATTCGAAGGAATGTGTTCAGTATTTTCTATATTCAACATATTTGTTGGAGAGTCAGTCACTGCAAAATAATGCTCTGACCTGTTCAGAATATTAAAAAGGAATAACTTTTTGATTTTGGTAAACATAATTCGATAAATATCGAGGCGAAACACGATTGTCATTGGTTGTAAAACAAAATTCATTCAAACGTGATTGGCCATTGACTCCCATTTGGTGTATGAGTTAAATAGTCCAACAAATAGTACAGAAATGTGAGAAAAATCTTCCTTATATCTACATTTTGCTATCCAATTTATAATGGTCTCTTGTAATTGTACAAAAGAGAATTTCTTTAGTGTTGTTAGTTCTCTCAATAGACATATTATAAAGGTTCTTGAATAAATACATATGGCAGAGTAGAGCTACAATAACTTTTATTATTTACCGTTACCTACCAAGTATAGACCTAATTAATTCTATTGTATTGTATTGTATTGTAAGCCTATGTTTCCCCTTTAGAGAGATTTAGGCGCTCTCCCCCTACAGGGAAGAATTTGAACCATACTAATTTAGTTACACTTGTTTTCGTATATATGTCATTTTGAGTGGTACGTGGTCAGCGTTCCGCCTCATACTGACATCTAGGAAACCAAGGTAGTACTTGGACGGGAAAATTCGGTAAATTTTGCTTAGAGGCCTTTTCATTCAAGCTTAAGGATTTTTACGAGCCTGAAAATCTTCAGACTCGGGATTTTTCCGTCCTAAAAAATCCATCGACCCCGGCCGGGTTTGAACCTGCGACTCTTGGGACCAGAGGCAAGGAGCATAACCACTAGTCCACCGCGGCCGACCCTAATTAATTCTAAGAAATTTGAAATACTACATCAAAAATAGACACTGAAATAATTAGGAAACTGGTTTGCAAGAAGTACTGTTCACTGAAACATAAGTGGGGAGGTGGGGTGGGAACATAATCCACCACATTAAACATTTATTTTCTTAAAAACGAACAGTATTTGTGAAGACATAATTACAAAACCATAAATTACAGGCATTAATAATAAGCCACTCAAAATTTAAAAAAAAACATAAAATTATATTTTTTCTTCATAAGAAGGACGAAAAATTAAGTTTGGGGCGGTATAGCCACCCCCCACATCCCTACTTAAGGGTTAAATGTAAAGCGATTATTCGACTAATGAAAATGCAGTCATACATGTGGTTTGTTTATATTACAACTGGAACTTAGCTAGTAAGAGGTATGATGTTGAGTGATTCCGGGTTCTGTGGCCGTGGTCCATAGTTGGTGTTGATACCAGACGTTTCGCCCTCAACTGCGGAGGGCATCTTCAGTGGCGAGTGCTTCTAGGCGTGTTTCCTGGTCGGAAGCTCTACTTAGAGTGAACGCTGCGGGTGTTGTATTGATACTAGTGGTGGGAGCAGGATGAGCGGGCGTGGCTCTTGCTGATTGGCTAATGGTCGTCTCCTTGTTGTCCCTAGTGTTGATGCATTTATTTTCTAGTGTACGGTACCAGGCCTTAGACAGTTTAATACCTTCCTCTTTTCTGTTAATATTTTCCTTATGCTTGTGTATTTCTATAGCCTCTCGATATAATCTAGGGAAATAATAGGAAGTTGTGGCTAAAACTTGTGTATCATCGAATAGAATCTGGTGTCCATTCATAATGGCATGTTGCTTTTGTTCTGCTTTAGCAGAACATGCCATTATGAATGGACACCAGATTCTATTCGATGATACACAAGTTTTAGCCACAACTTCCTATTATTTCCCTAGATTATATCGAGAGGCTATAGAAATACACAAGCATAAGGAAAAATATTAACAGAAAAGAGGAAGGTATTAAACTGTCTAAGGCCTGGTACCGTACACTAGAAAATAAATGCATCAACACTAGGGACAACAAGGAGACGACCATTAGCCAATCAGCAAGAGCCACGCCCGCTCATCCTGCTCCCACCACTAGTATCAATACAACACCCGCAGCGTTCACTCTAAGTAGAGCTTCCGACCAGGAAACACGCCTAGAAGCACTCGCCACTGAAGATGCCCTCCGCAGTTGAGGGCGAAACGTCTGGTATCAACACCAACTATGGACCACGGCCACAGAACCCGGAATCACTCAACATCATGATTACCGGCCGTGAAAGCCTGCATTCAACTAGTAAGAGGTATAGTAAACGAACCAAAGAGAAGGAGATTGCATTTAGCCCGATGAATGCGTAATATATTATTAACAAACTAACACATTTAACTACCTCGGATACCAAGTTACATGCGAAGAGAAAAAAGATTTTAGTCAAAAAATTATAAAATTTAACAGAGTAATAGGAATTATAAATCATATTTTCAAGCCAAACACAGTACAGCAACACACACGAATTAGAATTTGTAAAACACTGGCCAGACCCATATTATGTTACGGCAGTGAAGCCTGGACAATTCGCAGTGTAGATGAACACAGACTAACTGCGGCAGAAACGAAATTTATGAGACGTACGGTACTGCAGGTTACTCAAGAACAGACCATAAAAAGAATTCAGAGATTCTCAAAGAATTACAAACAGAGTCAATCATGGAATATGTGCAAAAATACAGAAACAACTGGAAATCTCATGTAATAAGAATAGGCAGAACAAGAATACCACGTCAAATCTTAAATTGCCAGCCACCAGGCAAGAGATCATTGGGCAGACCCTTCAAACGTTGGATTGAGACCGTAACAGACCGCTAGATTTTTTTCAAAGATTTATTTAGCCTGGTGGAGTTAAGGCCATGTGGCCTTCTCTTCCACTCACCAGGACAAACATATATTACATAAGAATATAACAATCTTAATTAACTCTAATATTAAACACTAAGTAAAATTTGATCAAAAGATAATATCTAATATACATATTACGATCTATAATACAACCAGTTAATATTAGTTAAAATTAAGACTAAAACTAATAATAAAATGTATACAAACAAGACATATTAAATTGTCCCTGTCTAGTGTATATAAAAAACAGGAAAATAATGAGATATAGAAAACTAATTTTACGATTATACAATATTTAAAACAAAACAAATAAAAATATTTGTTATTCTTAATATTATTTACATAAATAATTAAATATATTAATATTGCTAAAAGAATACTATCAGTGAGGTGTATAAGTTAGTTTTGTTTTAAATAATTCTTTTGTTTGTTTTTGAAGGATGTTATAGTTTGACAGTCTCTGACATAGGGTGGAAGGGAATTCCATGTTTTGGTAATGACACCGTAAAAGATAATGAATAATATACAGTGTGATGAGGCGGGATATAAAGGACAATGTGCTGATGGGATCGAGTGTCAAGATTATGTGTGTCGGATAGTCTGATGAAGCGGCGTGATAAATAATTAGGCGATGATGTGTGAAGTATTTTATAGAGAAGGGATAGGGAATGGACAGTTCTACGATCTCTTAGACGAAACCACGGTAATTGTTCCAGGGACGGTGTAACATGGTCAAATTTGCGAATACCACAAATAAAACGTGCGCAAGAATTATGAACACGTTGAAGTCTTTGAGTGGAAATAATATTTAAGTCTGTAAAAAGAGTGTCACAATAATCAAAATGGGGCATTGCAAGTGTTTCTACTAACATTTTCCTAAGGGCGAATGACAAACAAAATCGTACACGATTTAATGAATGTATTATTGAGAAGACTGTTTTGCATGTATGGTTTATTTGTGTATTCCAATTTAAGTTTTTGTCAATAAATACTCCTAGAATTTTTACTGTCTCACTATAAGGGATTTGAACTCCGTTTAGTGACACATGCGAAACTGTGTTTAGGTTAATTGTAGATAATAGTCTCTGATGACCCATAATGATTGATTGTGACTTTGTAGGATTTAATTGCAGTCCATATTTAACTGTTCTATCTATCATATGAAAGGAAGAAGAAGGAGAAGAAGAATACGTAATAGGCTATATTTGTTTATGCTTTTGATATATATGCAGGGAATATTGTAATACCGAGTCGTGTTGAATTATCATGATATACTAGCTAATACCCGGCGTTGCTACGCCTAAATATATGAAATATTAAGGTTAATTAAATTGTATGGTATAGACTGAGACGAAACAAACATGGCGGTTTCGGATTTCAGGTAAACCTCCATTACTAATTGTCGGATTTCGCTCATTTCTTGAATAATACCTACCTCGGTTTATTTTATAAGGATAGCATGTGAAACATTGAAATTTGTGAGCGCTAGAGCGATTTTTAAATTTTCACATCTATTATTTTTCCTTGATGCTTTTTTGTATTTTTATAAGAGTAAATATTACATAAAACGTCCACCGCTGTGGTCTCGGGGTAGCGTGCTGCCTTGTCACGCAGCGGGCCCGGGTTCGATCCCCGGTCGGGACATTTTTTCTGGGTGAGGTTTTTTATCGGGGTTTTTCCTCACCTGTACGACAAATGTCAGGAAAACTTTAAGGCCCACACGGTCCCCGAAATCATATAGCCATCGCACATCATCATTCATATTCATCTTAGGTTAAGCTTAGGATTAGGGACTCTCCTGGCGCACAACTATCATCATCACCACCCATCATATCATCGGGGCAACGTAACCCCGCCTGCCAGGCGCCCCAACCTCAGAAGTGGGTTACAAGTACGCCATGCCAGGAGAGAAACAAGGAATGTCGAAAGACAAACCTGGGGCATTTGAAAAAAAATACATAAAACATCTCCAACTCGGACTCTTTCTCCTTTTTTTTCACAATTAAAGTGAATATTCCATTCTCTTCTGCAGAATTTTTAAAGTAGCTTTATCTGAATATATTTCTGCCCTCAGGTGAACTCCTACACCTAATAGTTTTAGAGGGTACAACTGTCAATCTAAACCATCCAGCGACCCACTCAAACGCACACAAAAAAATGTAATTAAAGTCAGTACAGTTGTTTAGGCAGTTTTGAATTTTGGATTTCAAGTAAACCCCCACTTATAATTGTCGGATTTCGCTAAGTTTTGGACAATACTTACCTCGGTTTATGTTATTACGATATCCTGAGTTTCGTTGTGAAATATCGCAAAATCTAACCGCTAGAGCTATTTTTAAATGTTCACTTCAGGTGAACTCTACACCTAATGATTTTACAGGATCCAATTGTGAATCTAAACAATCCAGGGACCCAATCAGACACACACACACACACGCACAAAA
This sequence comes from Diploptera punctata, assembly GCA_030220185.1. Lineage (NCBI taxonomy): Eukaryota > Metazoa > Arthropoda > Insecta > Blattodea > Blaberidae > Diploptera > Diploptera punctata. The sequence goes on along the minus strand of JASPKZ010001218.1, from coordinate 497,178 downwards.
AAAATTAAAATCGGTTCAGTCGTTTAGGAGGAGTTCAGTGACAAACACGTACAGAAAAATTACATATATTATGATATATAAGTAAAACCTGAATGCATTAAAGCAAGCTATATTTCTATATTATCACTGCTTCATGCGTTAGTACAATTACTAACTGTGAAATATATCTCGTTTTGGAATGTTTCAATATGCACCAATGCAGTGCGAACTGATATCGGATTGTAAGATTTATGGATGTTGTCTGTGAATTGGCAGTAGGATAACAGTAACTAATTCCATGAATTATTGAACTGCCTGTACGTACTTACATGTGAATTTAAACACGTACTTGCTTTATACAAAACACCACCAGTACATGCTGCAGTCATTTATGTTAATTGAAGCTGCAGTGATTGCCAAATTCATTGGGCACATAAAATAACACACAAAAATATAAATAAAAACAAACAAAGTTTATAATTCTGTAATTTCTATTGTAATTTATTGGTTCTTTATAATTATAATATCCATCCACAGTAATTCTGCGGAGCAGGAGAACATTTCAAACATTCACAGATGCTTATAAAATGTCTGTGTGGATAAAGCAGTGGATAGGAGTATTGTCAGTAGTTGTGTTAGTAGAATGTCAGCAGTGGCAGAACGAGGTAAAGCAAGACTGTCAGGTCCCTCTGATCGTTAATCACAGCTCTCTGCTTTGTATGTATTTCACAAGCAGCCGCCATTTTAAAACTAAAATACATCATAGCTATCTGTTGGAAAGCAATGAGTTTTCTGACGTTATAAAGGAAGGACTAAATATAATTTCTGTAAAATTTTGTACCTTTACAATGAAAGGCTATAAATAACTAAAATTATGTCCATTATTTATTGAACGTCTCACGTATAATCTGTAGCATATTATCATAATTGAATCGCTGAGTAGAAAGGTAAGAAGCTCCACTGCCTTCAAAGAGCGATAGAACACTATGCAAACACAAGAATTATGAATTCATACCATATTTTGCATTCCTTGTGAGGAGAACATGAACCCATTCGCTTCGGGGGTTAAGTGCTCAATGCATTTCCCCAGAAACGTACCGTAAATTATGTTGTTTATATTCAGACATTCAAAACAATCAAAATATAACGGTACTTGAGATCACAATAAGGGTGAAGGCAAAAACACATTCCTCTATTATTCATAAATGTTAACAAAAGATTACCCTGCTAAGGATGTACAAAATATTGCCAAATATATAACAGCAGAGTTAAGCGAGCATATCTCGTCTTCTGAATTGAAGGTCATTTAATTGCTGGCGATAATTGCTGGCGAGTCTACCTCGTATTTTAACCTTCCGTCGGGAGCATCTGATCTGAGAGGCACAGGTTATCAATTTTGTCCCCTTATACTGTCATCAGACGGCGTTGATGACTGGGCATCCGAATAGCTGTTTGTTTTTACCTGCTCTAAACAACCAACCCACTCAGTTTGCTCTCGACCGTTACCACGGCGGGTTGTAAATATTTTTTTCAGAGAAGCTCATTGCGCCCGAAGTCATTACATTATTGAAGATGTATATTTTGAAAATATTTGCAAAATAAAATTATTTACTTAATTTATTTAGACTAAATGATTTTACATTCTTGAATAATTTTGCTAAAAATATAGGTTAAATGTTGATAATGTGAACTATTTTCAAATATATTTGAACTGAACCTAACTTGTTCTTACTTTTATATCGTGTTGTTTGAAGGCCTGTCACAATTTTTTTTTAAAATTGTTTAATCAATACTATGTCCAATGCAAGTTTTCTAGCAGGAAAGTTTGAATATTTTATCCATTGGACATCCCTAAGAATAACATTTCTTCGAATTCCCGTTGTTCAGATTGGCAAACAGCGTGACATTTCTTTAAGCATGTGCTGATTAGGCACATTGCGCCCGAACTCGAAGGTCAGAATATTGCGCCCGAACTCGCAGGTTAAGGCGAATGGGTTAATACTGTAGTAGGTCAACAATTTATCTGGGCGAGCTGTAAGAAATTATGTAGTTTTTAAGGTTCCCTCAAAAGTAGGGTACTTGGAATTTCTTCCCTTTTCAACTCAGCGATTCAATTGTTCTGTGTAATAATAGCATTAAATCGATACTTTGGTAAATATGATTATCTATCAATTTTATAAACAAGGAGCCAAGTTTGTTTATGTTAATATACTGTTTAAAGCGCATTATACGATTTTGAATGCAAGTTTCCAAGAAGTTTTTCACGAATCTACACGAAGAATGGAATGGAGAACAGTTGAAAATAAAAAAGACACCGAGGCTGAACAAACGAACATCAATCATTGATGAAGGACGTAACTAACTCCACATAAACAACTCACTCACGTCATACGGGTCATCAACACCGCTCCCAGCCTGTCATTTGTTGCAGGTACTTCCGTTTTATTTATCTCCTAACTTCAATAATTAATTATTAACTACAAGTTATTTAACAACACCAAACTTCTAACAAAACAAGCGAATTCTACAGGAAACTTAAAATGGAAACGAAAGGAGATGTGCCTATACCTTATCCGCTCTTAGAGTGATCCTAACATAAACAAATGCCAATTGTATCCTTCCGCCATTCACGCCACAATTACTGTCACATTGACAAGGAGCACGTGTGAAGTACATGAGACATATGACCGTTCAATTGAGTAGATTGCACGAAAGCTGGTGAGATTATGCACTGAACTTATGAAATACATTTAAAATAACTGAAATACATTAAAAATAGCATTCATAATTTGTTAACATGTATGAAGAAGGTATAGTGTACCGAAACAGCTGTCACTGAATATATCTTAATAAATATGAAAATAATTATAAAACTAAGTTTTATTTTTATTTAATTAATAAAAATAACTGTCATTTGACCACTAGTGAAAGGTTTGTCAGACTTGTGTTTTAAAAATTTTGATGGTGACCCAGCAGCAGAAGACCCAACACCTTCAGCCGTTTTGTTGCATCAGAATCGACTGAAGCATGACTAAAATGTATCATTAATATGTAATAAACTATTTTAAATTGTAAATATTGATTACTTATAATTTATATTCCTCAGACCAATAGCGGGATATCAAAGAACAGATAAAAAACATAACACAGAAATAAGACAACAACTAAAAGTAGAGGAATTAAACACAACAGTAGAGAAATACAGAAAAAAACTGGAAAGAACACTGGGCAAGGATGACTGAGAATAGAATACCAAAAGCAGCATACAACTATTCACCACGAAGAAGTTTGGGAAGACCAAGGAAAATATGGAAAGAGCAGCAATTTGGAGCCGGAACAGGCTAAGAAAATAAGCCTAAACCGTGAAGAAGAAAGAAGATAATTTAGAATCTTTTCTGTGTTTTGAATATTATTATTTTCATTCACGAAGAATAACAAATATATTCAGAGGACATATTGTTAATTTAATGAAGGGAACTACTATGTTTGCGTACTTATTGCTTCTACAACGTACGTCGGTGTCCATAACCAATGAAAAGCGAGCGCGTCACATGGTTTTCTTTATGAGGATCACTTTAAGAGTGGATAGCCTTTACACTTCATTTTGTTGTTTTATTTCAGATATAATATATAGTTTCTTTAACATCCACTAAGGGTTTGTTAGATATTTTTATTGTAGTTACCACTCTCTTTAATAATTACTCAAGTAACCAATAGAGACTAACATGAACTCTTTTTTTATATTAGCACAACGACCGTGGGCGGGTCAAGGCTACCTTCAGAATTTTTCTTCGCACTTCTCTAGACTATAATAATATTCATCGTCATAATCCAGGGATTAAGCCTGTTGATTCGTTCCGGTTTCATGAAATCTAGAATTGTTAAAATTGTTCAGACCATCTTCTGTGTGGGCGTCCAACATTTCTCCTTCCGTGCGGTTTATAATTTAGCAATAATTTTGTAAATCTTTTTTGAGGCATTCTATCAATATGTTCTTTCCAGTCGTTCCTATATTTAATTATTCGGTCTGTAAGTTTGAAAATATTTAGTTCCTTTCTTATATCTTCATTCATTTTCTTATCCAGCAGAGCATATCCTGCTATATTTCTTAAAAATCTCATCTCAGTTGCTTTCAATCTTTGTTCTCGTTTTTAGTGACGTCCATACATTCTGATCCATACATCAATACAGGAACAGCTATTACTGTACAGCTTTTTCATTTTCTTTTTTTATAGGTGTTCTTTTAATAGTGTCACACATTAGATTAAAATTATTTATTTTGTCATTAATATCTTCAGTTTTAATGATAATGATAATAATAATAATAATAATAATAATAATCATAATAATAATGATAATGCTTTTATTTTAGCTGGCAGAGTTAAGGCTATAAGGCCTTCTCTTCCACACAACCAGCGAATAATAAAATTATACAAAACTTACATAATCATTACAGTTCTAAAATATTATTAAAATGTAGACTAAACAACAGACAATGGTGATGTGGTCTAATATTAGCAATTACTAAGAAACATGGAATAAAATAGAAATGATATAAAATGAAATTAAGTAAGTGAAGCTTCCTAGATGAATATTTATAGGTGTATACAAAATGCTGTATATACATGCTATGTAGTTAATATTTTCATTGTGTGGAACTTCAGATATCAGTTAACTTGTATTTAAATAATGATAGTGATGGGAAGTGAGTTCCATGCTCTAGTCATAGATATTGTGTAAGATTCAGAGTATAGACATACCCTGTGCTTGGTATCAAAAGTAAAGAAGAGTCTTGTGATCTTGTTCCTAAAATCTGATGAGCCGATGCATTTTGAAAACGGGTTGATAATTAACTTGGTAAATATCTCTGACAATTGTCCACCAATCCTTGAGTATTAAAATTCTGACATCCTATAGTATTCCAGCCATCTAAAATTAGGTCTTCCAGTTTTCAGTCTTCCTTTGACATACCATCTATAATTCTTCTAACTAATTAATTTTTGGTCATGCTCTGCTTATGTCAATGTTTCGAAATATCTTGATAGACAATAACTTTATTAACTCCCCAGAAAAAAACTGCAATGTGGTATCAGGAGATCGGACAGGCCAATATACTGCCTCTCCGTGACCACTTTATGATTCCATTGACCCATTCGCCTCCGAAAACGAGGTAGATTCACTTAACACAGCTGTAATATATTTTGCAATATTTTGTACATCCCTTGGTAGGGTAATCTTTCGCTAAAATTTATGAATACTAGAGGAATCTGTTTTCGCCTTCACTTTGATTGTGATCTCAAGTACCGTTATATTTTGTTCGTTTTGAATGTCTGAAAATATAAACTATAATTTACGGGAACATTTTAAAGCTGATGCGAATGAGTTAATAAGGTTATATTTATTAGAATGGCATATTGTGATACAATATGTCTACTGAAATGAATTGTTTTAGACGCACAATTAGACATTCTAAATTGAAAAAAAATCAAAAATACAATCATCAGACAACAAATGAAAGTCCAAAATTCAATATTACATTTTGCGAGATGCAGAGATGGTCATATACGTAGATTGCCAGAGACAAGATTATCCAATCAGTCCACCGCTGTGGTCCCGAGATAGCGTGCTGCCTTGTCAGGAAGCAGCCCCAGGTTCGATCCCCGGTCGGGAAAAGTTTCGTGGGTGATGTTTTTTTCTGGACTTTTCCTCACCTGTAAGATAAATGTCAGGAAACTTTAAGGCCAAACGGTCCCCGAACATCATCTGGCCATCATTAACATATTCATTAAGGCCTCTCCTGGCTCATCATTACCATCATCATCACCAATCATATATCATCAGGGCAGCGTAACTCCGCCTTTCCAGGCGCCCCAACCTCAGAAGTGGGTTACAATAACGCCATGTCAGGAAAGAATAGCAGAATGTCGAAATGACAACGCGGTGGCATTGAACAAAAAATATATTACCCAGACAAGCTTTGGAATGGATTCCATCTGAGAAAGGAAAGATAAGTCGACCTAGACTTAAATGGATGGATAATATCAGAAGAAGTATGAGGGGATAGGTTTGGAAGAATTGGATTGAGAAGATAAAGAAGAATGGAGAAAGGAGATAACAATTTAAAAGGCTTTGTGCACAGGAAATGTTTTATTACATTGTAAACCTGTTTATCATCATCATCATCCATGCAAGTATTAGGCCGTGTGGCCTACTAGGTCTCAAAGAAGAATTTTCCATCCAGCGCTTTTTTGGACGTTCCAGTGATCTTTTGCCTTGGGGGCAGTAGCGAAGTATGGCTTTTGGAATTCTATGATACAGCATTCGTTGAAGATGGGCTTTCCAGTTGTTCTGGTAGTTTTGTATATGGTGAAGAACTGGTTCTACATCCAACTCTTCCATAATTTCCTCTTTTCTTTTATTCTCCCACTTTGTGTAGCCTGCTTTACGGCGCATAAATCGCATCTCATTTGCTGTAATTCGGCTTTCATCTCTTCTTCGTATTGGCCAATATCTTAATACTGGTCTTGCGATAACATTATAAAGCCGTAATCTTGTGCTCTTCTGTACTAAAGAACTGTTTATAAATTAATAAATATTGTGATACGTTTTAGAACAGGTCTTGGAGTGCTTAATCACCACATCGAAGAAACAAATATAGTTGCTTTGAAGAAAACAAAGTTAGTAATCGTATCTTGTTCATAAATAACGCTACAAAGTTCACTAACCATCAAAATTATTTCCCCCTCGTAGTTGGACAACTTTTGCAGAAAACATTTTTTTTTTTCATTTTGTACTTACGTACAATATTATTTCAGGTGGTCTGCTTAAATTGATATATTACCTCTAATTCTTATAGAACACTTTGTCCACCTCATCACCCCTTTATATCTCTATTCGCTTCCATTCGCTATCTTCCCACCATAACATAAACAAACGATTGAGATAAAATTTAACTCTAGCTCTACATCTAACTTCTTCTTCTTCTTCTTCACTTCTCGGGCTAGGCAAATTGCCTGTTCCGCCTCACATTTGTTCTGTCCATCTATTCACTGGCCTTCCTACATTCCTTGAACCTCTTGGCTTGTAGTTGAATGCTGCTCTTGGTAATCTTGATACATTCATTCTTTCCACATGTGTAAACCATTTCTCTCTATATTCTCTGCTTTTCTCATCCAATGGATATATGTTTAACTCTGTTCTTATATCTTCATTCTTTATCCGATCCAATCTTGTGCAGCCTTTTTGTTCTTCTAAGGAAGTTCATTTCTGCGCTTTGTATTCTACTTTGCAATGTTTTGGTCATTACCAAGTTTCCAAACTCATTTCTCTCTACATCTAACATCTCACTATTTCTCATCCTTCCTTGTTTAAGCCACCCGACTCTGGAATTCCCTCCCCTCGTATATCGAGGACTGCCCGACTAAAAAAAAAACAGTTTTAAGAAACTTACTACTGTTTCCTTAGACAATATGATGTATAACTTTTATTATTCCTTTACATTTTAATATTTCTTTACCAAGCCAATTACTATATCAAATTATAGGTTATTATTGTAGTTATTATTTTTTCTTTCTTTCCCATGTCAACTCTATATTGTGTAGCCTATATCTATTATATATCTACCGCTGTGGTCTCGAGGTCGCGTGTTGCCTTGTCACGCAGCGGGCCCGGGTTAGATTCTCGGTCGGGATAGGCTCCTGGGTGAGGTTTTTTCGGGTTTTTTTACTCACCTGTAAGACAAATGTCAGGAAGCTTAGGGCCCTATGGTCCCCGAAAATAATCCGGCCGTCATCATCATCTTTCATCGGAGTAGAAAGCAACGGGAAGCTATAATTCCCTAGTAAAGCTGCAAAGCATAGCATGCAAATGCTATGATTGCAGTGAACGACCTGCCCTCGGGCAGAAATACCTATTATGTATCATTAATCAACATGTAGATAATTCTTAATTGTTATTATATCCTATGTATAATTTAACGCTGGTGAAATGGAAGAGAAGACCTTATGGTGTTAACTCCATCAGGTAAAATAAATAAATAAAAATAAATGGGACACACTGTATAAAGAAACAAGATTGCGAGATGTATATTTCTGTCAAGTTTATCTTCAATTAGTATCAGTATCAAAGAGAATTAATGTACATTAAATTGTAAAATACCTTTTCTCTGCGATATCGTTAAGCTAACTGCTGTTGTACTTTGCACGTCAAATTTGTTCTCTTTTATTCAGGAACGAAATTAATTTAATATTAACTTTTCTCATGTACTATCACTACCTTAATTAATGACTCTGTTAATATCAGTCTAATTGAATTAGAAGCGAAGTTATTTTCATTAAACAAGCATTCTAAGAATTTATATTAATTTAGTTTTATTATTTTTAAATTCTTTCTGGATTTCTTCGTGTTGAGAAAATCCAAAAACATTCAAGACTAAAAGTGTATAAAACATTGGCTCTTCTAACTCTTTTGTATGGTAGCGAAGTATGGACTTTGAAACAGAAGGATATACAGAGACTTACATCAGCTGAAATGAGATATCTTCGGCGGACTGCAGGATACACACTACTAGATCACAAAAAAAATGAAGACATCTTAGAAGAATTACACATGGAACCTTTAGAAAACACAATTTCTGATTATAAGTCAAGATGGATGCAACATGTTTCATCGAATGGAAGATCACAGGATACCCAAACAAATGTTAAGATATCAACCTGCAGGAAGAAGAAGATCAGGACGTCCACTCAAAAGACTATTGGATGGTGTTTCTCTTGAGGCCGTAACAGGTCAACAAATGACCTAAATTCGTGGATGTACTATGATGATGATATTGTTTTTAAATTAAGGGTATGTCACTGCATGCCGTATATCATTTAAAAAGTGGGAAGTGTCTACTTCTAAGAGCTGACGAGATGACGACCGTAAGGAATGCGTGACGTAATACTAGAGCTATAACATTTCTATCGCATGTACTTAGTACTATGTGTTCTGAAAATATTAGTGGCGTTTCTGGACGAATAAAACATAATCTCTATAGACACTGGGAAATATTTTACGGCATATGATGCGAAATATTTTTCTAAGTTCCAATCATACAACATTCGCAAGCGCCAATTAACGCGAAGCGGTTTACACTATGTGATCACAGGATGCAGCCAACATATTGTCCTAGATAAACACTGGGTTTTTCGTTTACTTATTTGGACTTAAATAAGTACACAGTTGCTATGTAAAATGTTCTTTCACTTTATTTCCTTCTCCACAATTATCACTAAATCTTCAAACACAATTTGATTTAACAACTATTCTTCTTTGACAGTTTATAAGATAATTACTTATAACACAGTTGCAGACACAATCCTTCCTCACAATTACGCTCACAATTAACCTCTTGCGATCCAACGCTTGACTATCGCGACACCGACTGCCTCGCTGGCCTTCTCGTCCGCTCTTTCATATAGGCGGGGGAGGAAAGCTCTAGTAATAGCTTCGAGCAACTTCGAATCCCAGAAACCTCTGGCTTCCGATCTTTCTCCAAGGAGAAGGAGACGCTGGTAGAAAGGTCTGGCAACACATTCCAGATCATTCAAGCGGCTCTGCGGGTCACTAACTCGCTAGGGGCGACTCACCCGCGCAATTCGAACGCCGCTTACACGACATGTAACAATATTAACGATATTTAACGAATCTACAAGCTAACGTAACGCAATTTAAATAATCTAACTTGGAAAAGATCAACCTAAAAGATAATCTAACGCAATTTATGCACTCTAACCCGTGAAACAATGCAACGATAAAAAATAGATAGCAATTTTGAAATTCTGAATTATATGTCTACAGTTAAATAGTGCATACTCTATGTTATCTGCACTGGAACACTTTACTGTTGCATAGAGATTAGTTAAAAATCAATGTGGCTGTCACCTCTACATGAATATAGTTAAATATCATAGAAAAATATATTGAAATAATCGTTAGAAAATATGTAGAAAATATGTAAATGGTGGGAAATAATTTAAAAAATGAAGCCCTAAGAATAAAATTTGACAGGAGTTTATGAAGGAAGTAAAAAATCCGCGACACAGGTTATAAATTTTAGCCTAAAGATTGTAATGAAAATAAAACAATTTTAGTAACTGCAATACGTGAACGAATAAAACACAATCTTCCTAAACACTGTAATGCAAATTAAACAATATTAGTAACCGGAACACATGGATTCATAACACGACTGTGCAAGAAAAGAGCACAAGGTTTGTGAATGGTTAATACAGTTAAATGCGTAGAACAACGTGCACTGGGGATTCACAGCGATAACAGCCTCCCTCTCTTCATGTCCGGCTTGACTTCTTGTGAGCTCCTAGCGCTAAGTGTCGTAACCAGTCCTTTGTTAACCGCTTGAATACAGCTGCATTCGCATTAAAACATTTAATACTTCCAGTAAGTATATATAGAAAAGTCATGAACCATTGGGATGCCTAACACATACATGAAGAAAGGTCTGACTTATTTAGGTAAAATCTCGCTTCAAGAGTCTTCCAATTTTTTTGTCTTTATGTGTGCAGTTAATATTTCGGAAGGATGTGTAAAGAGAGACATCTCCATCCCAATTTTATCTTTTCTACAAAGAATCCAAAATTATGTGTTACCTTGAAATAAATATACCAATCATTGTCACTATAAATTATGCTCTGTCCTACAATGTCAATATTTTCTGTTTTATGACACATGACCCTTTTTAATCGAACATTGTATGTAAAGTAAGAAAAATCGATATTTACACTAGGAGCCTTAGTGGCGAAGTTGGTATCGCTCTAACGTACAAAGTTAGTGGTCCGGGTTCAAATCCTAATTTAGGCTTTCAATTTATTTTCGTGTAATATTTGGTCATTATTGCTAAATGTCAACATTTAATTACATCGAAATAAAGTAAATATAAAGTAAAATACTTCAATTGATAATGCTTTCTTGTTATAGAAGGCGACAGATAGCACTGTCAGCGATGTTCCTCTGCCTCTTATGATAGATAACTGTATATAAGGAAAGGAAAATTGATGTTTCCACTGGAAGCCTGAGTAACAAAGTTGATATCGCATTAACGTATGAAGCTAAATGTCTCAGGTTGAAATCCCTGTTCAGAATTTAATTGTTATTTTCATGTAATAGATTAATAAGTAGGATTTTACTGTCAAGAATATAGTACAATGTATGACAAAATCAATCAGTAATGTTAATTTCTGTAGTGTCTCAACCAGTCAGTGCTAAAATATTCATGAACACTGTAAGGAGGTTTCAAAGTCAATGCTGATTTAATTGTTCTTTTAAATGTTGAAACAGGAAGATTCTTTGTCATCTGGATTATTATTGAACATATTCATCGATACCAACTCGTAACTGTTTTGAGTTTTACTAAATTTATATTTATTTATATATAGGCCTACATCCACATACACTTAAACAAAAAAAAGACACTAAATTATAGCATAATTTATTTTTTAAAATAATATATTATGTTGAATATGTGTGTTTTTATACGTGGTAATATCGAAAACTTCACATGTATAAATGTACGAAAATTTTGAAAATATTTCGCTACTATTCAAGAGTGAGGAAATAGTATATATTGTTTATTAACACCCTGTAAAATATTTGAAGTACATGTGCCGAGAATAGTTGACTTCAAAGGGCGAATATACAACTCGAATAGTCGTAAATGACAAGTTTCAGTGCATGCCTCAAGAAGTTCATATACAGACAGATCGTTCTGATAGGATCTTGTCTCATAGTTCACAAAATAGCATTCCTCCCAATCGATCCTCCATAGGTAGAGCCTAAGTATCAGTTAGTTTCATTAACAGGCAAAGAACGTGTCAAGACGAGGTATTACAGCGACTGATTACACAGCACAAAAAGGTGGGGTAATGACGCGCATTATCCAGGTCACAGCCACCTGCTCTAATGTGATTACACACCGCCCGCTTAATCATCATACTTTGTTCCAACTCTCTTCATTATCGCTATCACCCCAACATACTTCTGTTTCATTAGCAGAAACAATAATTAAAGCCTAATCAATATGGTGCCGCAAGGTTGTGTGTTAGGACTAATTCTATTTATAGGAAACTAGCGGGACCGGCGAAGTTGATTACGTGCAAAAAATAATCTAAAGAGGTTGTGTATAAACTAACATATTCCTTTTGATAAGAATTAACATTAGAAAAGTCTTTGTAATTACATCCTTACTTTTAACCTAATTTTGAAAGACAAAACTGGTTATCGTAAGTTAATTGTATAAGATAAACATATGCTGTCGCCGACGTTTTTGTAGAGTATTGTGAGTTATTCAATTCTGTGTACATTAATTTAGTGTATTTGTTATTGTTTCCGCAGCGTAAGCCATTTAAGCGTCCAAAAAGTGACTTTTTTAGAGCAGCGATACACTTTTTCTTTTTTACCTCTGGCACTAAAGTATGTACAGTAATATGTTATGTTATGTTAATTACGAAAAATAAATCTTTCAATGATGATAAAGCCCCATTCAAATCAGTCAAGTAGTTTTTGAGTTCATAAAAGGACAGACTCGCAGATGTTCAATTCTATATGTAAAGATGAACCACCATAACGTAACAAAATCTATTCTTAGAACGAACATTGTTTCATAATTGGTCAGTATTCCAAAACACTAAGAGAAAACAAGAACAAATTTTTTTAATAATTTCTATATGATTTACAGATAAAAGAAAAATATCAATTAATTTGTATACTAGTTCCTAAGTGTCATAGAAGAGCGGTATTGTCTAAACTTAGAAGTTGTGTAACACAAAAACTGCTTTCCTCATGCAATATTTATTAAACCATTATTCAATGTTACTTACTTACTTACTCACTGTACTATCGAACCCGTAGGCTCATGGCCGCGCGGACATAAACTCTCCATACATCCCTATCCTGAGCTAAAATGCTTTCCAATCATTCCCTGTATAATCTACTTCCCTCAAATCATAATTAATGTTATTCTCCCACCTCATTCTTGGTCTACCAACTGGGCGTTTTCTCTCTGGCTTTCCTATAAGAAGCTTCCATGCAAGTCTTTTATTTCCCATACGTGCAACATGTCCTGCCCATCGCAGTCTACGAGACTTAACTGTTCTTATTATATCTGTCTTCCTATAAAGACCATGTAGCTCATTGTTATGTAGTCTTCTCCATTCTCACCTGTCTGTTCATCTCTCTTTGGTCCAAACATTTTCCTAAGTACTTTATTCTCAAATACTTGTAATCTCCTTTCCCCCCTTAAAGTAAGAGTCCATGTTTCGCATCCATATAATATAACTGGTAGAATAATAGTTTTATACATGTTCAGTTTAACGTTTTTTGAAAGGAGTTTGGACATCAAGAGTCTCTGTAATGCATAATAGCACGCATTTCCAGAATTTCTTTGTGCATCTCATTCCTATTTGTGATTATTGTTCCTAGGTATTTGAATTCAGCCACTTCCTTATTCAATGTTATGCTATCTGAATTTAATTGGTTATCTTTTCAATTCGCGAGTATATATTAACACAATAGAAAAGAAGAGAAAACATGTTTTTTTTATAATTTTCTCATTTCGGTAAAGGATGATTATTTCCAAAATATTATAAAGGCCTATACAAATTCTGCCTGCGTATGTTTTTTCTCGGAAAACTGGAAACATAGTTAGCCGATTAACTTGAAAATTTGTAAATACATGTTTTCATGTACAGCGAGTGTTTTGCCGCTAACTAATAGATTCTGAAACTATTAGGTGTAGGAGTTCATCTGAAACGAAAGTTTAAAAAACACTCTAGCTATCGTAATTTTCAATGTTTCAATACAATGAAACTCAGTATATTACCCAGTAACAAAATCGGCGAAATCCGACAAGTAGAAATGGGGATTTATCTGAAATACATAATTAAAAATTGACTGTGGCAATCGCCATGTTTGGTTAATCGCAGTATATGTACAATTTAATTAAGCCTTGATATTTATTTATTTAGGTATCAGCGTATGCAGAGTATTGGGTGTTAGTTTAGTAAATGTTTACTATTTCTGACTTTTATTAACATTAAACTATATACAAATTCATGACTGGAAATGGCATCTGTAATTTATCACTAAGCTCTCAAGAAGCTCTAATGACGACACTAAAAGAACTTCAAAATTTTACAAAAAATATAACATGCTGTTATTTGTATTATTATTATTATTATTATTATTATTATTATTATTATTATTATTATTATTATTATTATTATTATATTTTTCTGGGCAGTAATGCTCACAATAATGTTCTGTTAAAATATAGGCAAACCTGTGATACAACTGTTAACCCAAACGTTGTAGCTGGCCATTTCCAGGAACAGCGAACTGTCGTACCTACTATAATGATAATGATGATAATTGGTGACAAGTAAACACGTCACATAGTACGCAGATGGTCTCTATAACATGTGTTTACAACATGGATTATCTCTCTCATCCTACAGGATTAATCATCTGCTAATATCCTTAATTTTCCACACTTAATCCTGCTGCTGATAACATAGAATTAAATCAATAAACTTACTTTATGTTACTCTTAGCTTTGTTAATTCCTTAAAGCCGTTAATTTCATCTTTATATAACTTTGAAAAAAATATGACATGAAAAAATATAAACCCATGAACCGGGATTTTAAACCCGATACCTCTAACTCTATACGTTAGCGTGCTCCCAACTGCGCCAATCAGACATTTTTTCGTTATATATGATGCACTTTCATGAGGGGAGCGGAACATCGGTCTAATTACCATCTCGTGGCTTCTTTATATAACATAAAAAGGAAAATAAACGCTTGAACCGGGATATGAACGCAGGACCTCTGAATTGGGATACGCTATCCAGGCTCCTAGCACAAACACACACACACACACACACACACACACACACACACACACACATACATACACACACACACATTATATATATATATATATATATATATATATTTCGAGTACGATAATTGGGGTTTGAAAATAAATTTAGAAAAAAAATATGGGATGTGGAGCCGAAACCGAAGATTTAATATTAGAAAATAAAAGGGGGGTATATTAGAGGATGTGAAGAATTTGAGTATCTGGGAGTAAAAGTAGATAGGGAGGACAAACAAGAAAGTGGTATTAAGAACAGAATAAATAAAGGTAGAGCAATAACAGCAATGATAAATAGAGTCTTATGGAACAGACACACATCCAGGAAAAATAAGTTACAAATATATAATTCAATAGTAAGCAGTTCTGTCACATATGGAGCTGAAGTTTGCAAATTCAACAAAAACTTATAACAAAAACTTTTGACGATGGACATGGATTTCTTGAGGAGAGCAGCAATATGTTCAAAATTAGAAAAACTATACGAAATACTGTCATACGAGAAAAAAATGAATATTATATATTGAATAGTTGATTATATAAAATATAAGCAATTAAAATGGTATGGGCACGTACAACGAATGCAAGAAGAAAGGTTACTCAGGAAAACATTGGAATGGTGTCCACCTGGAAGAAGAAGGAAACGAAGATCTCGAAACTCGTGGATGCAAGAAATAAGAACTGGATTGAGAACAAAAGGACTGGAGGACATTGAGTGGATAGATAGAGACGAGTGGAGAAGAAAAACAAAACTTTAGGCACAGAGAGATGTGTAAACATTAAAAATCTGTATATAAATAAATATATATAGCGTTACTGCTACAAAGTAAAATATTCTCATTAAAAATGCTTTCGTGCTATAGAAGCCGTAAGGTGGCACTGCGAGCGAGGTCCCACTGCCTACTATGGTAGAGAATTGTATATAAGAAAAAATAATGTTTGCAATGGGAACTTGGATGGAGAAGAAGGTATCGCGCTAAGTTATAGGATTTAGAGGTCTCGGGTTTAAATCTCGGGTTAGGTGTTAATTTTTGTTTTCATGTCATATATGGCATTATTACTCTTCTCAATAAATACGTAAATAATAATAGTTCTTTAAACATGGAAACATGAATGAGTAAACTTTTTAGGTAAACAGCTTTGATTTTTATTTCGTAAGGTTAATTTTATCGGCCGCGGTTGACTAGTGGTTATGCTCCTTGCCTCGTCCCGAGGGTTGCGCGGTTCAAACCCTGCCGGGGTCGATGGATTTTTAGGACGGAAAAATCCAAGGAGCAAGTCCTCCGGGAGGGACTTTAAGCCGTGGGTCCCGAGTCGGAAGATTTTCAGGCTCGTAAAAGATCCTTAAGCCTGCATGAAAATGTCTCTAAGCAAAATATACCGAATTTTCCCGTCCTAGTACTACCTTGGTTTTCTAGATGTCAGTATGAGGCGGAACGCTGACCACGGACCATTCAAATGACATCTATACGAAAACAAGTGTAACTAATTTAGTATGGTTCAAATTCTTCCCTGTCGGGGCAGAGCGCCTAAATCTCTGTTAAGGGAAACATGGGTTTACAAGACAAGAAGAAGGATAATTTTCTTTTAAAGTGAAAAGTAATATTCAAATTATTTTCAATTAATCCTAACTGTTGCCATTGAGTTACTGAGTTTAGTTTGTTGATTCTATTTTCTTTGAATAGAAAATTATTCTACCCTTCGTATGAGTGACCGAATTTGGCTCATTATTCACGAGAAGTTGGACATCAATTTTTATAAATTTAATGTAGTCTATAGTTAATTTCAATAAGAATAGACAATTACAATTTTATCGCCTCATTTTTCCTAGATTTAAGTTCTACAAGTTCAAAAATATATTTTTTAGAGATCTTTAGATAGAGAATGGTTGTACATTTGCAGAAGGCTGTGATTTGAAATTCAAAGCGTCTGGTGGAAACCTATCCAGAACATTTACTGCACATAAAATGAAGTTACAAAATGTGAGATATTTTTCACTAGGAAACTTCCGTACTTTATTGTAAAAGGCGACACAGCTGCGAATGTAAGGCCATCTGTTAGGCCCAAGTGAAACAAATAGAGCCTTTTTTAAATTTATAATATGTAAGAACGGAGTTTAAAAAGATCTATATTACAGGATAAACCTAAAGTTGATAGTTCTGTATATCCTAGATTGTTTCAGTTCCACAAAGCTACTGTACCCGGACCAATTAAAGAAAACGTATCATCAGTTGTGAAAAAACCGGTAGCCTCTTTTTTCGGTATTCGATATATTTAAAGTACCTTTTTATTTGCACAAAAATACCTTGTTTTATACTCAGAACATTTACAGGATGTTTCAGAATAAATATTGCAGACTTCTAGGGGTTATAGAAGGGGACTTAATAGATAAAGCTTTTGATAAGGAACACATGTCCGGAAACGTACCATTTCGATGTAAAAGATAGCTTTGAAGATCTAAACACAATGGACTGATATCGTGTGTCTGGTGTTTCAGAATAAGTAGTACAGACTTCTAGAGATTGTAGAGGGGTCTTATATGATACATTTTTGATAAGGAACCTATGTCCGGAAACGTACCATTTCGATGAAAAATAAGTTTGAAGATCGAAACACAATGTGCTGATATCGTGTGTATTGTGTTTCAGAATAAGTATTACAGACTTCTAGGGGTTGTAGAGGGGTTTAGACAGATAAAGGTTTGATAAGGAACCCATGTTCGGAAATGTATAATTTCGATGTAAAATAGATTTGCAGATTGAAACACAATGGGCTGATATCGCGTGTCTCGTGTTTCAGACTTTTAGGGGTTGTACTACAAGTGTGGTTCCACATGGGGACACTGTTGTTCGTTGCACAAAGAGTATCTGCGACTCATGTTTTCATACACACGCACCAAAAGACCTGTGTCTGCTCAATAATTTTCTGCTGCCGCCAGAATTCGTGCAAGAAGATCTTCATCTGACTCGACAGGGTAGTACAACCCCTAGAAGTCTGTAATACTTATTCTGAAACACAAGACGCACGATGTGAGCCCATTGTTTTTCGATATTCAAACCTATTTTACATTGGAATAGTACGTTTCCGGACGTGGGTTCCTTATCAAAACTTTATCTAGAAAGTCGCCTCTACAACCCCTAGAAGTCTGCAGTACTTATTCTGAAACACCCTGCATACTTGGCTTGCATTGCTGAATGTCAATTTTTTGTCCAATGCCGCCAGATTGTCTTCTTCTCTGGCATTGACGGAATTGTAATCTATTACTTAGGTTGGGGCACCTAGAAGGCGGAATTACGTTATAATATTATAATGATATATTGTGAAAAGAAAATTTAACCGATATGATCCATTATTGGAACTGTATTAAAATAACAGTAATGGAGTTATATTACCCTCATGATAATGAAGCGGCAGGAGAGTTCTTAACATAAACTTAACTTAAATTCCAGATCTTGGGCAATCTTACTGACTTACTTACTTATTCACTGGCACTATCGAACCCGTAGGTTCATGACCGCGCGGACATAAGCTCTCCATACATCCCTATTCTGAACTAATGCTTTTCAATCATTCCCTGTATAATCTACTTCCTTCAAATCATAGTTAATGTTATTCTCCCACCTCATTCTTGGTCTACCAAATGGGCGTTTTCCCTCTGGTTTTCCTACAAGAAGCTTTCATGAACGTCTTTCATTCCCCATACGTGCCACATGTCCTGCCCATCGCAGTCTACAAGACCTAACTGTTCTTATTACATCTGGCTTCCTATAAAGATCATGTACTTCATTGTCATGTAGTCTTCTTCATTCACCTGTCTGTTCTTCTCTCTTTGGACCAAACATTTTCCTAAATACTTTATTCTCAAATACTCGTAATCTGCTTTCCTCCCTTGAAGAAGAGTCCATGTTTCGCAACCATATAACTGGTAGAATAATCTTATTATATAAAAATTACGTGTCACGTTGTTTGTCCGCGATGGAATCCTAAACTACTGAACCGATTTTAATAAAATTTTGCACACTGTGTGAAGTTTGATCCAACTTGAGACTTAGGATAGTTTATAAATAAATTTATAGTAGTCGCATTATTTTTTATTGCAAATTAATTGTTTATTATTTAACAAAGAGTTATAATTATCTGTGAATTCCATAAGATTCTAACAGATGACGGTGTAATTATCTGTGAGTTCCATACGATTCTAACAGATGGCGGTGTAAGGTAATTTGGTAAGGTAATTGTTTATTATTTAACAAGGAGAGATCCAGATGGCTGTGTTTTTGTTGCAACCGCGAATTTCAATTGAATTACAAATATTGATCATTTCATAATTTATGTGCGTTCAGTGTTTATTTTATTCTCGATATTATTAATTTCATGTGTAAGTTTTAGTTTTAAGTAATCTGGCTGAAAGACAGCAACTTAATTTAATTTTTTAACGTATACCTTAGCCACAGCAACGCGTGGCCGGGACGTCTAGTAGTTTTATGTATTTTCAGTTTAAGATCTTGGGCAACCACAGGAATAATTCCATTTGAGGAAAAATTCATATGGTCTGACCGGAAATCGAACCTGGGACTTCATGAACTGTAATCGAAAACGCTGACCACTAACCCATGAAGCTGGTCTGTCCAAATTGAATTATAATACCCAAATAAGAAAGCGTTACTTGTATAAAAAATGTAATTTTTTTCTTTTCAAATTTTACTTTAAAAAATGGGGATTATATGTCACCATACCATCAACATAAATTGAAATCTTCTTACTTACTTACTTACTTACTCACTGGCACTATCAAACCCGTAGGTTCATGGCCGCGCGGACATAAGCTCTCCATACATCCCTATCCTGAGCCAATGCTTTCCAATCATTCCCTGTATAATCTACTTCCCTCAAATCATAGTTAATGTTGTTCTCCCACCTCATTCTTGGTCTACCAACTGGGCGTTTTCCTTCTGGCTTTCCTACAAGAAGTTTCCATGCACGTCTTAATATCTCTAGTGCCCCGTTATTGTATAAAGTCCTAACATTCCATGTTCCTAGGAACATGTCCCTGTGTTTGAGCCTTTGGCATGGGTTCCCTGAAGTAGTCCCCGCCCGGAGACCGAATGGGGGACTATTTGACCTCCCGAAAAATTTTTACCCCAGATGAAACCCATGTCCGCATTTCTTGACGGTTGTATTTTTACGGTGAAAGATCGTCACTCTTTCCGCCCAAGGTACTTTTTTCGTCTGGCTTATCACCTTCGACCAGTCCGGCATGGGTAACCCTATCGGCAGCAATGCTACCGCCGGCATAGCTCTCAGGATCATAATTTAAATCTTCTTCTTCTTATAAATAATTTATAGGATTTTCATCCTGTTTATTTCCAAAATCACTCCTTGGAGGAAGACATATTGGACGTGCATCCACTGTCTATCCATCTCTTGGCTCGTCTTCCTCTTGGTCTTCTCCCGTCCAATGATCTATCTTCTTTAGCTCTTTTTTTTTTGCAAGTCGGTTGTCTTCCATTCTTTCTATATGACCTTTCCAATATTTCCGGCTAACTATATTAAATTTGGTTATGTCTTGAATATGGCATTTGTCCCTAATTTCTGTGTTGTGTATCTTATCAAATAATGTTTTCCCTGAATAGTTCTTAAGAACTTCATTTCAAATGTGCTTATTATTTGTTTAGTTTTTGTTGTATCAGCCCTAGTTTCTGCACCATATAGGATAAGTGGTCGAACTATCGTTTTGTATATGCGGGTTTTGCTTTCTATTGACATATGTTTGTTGCGTCAAACATAAATTCAAATAAAAAACGGAAAAACACACAATTTATTTTTGCAGTATGTGAATAATTACTTGAGAGAAATATATATGTTGATTATTTCCCAAAAAATGTAAGAAATGCCTTAATATGAAGTAATGTGTTGAGCATCTAAAATCGCTATATTCACATTGTAAAATATGTATTAGTCATTGCTCAGATACTGTAGCCAACTTAAAACCAAAAAATAGCTAACAAACTAGTGAACGCTAAACTAATATGATGTGACTAACTCGCTCATTTCCTCACCCTAACTTGCCAACTAATGTAGCTGAACTCCTGGGATAGAATCCCCTTATATGTGAGTAAACATATTGGCAATTGGCTCAAGCGGGAGCATGTGTTATCACTAGAGCAAGGATGTTTATGTACTAAAGGTAAGATTGCAACATAGTATAATGATGTTAGATTTAAGACTATCTTTTGTTTTGGTTTCACATACAAACAGTTGAATAGTACAATGATAAGTAGACTTATGACTGTCTTTTGTTTTGGTTTCACACACAAATAGTTGAATAGCACAATGATAAGTTAGACTTATGACTGTCTTTTGTTTTGGTTTCACACACAAACAGTTGAATAGTTATGAACTATCTGTGTTGCCAATCTTGTCTTTTATTACATAAAAACCCTATCCCTATTTATCACATTGCCTAACTTGACGCTAGGAGTAACTTGTTATCCGATCGAATATTCACAGGTGGCATAGAACAGTCAATATATATTACGGGTTATAAAGACATTTTGTGAGTTTTTTAATAGTTAACATGTACCGGGTATTCAGGGTCATAGTTCCAGCAATAATGAGCCTATATTTGATATATATATATATATATATATATATATATTACAGTGTTCTGCCCAAGAGCACGTCTTTCACTGCAAAACTCAGCATTCTCAACTCTTTCCTTAACTCAGCCTTCATTTTTGTATTTGCATACAAAATATTTATTTTAATATTATCTATCGTCTGATGTATTTTGCTGCCTCTAATCTCATATCCGTTGACCATTCCTTCCAGGGCATACGTCAGCAAGCAGTTTCTTCTTAGCCAGTGACCAATCAAATGCATTTTCCTGTTCTTTATGAGTTTTAGCATTGTTCTTTCATCACTCACTCTCTCTAGCACATCTTTATTTCTTATTGTGTCTGTTCATTTCATACGCTCCATCTTTCTCCATATCCACATATCAAGAGTCTCCAGTCGCATTTTCTCATTTCGTCTTAATGTTCAAGTCTCTGTACCATACAATGCTACACTCCACACAAAGCACTTCACTAGCCTCTTCCGTAATTATTTTGCCAAATGTCCGCAGAAAATGCTTCTCTTCTTGTTAAACGCTTCTTTTATATTTGATATTCGATTCTGTAGTAATTATGCCCGAGGGCAGGTCTTTCACTGCAATTATAGCATTTTCATGCTATGCTTTGCAGCTTTACTAAGGAATTATAGGTGTGGTAGCTTCCCGTTGCTTTCCACACGATGAGGGATGATGTGATGATGATAATGATAAGGATGATAATGATGGCCGGAAGATTTTCGGGGACCATTGGGCTCTAATCTTCCTGACATTTGTCTTACAGTTGAGGAAAAACCTCGAAAAAAAACCTCACCCAAGAGCCTGTCCTGACCAGGAATCGAACACGGGCCCGCTGCGTTACAAGGCAGCACGCTACCTCGAGACCACAGCGGTAGGCATATTTGATATAGGGATAAATAGTTTTGAAATGCTACGAAATTGGGTATATTAAATGTATTCTTGTTGGTGAAACGATGCTCTTGTGAAGCAGCAGAGAGTGGATTGTGACAGCTGTGGAGACGTGCTGTATCTACCTCTTCACATTGTACAAGCTCTTAACACTGTGTTCAGCTGTCTACACACTTAAATGTTTATTCTGATTAAAATACAAGATATTGGATATGATTTCCATTTATATGTATAACATCATAAGCTATACATCAATTGCTATGAGTATTTATTATATTATATATATATATATATACACATCCATAGTAATTCTGCCCGAGGGCAGGTCCTTCATAGCATTTCATCATGCTATGCTTGCAGCTTTACTAGGGAATTGTAGGTGTGGTAGCTTCCCGTTTCTTTCCACACCGGTGAAGGATGATGATGATAATGATGATGACGGCCATATGATTTCGGGGACCGTTTGAGCCTTAAAGTTTTCCTGGCTTTTGTCTTACATGTGAGGAAAAACCCCGATAAAAACTTCACCTAGAAAAACTGCCCCGACCGGGGATCGAACCCGGGCCCGCTGCGTGATGACAAGGCAGCACGCTACCTCGAGACCATAGCGGTGGACTATATATATATATATATATATATATATATATATATATAAGAAATAAGGGAAATTATGGGTGTACAAGAGGAGCCTGGCATTATTAGCCATCGTAGAAAAGAAAAAGATTACAGTGGTACGGCCATGTCAAAATAATGCCAGAGTAAAGATTGCCTAAAATTATTATGGAATTGATCCCAATGGAAAAGAGGAAGAAAGGAAGACCGAAGAAACCCTGGATAGAAAGTGTGCAATCGGCTATGATTATCAGAGGATTGGAAGAAGATCAATGGATGGACAGAGAAGAATGACATTTGGTTCCGGAAGACGGCGGCAGCTGTCATGATACCGGATGATGGTGATGATATATATATACCACTGCTGTGGTCTCGAGGTAGTGTGCTGTCTTGTCACGCTCCAGGTTCGATTCCCGGTCGGGACAAGTTTCCTGGGTGAGGTTTTTCGAAGATTTTCCTCATCTGAAAAATAAATGTCAGGACACTTTAAGGCCCAAAAATAATTAAGAACATTTTGTTAGATTTTCCGCGTCCATTCCCGAGCTCTACTAGGGAATTAGAAGTATGGTAGCTTCCCGTTGTTTTTCCACACCGGTGAAGGATGATGATTATAATGACGATGACGATGAACGGATTATATTCGGGGACCATTGGGCCCTAAGCTTCCTGACATTTGTCTTACAGGTGAGGTAAAAATCCGAAAAAAACCTCATCCAGGAGCCTGTCCCGACCGGGAATCGAAACCGAGCCCGCTGCGTGACAAAGCAGCATGCTACCTCGAGACTACAGCGGTGGATACTACATATATAGTATATATAATATATGGTACTGTCAGAACGAAATGAAATATAGGCTAAATTCTGGAAAAAAGCGTCCTATTATGCATTATACAATGAAAGTCTACGGTTCAGTAATACATTTTATAAATTTACTATCTGTATCAAGGGAATATCTGTAACAGGAACTCTCGTCTCAACTTCTCTAAAAAAAAAAACGTTAAACTGAAAATATATAAAACTGTTATTCTCCCAGTTATATTATATGGATGTAAAACATGGACTCTTTTACTTCAAGGGAGGAGAAAGGATTAAGCGTATTTTAGAATACAGTTCCTAGGAAATTCTTTGTAGCAAAGAAAGATGAACAGACAAGCGGATGGATAAAACTTCATAACAGTGAACTACATTATCTTTATAGGAAACCAGATATAATAAAAAATCTTATATATTATGACTGGGATGAGTAGGACATGTGGCACGAATAGGGACTGACAGTGTAGTAGTCAAACGCTTTGTAGGAAAATTAGAGGAGAGCGTACAGTAGGCAGGTTTTACAATGATATAGGAGAATAGCAGAAAATTCTTCAGGAGCTTATTGGAAAACGTAGCTCAATATAGTATACCGGTTCGCTCAGGGTAGAATATGATAACTCAGGGATGTTTATAGTATATATGTAATTATATATGTAATTGTAATGTTAATGTTTTTAGTGTATAATGCTACTGTGTTATTATTTAATTGTAATATTATTATTGTGTTTTCTTTATGTAATTGTAATGTTATTGCTGTTTTTGTTGTTTATTTTTCTTTACACTAGTACCAATTATTACTTTATTGTAACGGACTGTCAACAGCACGTACGGCTTACTGCCCGTGCGACCCATATTTGTAAATAATATTGTAAATATCTTACTTTTTGTCTAATAAAGTCCTACTACTACTACTTATATATATATATATATATATATATATATATATATTTAAACTTATTACTCCAGTTTATTGAATAATTTTGCACTAATAATGTACATAGAATTACAATCTTTTATATCTCACTAATATTCGGAGTGGAGTTAATGATTTTACTTAAGTCCACGTTTATTTAATATCACTTAAAATTCTGAGTTTCTAATTAACTTGGATTTTAAAATATTTAAGATTTTAAAATTTACTAAAAGTCGCGAACGGTTGCTGTAGAACTTATTTCTTGTAGAACGTATGAGTGTGAGAGAGTTTTCACACGCTTCCTCGCCTTATAAGTGTGATGACTCCTCCCATAAAGTCACCATCCCCACTCCAAATACACGTGTTATTCATTATAGCTTAGAGGGGTAGGTACCATTTGTTTGGGGTTCCTATGTTGGTAATAGACTCATGTGCACGTATGTGCGCCTTCCAGTTATTACTATTAATCGTATGTTTTATTACTTAGAGTCTATTAGTCTTGCCACAATAGAGATATATTTATAAATAGCTTATGACTGCGTGGCCATTAACCTAGGGGTTTCGTAGTGCCAGCGAGTTGTTATTATTATCCAATAGTAGATTATATAATATTAGTTAAAATTGTATGGCCATGTACGATGATTGCAAGAAGAAAGGTTACCCAGAAAATAATTGGAATGGTGTCCACGTGGAAAAAGAAAGAGACGAAGACCTCGAAACTCATGGAAGCAAGAAATAAGAAGACTGGAGAACATGGAGTGGGTGAATAGGGACGAGTGGAGAAAGAAAATAAAACTCTAGGCATAGAAAGATGTGTAAACATTGAAAATCTGTTTAAATAAAGTTATGAAATCTCCTATTTTAAATATGAATATTTATTTAACAAACTTAATAAATTTAATTATATATGTGGAACAATCAAAAGGATATTTAAAAGCACAAGAAAAGAAACAAAACTAAAATTTTATAAAGTAGTGGCAGTCCCCTTACTACTGTATGGTACTGAATTTTGAGTTTTAACTAAAAGAGAAGAGAAGATCATAGAAGCAGCTGAAATGAGATTTCTGAGAGAAGTATGGCTGGTTGCAAACTTCTAGATAAGAGAAGAAGTGAAGGTATTAGAAATGAGCTAAATATATTTAAACTCTTAGATAGAATAAAATAATCTAGAAAAAACTGGAAAGAATATGTTCAAAGAATGGAAGATGATAGCATTCCTAAACTTATACTTAAATACAAACCAAAAGGACGCAGGAATGTTGGTAGACCGAAGAAGAGATGGATCCAACTTTTGAATGAGAATCTATGAGACCGGAACAAGCCACATGGGCTTAACCCGTGATTGTTGATGATGATGAATAACGTTATTGTTGTTATCGCCATTATTTATTTATAAACAGGTTTACACTGTAATAAAACAACTTCCTGTGCCCAAAGCTATTTAAATTTTTATTTTCTTTCTCCATTCTTCTCTATCTTCCCATTCCAATTCTTTCTAGATGATATCAGCCTCATACCTCTTCTTATATCATCCATACATTTAATCTAGGTCCACCGCTGTGGTCTCGAGGTAGCGTGCTAACTTGTCACGCAGCGGGCCCGGGTTCGATCCCCGGTCGGGGCAGTTTTTCTGGGTGAGGTTTTTATCGGGGTTTTTCCTCACCTGTAAGACAAATGTCAGGAAAACTTTAAGGCCCAAACGGTCCCCGAAATCATATGGCCTTCATCATCATCATCCTTATCATTATCATCTTCATCATCATCAGTCTTCACGGGTGTGGAAAGCAACGGGAAGCTACCACACCTACAATTCCCTAGTAAAGCTGCAAACATAGCATGAAAATGCTATGATTGTAATGTGCCTTCGGGCAGAATTACTATGGATGGATTTAATCTAGGTGGACGTCTCTTTCCTTTCCCAGGTGGAATCATTCCAAAATTTGTCTGGGTAATCTTGTCTCTGGCATTCTACCTATATGACCATATCATTCTAGTTGTCTGTATCTCACAAAATCTAATATTGAATTGTGGACTTTCATTTGTTGTCTGATGATTGTATTTCTGATTTTTTTCAATTTAGAATGTGCAGTTGAGCGTCTAGGACAATCCATTTCACTGCACATAAGGTTTAAACTCAAATGTTTATTCAACTGCCAAGTTTCTGCTCCGTAATTATCAATACTTTACTTGCAGTGGACTAGTGGTTATGCACCTTGCCTCTAGTCCCGAGGGTCGCGGGTTCAAACCCGGCCGGGGTCGATGGATTTTTTTTAGGATGGAAAAATCCAAGGAGCAAATCCTCCGGGAGGGACTTTAAACCATGGATCCCGAGTCTGAAGATTTTCAGGCTCGCAAAAGATCCTTAAGCCTGAATGAAAAGGCCTCTAAGCAAAATTTACCGAATTTTCCCGTCCTAGTACTACCTTGGATTCCTAGATGTCAGTATGAGGCGGAACGCTGACCACGGACCACTCAAAAATGGCATCTATACGAAAACAAATGTAACTAAATTAGTATGGTTCATATTCTTCCCTGTAGGGGGAGAGCGCCTAAATATCTATTAAAGGAAACATGGGCTTACAAGATTATTATTGTTATTATTATTATTATTATTATTATTATTATTATTATTATTATTATATGGGTCCGAAACCTGGATAGTAAGTAGAAAACAAGCCAATAAGCTGTTAGCAGTAGAAATGGATTTTTTGAGGTTATGGACAACAATTTCAAGAAGGGATAAGGTCAGAAACAGCACAGTAAGGGAAATTATGCAAGTTGAAAAAAAAAACATATTGGAAAAAAATAGAAGAAAAACGTTTGAAATGGTATGGACACCTCGTAAGAATGGAAGAAGAGAGAATACCAAAGGAGCTCCTTAATTAGAAAGAAAATGGAAGAAGTGGAAGAGGCAGACTTAGAGAACGTTTGGATGAATGGAGTGAGGAAAAGTATGGAAGCTAGAGATCTGAGGGAAGAAGATGCTCTGGACAGGAACCTCTGGCGACAAATCACTTTGGGTTGAAGGAGAAACACTGTATTGTGGAATATTCCTAATTAAAAAAATATTATTATTATTATTATCATCATCATCATCATCATCAGAATAAAGTCAGAAGCAGCACAATAAGGGAAATTATGCAATTTGAAAAAAATAGAAGAAAAACGTTTGAAATGGTATGGACACCTCATAAGAATGGAAGAAGATAGGATACCAAAGAATATCCTTGCTTGGAAAGCTAATGGAAGAAGTGGAAGAGGCAGATCTAGAAATCGTTGGATAGATGGAGTGAGGGGAAGTATGGAAGCTAGAGATTTGAAGGAAGGAGATGCTTAAGACAAAAACATCTGGCGATAAATCACTTTCGGTTGAAGGAGAAACACTGTATTGTGGAATATCCCTAATAAAACAATATTATTATTATTATTATTATTATTATTATTATTATTATTATTATTATTATTATTATTATTATTATTATTATTATTATTATTGTATGACTTATGTTGTGTATACGATATAACATTTTTCATTGGATATATAACTTGGCAAGAAAAGTAAAATGAGAGAATTTGTCACTGGAAGAGATAATGACGAAGTGGAAGTAGGGAACATACATGGAATTAATATAAACAGGGAAGAGAGTAATAAATTTGGTGTCTGAGTTTAAAATGGAATTGAATATGTGGAGTGAAAGTGGCGCAGGTCGATATAAATGGGATGATTTAAGGAAAGTGTCGGTGAATGAAATCACGCGAACCACACCGCAGGATCTTCTAATTAGGCAAATAGCTTTTCGCCCAGCAAATTACTATTACAGCTAATGCACTTTGCCCTCCAGGGGTGTCCTTTCACGTTACAACTTAATACTGAAATCTACTTTCGTGCAGTCACAAAGTCTGAGAATTAATATTTTCATAATAATAATAATAATATAATAATAATAATAATAATAATAATAATAATAATAATAACATTAATCTATCTATCCTCGGGTTTTTTACAGCTGCTGCCGTCTTTCCGTGCCAAACCTCCAAAGCCTACGATCATGGGCATCTTCAATGCATGGCCCTCTTGCTTGCATTACTATCTTCATGATTTGGTCTCCCTCTTTTCTTCTCTCTGCTCGGTTGCCATTGATAAAGTAGTTTCGACCATCGCTCATCTTCCATTCTTAAAATATGTCCTAACAATTTTAATTCTTTCTCCTCAATTCTTTCTATTATTCTTTCTTCGTCAGAGTTGGCGCAGAAGGAGTCCTTTAACACGGCGGATCTGGCGGAAGAGGCAACCCTATCTCTTAGAGAAAGAGAGAAACGCTACCTTGCGGTGAAGAGGGATCTTCAAAGGCTATGGGAGGAAAACCCAGACAGAAAATTTCCCTGTCTTCCACAGCATAAACCGTCCAACGTGGAAGACCGGGAAATTTTCTGTCTGGGTTTTCCTCCCATAGCCTTTGAAGATCCCTCTTCACCGCAAGGTAGCGTGCAAAAAACCGTACAACCAACTCCACTCTCATTGTTATAAAATTTAAATATAAACTATTTTACACATTCATTAACAATTTATGTAAATTAATAGTGAATACACTGGGAAATTCGATAAATAATGGCAACACTGCTATAACATCAAAACATTTTTTATTTAGGTTAACTATTCTTTGAATGCCCAAACTTCAATTGTGGATTTCATAAAAAAAATAAACAATTAAAATGTTATGGTCATGTAAAAAGAATGAGAGAGGATATATTCTCAAGAAGAATACTAGACTGAACGCCACCTGGTAGAAGAAGAAGAGGGCGGCCAAAAATAACCTGGATTTATGGTGTTCTGAACAGCATGATGGGAAAAGTAATTGGACGATGGAGATTGGAATGACAGAGAGATATGGAGGAGAATGACAGTAGATTAATTGGGCGCAGGTAGATGTTGTGAAATATTGTGAAACGTGCTAAATAAATATATTATTATTATTATTATTATTATTATTATTGTTATTATTATTATTAATTATTATTATTATTATTATTATTATTATTATTATTATTATTATTATTATTATTATTAGTGAGATTTGGACATTAAGAAAAAGAGACGGGAGCAGAATCAAATAAATGGAAATGAAATTTCTTAGGACAGCAGGATACACTCTTACACTCTTTTAGATCGAAAAAAGATTGAAGGAATTTTAAAACAATTATAAGTAGAAACAGTAGAAGAAAAACTCAACAGATATAAATTAAACTGGCTAGACCATGTAAAAAAATGCATAATTCAATTGTCCACCGCTGTGGTCTCGGGGTAGCATGCTGCCTTGTCACGCAGCGGGCCCGGGTATGATCCCCGGTCGGGACAGTTTTTCTGGGTGAGGTGTTTATCGGGGTTTTTCTTCACCTGTAAGACAAATGTCACGAAAACTTTAAGGCCCAAATGGTCCCCGAAATCATATGGCCATCGCAATCATCAACATTAATATTCATCTTAGGTTAAGCTTAGGATTGGGGACTCTCCTGACGCACCATTATCATCATCATCACCCATCATATCATCGGGGCAACGTAACCCCGCCTTCCAGGCACCCCAACCTCAGAAGTGGGTTACAAGTACGCCATGCCAGGAGAGAAACCAGGAATGTCGAAAGACAAACCTGGGGCATTTGAAAAAAAAATCCCAAAAATGATGATGCAATATAAACCCAAAATACATCGTCGGCCAGCAAAACCTATCAAAAACTGCTAGATGGGGCCGAAACAGATCTACAAAAGGTTAATTCGTGACGGATGATGATGATGATTTGATTATTATTGATTATTATTATTATTATTATTATTACTACTACCTTGTTCCCCGTATTTTCCTACTACTTCATCACTGTTTCTTTTATCCACTTTCCCATTTAAGTCTTCCATTAGTACTAATTCTTCATTACTTAGTATTTTCTCTATTTGTTCCACTATTATTGAATAGCACTTTTCTTTCTGACTGTGCAGTATCATCTGTTGGTGCGTAGACTGCTAGAACGCAATTGTTCTTCCCATAAGCTTTATTTTCATCTTTAGGCATCTTTCATTAATATATTCATAAACTATTATGTGTTTATTGTATTTCTTTTTTTACAAACGTAGATACTCCTGCTTTAGCTCTTTTGGATTTACTTACATCTGAATAGAAATGTATGTAATTTCCTAAATATGAATTTCCTTATCCTTTCTTTTTTGTTTCTGTCACTACTGCAATATCTACATTGTTCTGAAATAATTCTCCATCACGAATTAGGCTTTTGTAGACCTGTTTCGGCCCCATCTAGCAGTTTTTTAAGAGGTTTTTCTGGTCAACGATGTCTTTTGAGATTCTTGAATTATCCATTTTTTACATGATCTAGCCTGTTTAATTTATATCTGTTGAGTTTTTCTTTTACTGATTCTACTTATAATTGTTTTAAAATTCCTTCATTCTTTTTTCGATCTAAAAGAATGTAAGAAATTTCATTTCTGTTTCTTTGATTCTGCTCCTGTCTCTTTTTCTTAAAATCCAAATCTCACTAATTATAATAATAATAATAATAATAATAATAATAATAATAATATATTTATTTATTTAGCACGTTTCACAATATTTCACAACATCTACCTGCGTCCAATTAATCTACTGTCATTCTCCTCCATATCTCTCTGTCATTCCAATCTCCATCGTCCAATTCCTTTTCCCCTCATGCTGTTTAGAATACCATAAATCCAGGTTATTTTTGGCCGTCCCCTTCTTCTTCTACCAAGTGGCACCCATTCTAGTATTCTTCTTGAGAATATATCCTCTCCCATTATTTTTACATGACCATAATTTTAATTGTTTGTTTTTATGAAATCCACAATTGAAGTTTGTATATTCAAATAATAATTAACCTAAATAAAAAATGTTTTGATGTTATAGCAGTGTTGCCATTATTTATCGAATGCCCTGGTGTATTCACTTTTAATTTACATAAATTGTTAATGAATGTGTAAAATAGTTGATATTTAAATTTTATAATAATGAGTGTCGAGTTGGTTGTACGGTTATTGCACGCCTGTAGATGCAAAACAGCTGCGGTCATCTACACAACTGAGTCTCGTAAAATCCGCACAACCCGGCGATAAAAATAAGCCGTTGTTAAATCTAAGTGATACCTACAACAGAATGGTGTTTGTCTGCTTTTATTGGGAGGATTTCACTCGTATACTAAGATTTTCATTTACGTCACAAAACTACAGTCCAGAACTCGGGGAAGTGAGAGACAGAGAGAGAGATAGTTACAAAGAGGACCGGTACAGTCATGATAGGGGCACCGGTGTTGAGTCGCCAGATAAGAGAACCCAATTATAGTGACAATCTACTTGTCGCTAGTGTTCATTGTCACATTATTATTGCGCACGAATTTGCATAGAAGATTCTCAATGGCCAACATCTGTTATAAGAACTTTTTAAAAATAAAGTTCATTACTGTAACTAACTCACTGGCACTATCGAACCCGTAGGTCACGGCCGCGCGGAAATAAGCTCTCCATACATCCCTATCCTGAGCTAATGTTTTTCAATCACTACCTGTATAATCTACTTCCCTCAAATTATTGTTAATGTTATTCTCCCACCTCATTATTGGTCGACTAACTAGGCGTTCTCGCTCTGATTTTCCTACATGAAGCTTCCATAGCCCTCTCTCATTCCCCATTCGTGTCACATGTCCTGCCCATAACAGTCTACGAGACTTAACTGTTCTCATTATATCTGGCTTCCTATAAAGACCATGTAGTTCACTGTTATGCAGTATTCTCCATTCACCTGTTTGTTCATCTCTCTTTGGCCCAAAAATGTTCCTAATAACTTTCTCAAATACTCATAATCTTCTTTTTCTCTCATAAAATAAGAGTCCAATTTTCACATCCATACAATACAATTGGAGAATAACAGTTTTATATATTTTTGGTTTAACGTTTTTTGAAAGGAGTTGGGACGTCAAGAGTCCCTATAATGCAAAATAGGACGCATTTCCAGAATTGAACCTATGTTTAATTTACTTGTGCATCTCATTCCTATTTGTGATTCTTGTTCCTAGATACTTCAATTCAGCCACTTCTTCAAAATTTCCCTAATTTGTCATTAGCAGTACATTTGCATTATATAACGTAAATCTATGTATGACCGCATATAAAAATTCCTTAAAGTAAATATTGCAAGCAAGAATAAAACTTTACAAGACCTACAAAACCAACGGGATATTTAGTATTATTGATATTTACTTCCAGTCCCAATTTCTTAGCGTTATTCAATAGTGTATGCGTATCCTAGCTATTGTACAATAGTACTACATCATTAGTATAAACATCTTATTAATACCATTGAAGTTAATTACACTGAGCAAAAAAAAAATTAACTTTTGTTTTTGTCTCTGAAAGAACAATATGTGATTCTGATAGTATTTTTTCTCGTGAATTCAAATATGATATCGATTTTTCTCCATCATGCAAGTTTTCCGAGAGAACAGGCATTTATAATTTTAAACACATTAATATTTTATATATTCGTAACTACACAATATTCAAATATTCGGATTCATCTAGAAAGTAAGAAATGATGATTGATGCTATATTTGGCCTATGGAGCATCTCTCTTGATGATCCAACAATAATCGGCCAGCATATTAGGATTCCATTTGCCTTTATATCTCTTTTCCATAGCTGAAATATCCTGAGTTAGCTCATTTGGTTTTATTTTACAATGGACAAATGGACGAAGAAAAAGTGTGTTAAAAATTATTATTTAAATCCATTAATTGAAATTGAAATTAAAAAAACTGTGGGTGAGGGAGAAATTTCGAATACATATTTGAAAACACGATAAAAAACTGCATTAAGTAGAACTATTGGTACTCATGAGACAAAAATCGTGTTGGCCAGTGATATTTAAAACAATAAAATATTTTCCATGTAATTTGGCAGTCGTCCTCAACAAATTATATTTGTATAAAATATTCAGCTAGGCCTTTCGGAACCAGTTGCATTTTCAAAGCTGTTCATTATAGGTACTGGTTTTGTTTAACGAATATATTGTATAGTGGGTTGATCAACACAACTGCCATACACGCAAGATCAAGACACCCCTTTCCAAAAGAAAATGAGCACCTTCATCAGCCTCATTAATAGAATGCTCAAATTACCATTCAGTAAAATCAATTACAATAATAGTATATTGCGATATGAGTGTGGTAAACACTTGATACGGACGGAGGAAAAGTTTTAAAAAAATGAGGCGCTTACACCGAGTTTTTTTTTTTTAAATTTCCGAGATTCCATTATGTGCCTACCACATAAGTATTGCATATTATTTTTTGCACTATGTGTATTTATTTTAGTAATTAAGATATTAATAAATATATGGGTAATAGATTTCTGAAGGGGAATCGGCTACATGTGTTGCTATGGAGAAATAATAAGTATTGTTGGTCATGTCGCCATCTTATATTTGTTACAACTGTAAAACCAATTTGATTTGGGATTTATTTTTGATTATGGAGAAATATTTAGATGATGTGTGCAATGTTGATGAAATAGAAGAGGCGTGGAAAGCTGGATGTGATGAATTAATATCGAAATTAATGCAGTATCAATATTAATATTTCAAAATAAATGTTTTTACTTATCGCGAAACATGGACTCTTACTTTAAGGGAGGAAAGGTGATTACAAGTATTTGAGAATAAAGTACTTAGGAACATTTTTGGACCAAAGAGAGATGAACAGATAGGTGAATGGAGAAGACTACATAACAATGAACTACATGGTCTTTATAGGAAGCCAGATATAATAAGAACAGTTAAGTCTCGTAGACTGTGATGGGCAGGACATGTTGCACGTATGGGGAATGAAAGACTTGCATGGAAGCTTCTTGTAGGAAAGCCAGAGAGAAAACGGCCAGTTGGTAGACCAAGAATAAGGTAGGAGAATAGCATTAACTATGATTTGAGGGAAGTAGATTATACAGGGAATGATTGGAAAGCATTAGCTCAGGATAGGGATGTATGGAGAGCTTATGTCCGCGCGGCCATGAACCTACGGGTTCGATAGTGCCAGTGAGTAAGTAAGTAATAGTGCTTTTGGTCATTTTTAAAGTATTTAGATTTTTTTTTTTTCAACGGCAACGAAGATTGTATGCAGGGATGTCAAATAACATGCACATCAACAATAACAGTAAGTATAAAATATTTACATAGTGCAAAAAGAAATGAAATGCGAGTAAAAACACTGGCAATATATATGAATGAAAATAACCAACAAATTAATAACAAAACAAAAAAGAAAACAAGAATTATAAAATACAACTAAACTTGAAAAAGAAACAAATTAAAACAAACCAAAATGGATAACCCTCACATATACAGGAAGCGAAACAATAAAACTGACCAAAATAATAAAAACATGACAAAAACGTAATAATAGCATGCAGAACTAGTAATAAACTAAACATCATTTCAAGTAAAATATAAGAGAGCAGCATATACAACAACAGAGGAGTATATAAACTTAAATGCAATAGTTGTGAAACATTTTATATAGGACTCACAACCAGGAGTTTTAAAATAAGATACAGCGAGAATTTCACTGATTTCTTTAAAAATAAATAATAGTTTTAAAAAGCTAAAAGAACACGCTTTATTAGAAAACTAAAAATGGAAAATAATTTTAATTTCCAATACGCTTGGGATAAAATTAAAGTGGTCAACAAAAAAATCATCTCCAACACATATAGAATAAAATTAGAGTTATCAACAAAAATAAAATAATTTTACCATCAAAAGCGTGGGGTGCTCTATATCAATTAATATATTTGATAATAAACAGATATTGGTAAAAGTAAGCTCTCTAAGAAGAAAATGTAAAAATCATAAAAAGCACCCCACGCTTTTGATGGTAAAATTATTTTCTTTTTGTTGATAACTCTAATTTTATTCTATATGTGTTGGAGATGATTTTTTTGTTGACCACTTTATTTTATCCCAAGCGTATTGGAAATTAAAATTATTTTCCATTTTTAGTTTTCTAATAAAGCGTGTTCTTTTAGTTTTTTAAAACTATTATTTATTTTTTATTTTTTAGTTTTAATTTTACAGAATAAGATAAAAATGTAAATATCTTTAAATTCGATACTATTGTAGTATGAGCTAAAAGTAATACTCTTCTATAAAAAAACCCTCCCAGCCGGATTTGAACCAGCGACGTATGGATTACTGAAATTATATACCATTAAGAGTTCACTGCTCTACCAACTGAGCTCTTACAACGATTGACTAAAAACTCGACAAGTCCGCAACCTATTATACCAGTTATCATTTTTTTGATT
The DNA here is from genome assembly GCA_030220185.1 of Diploptera punctata. NCBI lineage: Eukaryota > Metazoa > Arthropoda > Insecta > Blattodea > Blaberidae > Diploptera > Diploptera punctata. The sequence continues at coordinate 461,040 of JASPKZ010001218.1, read as the reverse complement.
TTCGGATGATTCTGGCCAGGATTATAGAAACAAAATATGAAATTATTGTATTGTCACGGGTCCTCTACACGTATACAAAGTTTCAAGTCGATCCAATGTTTCTAAGTGGGTGAAAATCGCGTTGAAAGATTCCGTTACATTGATACAAAAACACTTTTTTATTTTCTGATGATTATGGCCAGGATTTTAAAAAATAAATATGAAATTATTGTATTGTCACGGGTCCTCTACAAGTATACAAAGTTTCAAGTCGATCCAATGTTTCTAAGTGGGTGAAAATCGCGTTGAAAGATTCCGTTACATTAATACAAAAACACTTTTTTTGATTTTCTGATGATTATGGCCAGGATTTTAGAAAATAAATATGAAATTATTGTATTGTCACGGGTCCTCTACAAGTATACAAAGTTTCAAGTCGATCCAATGATTTTAAGTGGGTGAAAATCGCGTTGAAAGATTCCGTTACGTCGATAGATAGATAGATAGATAGATACAGGTCAAGCTAATTAAAGCGTGTAAAATGGAGGTAAATCAAGTTTCGCTAAGCATGTTACAAACATAGGTCATCAGTTCAGTTCAACGCAATAGAAAACACCCCCTTAGTAATGCATAGGGAAAATGATAATCGGAAAATAATCATATTAGAAGAAATAGAAATTATGAAGCAAACAAGAAACGATAACTTGCTGTACGAGAACACGCCCTACCAGATCAACCCACTGTACAGTATATTTTTAAAAACAGCCAGTATCCAATGATCAGCTTGTAAAATGGGACCGGTTTTAAAAGGCCTAGCTGAATATTTTATACAAATACAATTTATTGAAGACGACTGCCACAATTGGTACATATTTTATTGTAAAACATGTAGACAATGTACCCATTCCACCAATTAAAAATTAAAAGAGTCAACATGTTTCAACAGCGAAGCTGTCATTTTCAAGACTTAATATTGCCTCTCTTAATTTTTAATTGGTGTAATGGGTGCATTGACTACATGTTTTACGATTTTATCACCAAGAAAATAATTAGTTTATTATATTATTAAGTAAATATTTATCGGCCGCGGTGGACTAGTGGTTATGCTCCTTGCGTCTGGTCCCGAGGGTCGCGGATTCAAACCCGGCCGGGGTCGATAGATTTTTATGACGGAAAAATCCAATGAGCAAGTCCTCCGGGAGGGACTTTAAGCCGTGGGTCCCGAGTCTGAAGATTTTCAGGCTCATAAAAGATCCTTAAGCCTTTATGAAAGGCCTCTAAGCAAAATTTACCGAATTTTCCCGTCCTAGTACTACCTTGGTTTCCTAGATGTCAGTATGAGGCGGAACGCTGACCACGGACTACTCAAATGACATCTACACGAAAACAAGTGTAACTAAATTAGTATGGTTAAAATTCTTCGCTATAGGGAGAGAACGCCTGAACCTTTGTTAAGGGAAACATGGGTTTACAAGAAGAAATACATGTTTATAAAAGGACTATGTTGCCTGTGGCACTCTATGGCTGTGAAATATGCCAGCGTAAATTCATCTTCATCATCATCATCAGCAGCAGCATCATCATCAACAACAAGAATTAAGCCCAATGGCCCGTTCCGATCTAATTATAGGTCGAATGGTCCTTCCATCTCTTCATTGGTCTTCCCAACATTCTTCTCCCTTTTGGATTATAATTTATACATCTTCTTGGTATGCGCTCTTCATTCATTCGTAATACGTGCTGAAGATAAGCATTTTGATATTTTATTCTTTCACAGAGATTAAATATATTAAGTTCTGTTCTTATATCTTCGTTTTTCTTTTTATCGGTCATTAGGTATCCTTCTATTGCTCTCAACATCTTCATTTCAGCATCCTCTATTTGTTAAGATTTCTAAATTCAAATCGGGAAAGATTGGCATGCTACGAGTTATTGGTAAATCCAGAAAATTGGATAAACCTCGGTAAATTTCTGGACAAAACGCGAAAAATAAGGACAACACTCATTCATGAATAAAATGTTATCAAAATGCAATACCATTAATTATTAACAATTATATATAAATTAATTAGTGTATAATGCTGTTGTGTTATTATTTAATTGTAATATTAATGTGTTTTCTTTATGTAATGTGTAATGTTAATGTTTTTTTTAGTGTATAATGCTATTGTGTTATTACTTATTGTAATATTAGTGTGTTTTCTTAATATTAGTGTGTTTTCTTTATGTAATTGTAATGTTAATGTTTTTAGTGTATAATGCTATTGTGTTATTATTTAATTGTAATATTATTATTGTGTTTTCTTTATGTAATTGTAATGTTATTGCTATTGTGTTATTACTTAATTGTAATATTATTGTGTTTTCTTCATGTAATTGTAATGTTAATGTTTTTAGTGTATAATGCTATATTGTGTTATTACTTAATTGTAATATTAGTGTGTTTTCTTTATGTAATTGTAATGTTAATGTTTTTAGTGTATAATGCTATTGTGTTATTATTTAATTGTAATATTATTATTGTGTTTTCTTTATGTAATTGTAATGTTATTGCTATTGTGTTATTACTTAATTGTAATATTATTGTGTTTTCTTCATGTAATTGTAATGTTAATGTTTTTAGTGTATAATGCTATTGTGTTATTATTTAATTGTAATATTTTTATTGTGTTTTCTTTATGTAATTGTAATGTTATTGCTGTTTTTGTTAATTTTTCTTTACACTAGTACCAATTATTACTTTATTGTAACGGACTGTCAACAGCACGTACGGCTTACTGCCCGTGCGACCCATATTTGTAAATAATATTGTAAATATCTTACTTTTTGTCTAATAAAGTCCTACTACTACTTGTTTATTATCTGCCTTTGTTAATGTCCAGGATTCACATCCATAGATAAGAGATGGAACTGGCAATACTTTGTAAAACTTTCAAAATAGTTTATTTTCTAGTCTTATTCAATAAAGTGCGTTTAATTGTGCCACAAAGATAATTGAATCGTTGTATTATAGTGTGTTTATCTAAATTTCTGTCATTGCCTAAATGACATCCCAAATAATTACATTTCTCAACTTGGTCTATAATTACATTGTTTATCATTATTTTTGTTTTTATTGCACATTTTCCTTTCAGAGCTAATATTTTTGTTTTAGATGTGGAAAATAATCATATTAGAAGAAACAGAAATTATGAAGCAAACAAGAAATGATAACCTGCTATACGAGAACACGCATTACCAGATCAACCCACTGTACAATATATTTTTAAAAACAGCCAGTACCCAATGATCGGCTTTGAAAATGGAACCGGTTCTAAAAGGCCTAGCTGAATATTTTATACAAATATAATTTATTGAAGACGACTGCCACAATCGGTACATATTTTATTGTAAAACATGTAGACAATGTACCCATTTCACCAATTAAAAATTAAAAGAGTCAACATGTTTCAACAGCGAAGCTGTCATTTTCAGGACTTAATATTGAATCTCTTAATTTTTAATTTCTGAAATGGGTACAATGACTACATGTTTTACGATTTTATCACCAAGAAGATCATTAGTTTATCATTATTATTATTATTATTATTATTATTATTATTATTATTATTATTATTATTATCATTATTAAATATATTTTATTATTTTATAAAAGGACTATGTTGCCTGTGGCACTCTATGGCTGTGAAATATGATAGATTAAATTAAAAGAAGAAAACGTAAAAGTAACCCGAAATAGTATCGTCTTGTCTTGTAAACCCATGTTTCCCTTAAAAGAGATTTAGGCGCTCTCTCCCTACAGGGAAAAATTTGAACCATACTAATTTAGTTACACTTGTCTTCGTATAGATGTCATTTGAGTGATCCGTGGTCAGCGTTCCGCCTCATACTGACATCTAGGAAACCAAGGTAGTACCAAGACGGGAAAATTCGGTAAATGTTGCTTAGAGGCCATTTCATTCAGGCTTAAGGATCTTTTACGAGTCTGAAAAATCTTCAGATTCGGGACCCACGGCTTAAAGTCCCTCCCGGAGAATTTGCTCCTTAGATGTTTAAATCCTTAAAAATCCATCGACCCCGGCCAAGTTTGAACCCGCGACTCTCGGAACTAGAGGCAAGGAGCATAACCACTAGTCCACCGCGACCGATAATAGTATCGTAAGATGAATATTCGGCTCTACAAGGGATGAAAATGGAGAATCAAGTTAATATATTTGGCGTGAAAGAGTTTTTTGCCTTTATCTTTAAATTATTTATTATTTTTTATAGGTTTTAAGCTTTTTTTTATTTCCCTTATTATTTAGTGAACATATTTAAGTAGCCAGTAGCTTCGTACGTATTTCACGTGGAGGTGCCATTTTAAAACTAAAGTGCATCACATCAATCTGTCGGAAAACAATGAAACTTCATAACGTTACAAAGAAATTATTGGATATACATTACGTAAAGTTTCGTTCATTTCCAATGAAATGTAATTGAGAACTAAACTTATGTACATTATTTATTGAACGACCTGATACAAATCCTCTAACTAATAAGCTGTGACCTTATGAATCCATCCTATATTCTTCCACATCCACGAAGAATATTCTTGAAGAGTAATCATATGTTTCGTTATAGCCTGCATTTATATTTTTGAACCCATATATACATAAATAGTGTTCTACTCAACACTGCAAACTCAACATTCTCCATTCTTTCGTTAACTCAGCCTTCCTTTTTGTATCCGCACAACCATAATTTATTTTAATATTGCCTATCACCTGATGTCTTTTCCTGCCCCTAACCTTCTTTCTGTTGACCACCCCTTCTACAGCATCCGTCAGCAGTCAGTTTCTTCTTAGCCAGTGGCAAATTCAATTTATTTTCCTCTCCTTTATGAGTTCCAGCATTGTTCTTCCTGTCCAGCACATCTTTATTTTTTATCGTGATTATTCATTTTATACGCTCCATCCACATCTCAAGAGCTTTCAGTCGCTGTTTCTCATTCCGTCGTAATATCAAGTCTCTGTACCATACAATGCTACACTCCACACAAAGCACTTCACTTACCTCTTCAATAATTCTTTTGCCAAAAATCAGCAAAAAATGCTTCTTTTGTTATAAAAAGTTTTGAACGCATGTCTCATTAAATTAATTCCTCCAGGTATTAGCTTTCTTAAAATGCCGTCATAGACGAAAAAAATAATAGATACGAAATTGTACCCTGCAAATTAACCGTCGGTACACATGCATTTTTTTCTCTTTACTTAAATGTCCTGAATTAAAATGCCTACTATAAATGGAAATTTTGAGTATTTTAAATTAGTTTACAGTCCACCGTTGTGATCTCGAGGTAGCGTGCTACCTTCTCAAGCAGCGGGACTGTGTTCGATCCCCGGTCTGGACAAATTTCCTAGGTGAGGATTTTTCAGGGTTCTTCCTCACATGTAAGACAAATGTCAGGAAGCCATAAGGCCCAAACAGTCTCCGAATATTATCTGACCAACATAATCATTATCATATTCATATCATAAGATTATGTTTAGGATTAAGAGCTCTCCTGGCTCATCAATATCCATCATATCATCCTGGCAGCATAACTCCACCTTCCAGGCACCCCATCCTCAGAAGTGGGTAACAAAAACACCAATGTTAGGAGAGAATACCAGAAATGTCGAAATGACAACCTGATGGCATTTAATAAAAACAATTGGGAATTCTTTACAACATCTGACCCGAAAAAAAAATTCAAGTTCCAATCATATACCATGCGCATGCGCCAACAAACGCGAAACAGTTTATACTATGGAATCAAGGGATTCAGCCAACATATACACGATATTTAACGAACCTAAAAGCTAACCTAACGCATTTTAAATACTCTAACCTGTGAAAGACCAGTCTAAAAGCTAACCTAACGCAATTTAAGCAATCTAACCTGTGAAATAATGCAACGCCCAAAAATAAATAGCAAGTACTGAAATTCTGAATTATATGTTCAGAGTTAATTAGTACATACTCTATGTTGGTTGTACTGGAAAATGTCTTTGTTGTTGCATATAATGTTCATTAAAATCAATATGGCTGCCACATCTTCATGCTATGTACGTAGTTAAATATAACAGAAAAATATATTCAAATAATCTTCAGAAAAAATATAAAAATCATTGTAAATGGTGGGAAATAATTTGAAAAATGAAACCGTAAGAATAAAATTTGACAGAAGTTTATGAAGGAATTAAAAAAGTCGCGTCACAAGTTGTAAAGAATAGTCAAAATTTTGTTTACAACTGAACTTTAAAACAGTAACACTGATGTTTTTACTACAATCAGAAATCTTTGTGAAAAAATCAGAAGTTTATGAAGGAATTAAAAACGTGGCGTCACATGTTGTAAACAATAACAAAAATTTTGTTTACAACTGAACTTTAAAACAGAAACACCAATGTTTTTACTACAAATAGAAATCTTTGTGAAAAAATCAATAGGGACAAAAGGACTTATATGAATGAAGTTTGTATTTGAAAGCAACAGGAAATGTCCAGTCTTTGAAAAAGAGTCTTGGATATTGCATTTAAAGTTTTGTGTCGCAGTGGACAGATGTAAAACTTGTTTAGATACTTTTCGTAAAACTTGTATTTTCTTCAAGTTGTCTTTCGTTTTGTTCTTTGATAAAAACTGTTTCCTATCTCTTAAGAAAAATAGCAGGAAATTCCGTCACTTTTCAAATGGAGTTTCAAATTCTGATCTTAAAGTTTACATAGATAAATAATGATCATAAAAACACATTTATCTGTCATCTCTGTAATGTAGGACAATCATCGTTACCTCGACTCTTACCTTTTATTATGACTTTTGTTAGAAACTAAGGTAATTATCATAAGTAATGCCACGAGTGATTTCCAATTTATCTAGAGAATTTGGAAATCAAGAGTGGCATTTGTTAGGACTATTTAACGAACAAAATTAAGCCGTTTACTCACAAATCATTGTTTAACTATAGTTATTTTAAACTATTTATATATTTAATGTAAAAGGCGATGTTTGAAAACAAATAAGAAATGTGAGGTTATGTTCATTCACTGCTGCTTGATCATATTATTTATTGCCAAATAAGATCGCAATATTGTAAGAGTGCATCCAAGTGGAGAAATAATGAAACACATCAAACAATATATCATAATCAACATTACGGGTTATTCATTTATTTTTTTAGTAAACAACTCAGTAAAATCAAGGAATCTTTTCATTATTTGCTATATTCAATGTATTTGTTGAAGAACAATAATGCTTTGACCTGTTCAGAACATTAAAAAGGAGGAGCTTTCTTTATCACAAAAGTAGGAGCTGATAAAGAGAAATAGATAAAGAGCGAGGTGAAACACGACTGTCATTGGTTGTAAAACAACATTTATTCAAACGCGATTGGTCATTGACTCCCATTTGTGGCATGAGTTAAATAGTCGCCGAAATTCAGATATGTAGGTGAAAGGGCCGACAATTGTTGCTAAGTTGTCTCTTATTGTAGGATTGAGATATTTTCATCTTCTTTATATATAAATCATTTCTAAATGAAACCTAATCTATACATCAGGAATCATAATAACCAGTACCTTAACATTAAATACCCTACTCTTCGCAGATGATCAAGTTGTCATTTCCAATTCAGAGCATAACTTACAAATAGGAGTATATAAGTACACTAAATAAAATATTCAAAGATTTTAGGATGGTAATTTCAGTACAAAAGTCAAAAGTAATGACATTCTTAAGAGAAGATCCAATCAGAAGTAAGATAATACACAATAACCAATGCCTAGAACAAGTACAAAATTTCAAGTATTTGGGTTATGAAATATCTTATCAAAATGAAAAAGACGTAAACAAGAAAATCACCCAATTTACACAAATGTTAGGAATAATAAATAATACATTAAAAGCTAAATTAGTACAAAAATCCACAAGAATAAAAATATAATATAATACTTTGGTATCACACTCCTTTTATACGGAAGTGAGATTTGGACATTAAGAAAAAGAGACAGGAGCAGAATCAAAGCAAAGGAAATAAAATTTCTCAGAAGAACAGCAGGATACACTCTTTTAGATCGAAAAAAGACTGAAGAAATTTTAGAACAATTAGAAGTAGAATCAGTAGAAGAAAATCTCAACAGATAAAAATTAAACTAGCTAGACCATGTAAAATGAATGGATAATTCAAGAATCTCAAAAATGATGATGCAATATAAGCCCAAAGGACATCGTCAACCAGGAAGACCTCTTAAAAGACTGCTACATACATGGGACCGAAACAGGTTTACAAAGTCCTAATTCGTGACGGATAATTATGATGATTTATATGAAAAAATGAGTATGAGTCTGTCTGTCTGTCTGTCTGTCTTTCAAGTACTCGAAAACTACTTGGCCGATTTGAATGTGGTTTTCAGCATCATTTAGATATTTTTATCTGGGGAAAAAATAACGTATATAATATATACATACTATAGGACCGGAGCTAATAAAAACAACGGTGCACTAATAAAAAGTAGCTTTTTGGACGCTTAAATGGCTTACGCTGCCTAAACCACAACAAATACACAACATTAATGTACACAGAATTGAATATCTCAAGACATTCTACAAAACGTCGGCGATAATATATGTCAATCTTTTACGAACAACTCACAATAACCATTTTTGTCTTTCAGCTCATTGATGCTATGAATCTTCTTCTTCTCCTTCTTCTTCACTTGCTGGTTTAGGCAATAGTTACCTGTTCCGTCTTCACTAATAGATCTAAGACCATCTTTTCCGAGGACGTCCGACATTTCTTCTTCCTTTCGGAAAATAATGTAAGATTTTATTTGGTAATCTACTTTCTTCCATTCTTTCTACATGTTCTTTCCACTGAATCTTGTTAAATATATTTTCTTTTATGGAGTAGATCTGCAGTTCATCACGGATATCCTCGTTTCTTATCTGGTCCATTCTAGTGCTTCCTTTTACTCTTCTTAAAAATTTCATCTTGGATTTTACCTTCTTGTTTGGTAGTGATCCAAGATTCACTCCCATTCAAATAGACAGGGACTGCCATTGTTTTATAGAATTTAATTTTGTTTGTTTATGGGCTTTATTATTCAATTCCATTTATTGTACGACAAATAGCTTGCAACTGATGAGTTTTATGTTCAATATATGCTAAGAATATCGGGATAAATTTACAATCACATAGTAGATTTCCTTCCATCCATCCGTAGTAATTCTGCTCGAGGGCATGTCTTTCACTGCAATCATAGCATTTTCATGCTATGCTTTGCTGCTTTACTAGGGAATTGTAGGTGTGGTAGCTTCCCGTTACTTTCCACACCGGTGAAGGATGAGGATGATGATGATAATGATAAGGATGATAATGACCATTATGATATCGGGGACCGTTTAGGCCTTAACGTTTTCCTGTCATTTGTCTTACAGGTGAGGAAATACCCCGATAAAAACCTCACCCAGAAAAAACTGTCCCGACCGGTGATCGAACCCTGGCCCGCTGCGTGACAAGACAGCACGCTACCGCGAGACCACAGCGGTGGATTTAGATTTCCTTATTCTCTTATATTTCTAACTCTGTATCATTTACCTTTATCTCAAGATATACTGTTAATTTTACTAAGTATTTCTCAATTATACCGAAAACAAATTAATACAAAGAGCACTTCTCGAGATGAGCAAGAAAGGAGGGAAAGAAAGAACAGATTTAATGAAGCAAAATAAATACAAGTCAGACAGAGACAGAAGAAAGACAGAGAAAGAGAATTAAATTAGTGGAAGAAATTTGAAGTAAGAATTTATATCCTAATTTTCTTTGGTTTCCTGTTCACGGACTTGAGTTTGGATAATTACATTTAAGGCTTTGTGTTCCTTTAGAATAATTCCTGAGTTTAACCCGGCAGGCAGTGGATGAAGCATTAATCAAGCAAAAGCTACGTTTAAAACAATTTAACGCGTTTTGTTATTTAATAACGAAATCGTTAAAAGGTTGGAAGTACTGTCACTCATAAATTTCATTATTTCTCTTTCAATTACAATGTTCCACGATTTGGATATAATTTGACTCGACAGCGTTTTTATAGAAAATCTTTCATTTCATTGATCAACTTTTTACACCTAGTTTTTAAAAAACACAGCAATGAAATAATTAATATGCAGATTTGATTTGCAACTGAATGAATTCAGACACATTGTTCCATTCGAGCATGAAATATAAAATATACAGTATGTTTCGCGAAATTTATGGAATTTAGGACCTTCTCTTCCACTCAGTTATCGCAAATATACGAAAAACGGATTTACAATTATATGTAAAATGTAGGCTACAAGTTATATTGAATTATAAGTACACGAGAAAATATGATGTAGAATTTAGGCAAATTATCCTTTTTATACACTAATCATAACAGTAATGATGATAATAACAATAATAATAACAGTAATAATAATAATAATAATAATAATAATAATAATAATAATAATAATACTCAAGTATCAATTTCTCTAAAAAAGGTTGAAATAAAAATATATAAAATTGTTATTCTCCCAATTATATTATATGGATGTGAAACATGGACTCTTGCTTTAAGGGAGGAGAAAAGATTATGAGTATTTGAGAATAAAGTTAGGAAAATTTTCAAACAAAAGATAGATGAACAGACAGGTGAATGAAGAATACTACATAACAATGAGCTATATGATCTTTATAGGAAGTCAGATATTTCCTCTTATTCTACTTCCTTCACACTAGCCTCTGCTCGCTCCTGGAATTTCCTTCCTCCAGATATCAGGGGTTGCCGCACACTTGGCACTTTTAAGTCACGCTTATACAGTTACCTGTTGTCTAATAATTAATTTTTCTCTATTTATTTAAATTTATACTATGTCAATGATTTTTTCTCTTTTTTTATATGTCTTGTACATAATATATTTTAATTCGTTAAAGGTAGAGTAAATCAAAATACATTATAATAATAATTGTATTGTATTTATAACATGCAATCGTTTATGTTTATTGTAATTTAGATGTAATACTATTTTTTTGTACTTTTTAAAACCTGGTTGAGTGGCAGACAAGGCCTTAAGGCGTTAACTCTGCCAGGTAAAATAAAACTATTATATTACCCCTATAGACGCAATGCTACTATTTACCAACAACATTCAAATAGAAGCCAAAATCATTGAAAATGCACCGAAAGTGCATGAAAAATTGATACGGCTACTTAACATACCTTACTGCCCTCAAGATCAACACACCCCCAGAAGATTAAAAACACAAGAAGGCATTATGCAACATGCAACAAAGAAAAAGAACATGTTTGATATCTCAACTAAATCTGGACAATTACCCCCAATAGAAAACCCACTTGAAATTGTTGAAATAGAATTCGATGTCGACTTAACTCAAATTATTAACAAGTCAGAAACACCACCTGAAATCCTACGCTCCATTGCGCTAGAAACCATCTCAATCCGATACCCAGCAGAGAGTTGGTTACATGTCTATACTGATGGATCCAAAATCAGTTCAAATGGAAATACAGGACCTGGAGTCTACAGTAATCTGTTCGCAACTTATATTTCACTTGGCAAAGATTGTGTCCCTTTTGATGGAGAGATAGAAGCCATTCGAACAGCACTTTTCTACCTTACATGTAGACCAGAATCCTTCTCTAATGTTGTTATCCCATCAGATTCACAAGTAGCAATTAGTGCAATTGCAAACTATCTAACAGCGGCTTATAGCAAAGAAGTTGTAGAGTGCAGAAAATTCATCAACAGCCTTATTTGCTTCCAAAAGCGAGTTGCACTACAATGGATACCATCACACTGTGGGATCGCAGGAAATGAAGCTGCAGATCTTCTTGCAAAACAAGGCACTCAAATTCTACAAGCACCCATGAAAGAAATTCCTTACCATAGATCTGCCACTGCTATCCGCGTCAAGATAAAATCTGAATACCATCTGGCATTGTTAGAAAGGACCAAAAAAGCCAATGGATAAATAAAATTGTTTCTGAAGTACCAGATTGGCCACGAAAGGAAGCTGTCGCAAAATTTCGGATTGCAACAGGACATGACTGTCTCGCTACCCACCTTCATCGTCTGGGAATATTGAACAATCATCTCTGTATGCTGTGCAGGACTGGTGCCAATATGGATTCTGCCCACCTACTCCACTGTTCTGCACTAACAACTTCTACACTCCATCAACGCTACTGGGAGGCAAGAGGTAAAATGATCTCACTGCAAACCTCCTAGTCTACTTAAGATTATTCTATTTATAATTTTATAGTGTTTTTATGTTATTGTTTCAATTGTGTATACTTATTGTAAATATGTTAATAAGGTCTGACATTTGGGTGAATGATCTGTATTTCAAGTGCTCTGCATTAAATAAATAAATAAATAAATAAGTAAATAAATAAATAAATATCATTATTATTACTATTATTAAGAACAGTTAAGTCCCATAGACTGCGATGGGCAGTACCTGTTTTTCGAATGGGAATAAAAGACATGCATCCAAATTCCTTATACGAAAAATACAAGGAAAGCGCTCAGTAACCAATGAGAATGAGGTTGGAGAATAACATTAATCGTGATTTGGGGGAAGTAGATTATATAGAGAATGACTGGAAAACATTAGCTCAGGATAGGGATATATAGAGAACTTATGTCCGCGGCCATATATTTACATGTTCGATAATGCCAGAATTACAAGAGTTATCTAAATTGCGCATTTGCGTTTGAGGTGGAGTGGTAACAGAGCAGTTACCTGCGTAACAGTTGTTTCCATTCATCCAAGTCGTGTTTCCACTATAAACTCGCGTTACCATGGTTACGTATTGTTTAATGCAAGCTGTACTTAGCAAGTGTAAATACTAATTGCCGCACTCTAACTTCAAGCCACGTTAAATGCCATCAATAAATTATTATACATCACTGTTCTAGCAAATATTCACATTTATTGTAGGATATACTATCATGGAGAAATAAATAGAATCATCAAAAACAGAAATATAATTCATCATCATCCCTCACGAATTAGGTCTTTGTAGACCTGTTTCGGCCCCATCTAGCAGTCTTTTAAGAGGTCTTCCTGGTCGACGATGTCCTTTAGGTTTATATTGAATCATCACTTTTGGGATTCTTGAATTAACCATTCTTTTTACATGGTCTAGCGAGTTTAATTTATTTCTGTTGAGTTTATCTTCTACTGATTAACTCTAACTCAAATTAACTCACTGGCACTATCGAACCCGTAGGTTCATCGCCGCGCGGACATAAGATCTCCATACATCCCTATCCTGAGCTAATGTTTTCCAATCATACCCTGTATAATTTACTTCCCTCAATACATAGTTAATGTTATTCTCTCACCTCATTCTTGGTCTACCAACTGGGTGTTTTACCTCTAGTTTTCCTACAAGAAGCTTCCATGTACGTCTTTCATTCCCCATTCGTGCCACATGTCCTGCCCATCGCAGTCTATGAGACTTAACTGTTCTTATTATATCTGGCTTCCTATAAAGACCATATAATTCACTGTTATGTTTCTTCTACTGATTGTACTTCTAATTGTTCTAAAAATTCCTTCTTATTTTTTCGATCTAAAAGAGTGTATCCTGCTGTCATTCTCACAAATTTCAATGCCGTTGCTTTGATTCTGCTAAAACTAACTCACTGGCACTATCGAAGCCGAAGGCTCATAAGCTCTCCATACATCACTATCCTAAGCTAATATTTTCCAATAATTCCTTGAATAATCAACTTCCCTCAAATCACGGTTAATGTTATTCTCCTACCTCATTATAGGTCTACCAACTGGACGTTCTCCCTCTGGTTTTTCTACAAGTAGCTTCCATGTACCTCTTTCATTCCCCATTCGTGCCACATGTCTTACTCATCGCAGTCTATGAAACTTAATTTTTCTTATTATATCTGGTTTCTGCTACTGTCTCTTTTCGTTAATGTCCAAATCTCACTTTCATATAAAAGGGAGGGCAATGCCAAAGTATTATATATTTTTATTCTTGTCGATTTTTGTACTAATTTAGCTTTTAATGTATTATATATTTATTATTGCTAAGATTTGGTAAAATTTTATTTTCTTGTTCACGTCTTCTTCATTTTGATAAGATATTTCACAATCTAAATAGTTGAAATTTTGTACTTGTTCTAGGCATTGGTTATTGTATATTATTTTACTTCTGATTGGATCTTCTCCTAAGAATGCCATTATTTTTTACTTTTGTACTGAAATTTCCATCCCAAAATCTTTGAATATTTTATTTAGTAAGCTATTCTCTGAATTGGAATAAAATTAATAAATACATTAATTTTCTCGTAATTTAATTTGGTGGGTAGTATAAGTTTAGAGAAAGTTGTACATCCCTGTGTAAAGCAAAGTTGGGAATGATAGGTTGTACATCCCTGTGTAAAGCAAAGTTGGGAATGATAGGTTGTACATCCCTGTGTAAAGCAAAGTTGGGAATGATAGGTTGTACATCCCTGTGTAAAGCAAAGTTGGGAATGATAGGTTGTACATCCCTGTGTAAAGCAAAGTTGGGAATGATAGGTGGTGAAATGTTGTAGTATCAAGTGTTTAGAACGTTGTACGTTTCATAAACTTGTTTCCGATACAAAGCATGCAAGAAATCAAACTTTCATTACCTTCTTCCATTTACTGGAAAACATCGTATTATATCTCGCTACGCCAAAGTAAGGAGTTTTCCCTCCCAGAATTTATTAAGGTTCAGGCGGATTGGTTTCCCAACTTATTTCCTCAGGGCATCAGCACATATAGAATGTTCCACAAACTTGTGTCTTTATTCTAAATAACAAAAAAGGTAAAGTCAATTTATACAATTTAAAATAGAAATCAATACAGTCAAGTTCAGAAGGATTTTAATCACAAGATTCTTCAAATTCTTATATGATATTTATAAAGAGTACTCAGTGAATAATAATAATATAAATAATAATATATTATTATTATTATTAATATTATTATATTAATAATAATACTATATTATTATTATTAATATTATTATTATATTAATACTAATAATATATTATTATTATTATCTTCTTCTTCTTCCTTCCAAGTATTAGGCCAAGGCCTGTTACGATCCTATAGAAAATTTTCCCTCCAGCGTTTGCGGGAAATTCTCGTATAAGACTTGAAAGCATAATAATAGTCCCTTCGATAGGTTGCTGGCCAAAGGAAGTATTATTATTATTATTATTATTATTATTATTATTATTATTATTATTATTATTATTATTATTATTATTATTATTATTTATAAACAGGTTTACCTGGCCAGACCCATATTATGTTACGGCAGTGAGGCCTGGACAATTCGCAGTGTGGATGAACAAAGACTAACTGCGGCAGAAATGAAATTTATGAGACGTACTGCGGGCTATTCAAGGACAGGCCATAAAAGGAATTCTGAGATTCTCAAAGAATTACACATAGAATCAGTCATGGAATATGTACAAAAATACAGAAACAACTGGAAATCTCACGTACGAAGAATGAGCAGAACAAGAATACCATGTCAGATCTTAAATTACCAGCCACCAGGCAAGAGATCTTTGGGCAGACCCTTCAAACGTTGGATTGAGACCGTAACAGACCACTAGGTCTATCTCATGAAAGGAAGAAGAAGAAGAAGAAGAAGAAGAAGATAAACAGGTTTACAATATAATAAAATATATTCCTGTGCCGAAAGCATTTCAAATTTTAACTTCTTTCTCTATTCTTCTCTAGTTTCCCATTCCAATTCTTCCAGACCTAGCTCCCTCATACCTCTTCTTATATCATCCACCCATTTAATTCTAGATCGGCCTCTCTTTCCTTTCCCTGGTGGAATCCGTTCAAAAGCTTGACTGGGTAATATTTTCTCTGGCACCCTACGTATATGACCATACCATTCTAGTTTTCAATAATAATAAAATAATAATAATAATAATAATAATAATAATAATAATAATAATAATAATAATAATAATAATAATAAAGAGATCCGTTCCAGGTGTATCTTTAAGGGATCAAAAGAGAAGTCAAGATATCAGAAACGAATTACAAATATATAATATAAACAAGAGAATATACAGAAATAAATGTAATTGGTTTGAACATGTACAGAGAATGCCAAATAATCGTTTATCAAAACAGATGCTTCATTATAAACCTCAAGGCCGAAGAAATGTAGTAAGACCAAAACGTCTTTGGAAGGACGACCTGTAGCATATTGTACATCGAAGAGCGGAACGAGTGAACAGGTCCATGCCTTGAAGAAGAAGAAGATGATGATAATAAAAGTAAAATCCAAGCAGCCTAGATGAAATTTATAAGAAGAATAAGGGTGTGCTAGAATGGACCAGATAAGGAACGATTATATTCGTGAAGAACTGCAGATCTACTACATAAAAGAAAATATATCTAATAACAAGAAACAGTGGAAAGAACATGTAAAAAAGAATGAAAGGGAGTAATTTACTAAAGAAAATTTCATATAATTTTTCGAGAGGAAGAAGAGACGTCGGACGTCCTCGGAAGAGATGATCTTAGATCTATTAGTGAAGACGGAACAGGCAATCAATACCTAAACCAGGAAGCGAAGAAGAAGAAGATACTACTAATAATATTTTTATTAGGAATTTCTCTACAATAAAAGTTTTTCTACAATCCATTGTAAATTGTACTCCTTTATAAATCCATATTCTCTTCATCACTCTGTGTTAATCCTCTCAACACCACACTCCCACGCACTCCCTGAATCCACTGATGTTCTTTTGGTCTCCCCTTTCTTCTGTTGCCCTCCACTTCAAAATGTAATACCATCTTAGGTATTCTGTCATCTGGTATCCTTTTTACGTTGCCAAACCATTTCAGTCTTCTTTCTTCAATAAATTGTAGAACATCTTTTTGAACACTGATTACTTCTCTTATTTAAAAAAAAAAACATCACATGATCATTATCATTATATAATAATAATAATAATAATAATAATAATAATAATAATAATAATAACAATAATAATTATTATTATTCTCTTCTTCTTCTTCTTCTTCACTTTACGGGCTAGGCAAAATGCCTGTTCCGCCTCTCAGTTGTTCTGTCCATCTTTTCACTGGCCTTCCTACATTCCTTGAACCTCTTGGCTTATAGTTAAATGCTGCTTTTGGTAATCTTGTTACGTTCATTCTTTCTACATGTCTAAACCATTTTTCTCTATATATCCTTTGATTTTATAATTTAATGAATATATATTTAACTCTGTTCTTATATCTTCATTCTTTAACCGAGCCATTCTTGTGCAGCCTTTTGTTCTTCTAAGGAAGTTCATTTCTACACTTTGTATTCTACTTTGTAATTTTTTGGTCATTACCCAAGTTTCACTCCCATAAAGAAATGCAGGAACTGCCAATGTTTTATAAAACTTTAATCTAGTATCTCTTCTTAATAATAATAATAATAATAATAATAATAATAATAATAATAATAATAATAATAATAATAATAACAATAATATTATTATTAATAATAATAATACTAACAATAATAATAATATTAATAATAATAATAATTATTATTACTATTATATTAACGCATTTTAACCTCTTATCTTATAGGTACTTACAGTGACACGACCTGCCGGGAGAAGGATTTTGAACTATGGATCACACACATAATTTTTAACCACACAAGTACACAGGGACTCTCCGAATGAGCTCAAAGTCAGGACCTCCTCCGAGACAACATAACATTAAGACGAAACACACCATTCACACAAACACACACACACACATTCTTACTAAACATGGCGAATATTAACGATGATTATGATGAGCAGATGATGTTCGGGGACGGTTCGGCCCTTAAAGTTTCCTGACATTTGTCTTACAGTTGAGGGAAAACCCGAAAAAATCACACAGGAAACTTTTTCCCTACCGGGAATCGAACTCGGGAGCTTTCTTTAAAAGCTGTGATGAAGATTCAAATTGGGAATTTTAAGGATAACTCTGTTTAGTAAAGAAAATTGATGCCGTTTCAGTATGAAGCGATTCATATGACATCATTTGCTTATTAAAACTTATTACCTCACTACCTTTCACAAAAAAAGCCATAACATTTAATAGAGGATTTTTGGTCGGGTGAAGAACCATTTAAAGGTTGGTTAGTAGAGGTAGAGTGGACAGGTTGTCTTCAGAGGAGAGAGGATTCATGCGGCGAAAACGCTTCTTTAATAAATTGTAGTTTTTGCGATTATATAATGTTTTATTTTTAAAGAGGGTGAGTTTTAAGTATACCAACAAACTGCAGGGACTGATTCCTGGCAGTAAATGGAGGAAAAATTTCCTACGAATAGGTGTCTATAAATGCATCGTTGTCACGGTATATGGCACTGACGAATGGCATTATTCTCTCGGCCCTGTTGCACAACCTGCTAAATCAACGGACTTAAACCCCCTGGATGTTTACCTCTGGGGGCATCTGAAAAGTTTTGTGTATGCTGATGTGCATACCCTTCAACAGCGTGTCTACGTCACCTGTGACGCTATTCGGAGAGAGGCCGGAACATGCGAAAGAGTGAGGCAATCCATGAAGCGACGTGTGAACGCGTGCCCATCCCATGGAGTCTACATTGAATATATGTTGTGTGGATGCGAGTATGCTATTCTGTGTGCCGGGACGATTTGTTGTCGTTGCACGCACATCTTTCATTTCCAGACATATGTTTGTAGGACCTTTTTTTCTTCATTTCCAGTCAGGAATCAGTCTCTGAAGTTTGTCGGTGTAATTACTGTTCAACCTGTATAGTTGAATCTTCTTGCAAGCTTACTAGTAATAATATGGTGGATTTAAACATCACCGATATCAAACTATAGTCTTCTTGTTGTAGTTATAGTTGTAGAATAAGTTTAACGTCAGTCTTCTCTCAACACAACATTTGAGGACGAATTATAAAAAAAAATACCGTGGAGCTTTAGCTTCCACTTGCTTCAAAATATGATGCAGGAATCATAAAATATCATATTAACATTATAAGTTGATCATCAAGTCATATGACCAGATGATTTATTTTGATTGGTTAATTTCTATTTTTAATATAAGATTATATCTAATAAGTCAAATGGTGAAGATAATTACTTTTAATACAATAAAAAATTAGTTTACCTTTATTTAAACAAATATAAACATTATATATTAATGAACACTGGGTGTTAACCAAAAGCCAGGAACGAAGAATAGAAACGTCAGGAATAAAGTTTCTGAGGAGTGTGGCTGGCTATACAATAACAGATCGAAAACGAAATGAAAATATACGAAGAGAACTAAATATAACTCAAAACTTAACTTAACTCACTGGCACTATGGAACCCGTAGGTTCATGGCCGCGCGGACATAAGCTCTACATATATCCCTATCCTGAGCCAATGTTTTCCAATCATCCCCTGTATAATCTACTTCCCTCAAATCATAGTTAATATTATTCTCCCACCTCATTCGTGGTCTACCAACTGGGCATTTTTCCTCTGGTTTTCCTACAAGAAGCTTCCATGCACGTCTTTCATTCCCCATTCGTGCCACATGCCCTGCCCATCACAGTCTACGAGACTTAACTGTTCTCATTATATGTGGCTTCCTATAAAGACCATGTAATTCACTATTATTCAGTCTTCTCCATTCACCTGTCTGTTCATCTCTCTTTGGTCCAAAAATTTTCCTAAGAACTTTATTCTCAAATACTCGTAATCTCCATTCCTCCCTTAAAGTAAGAGACCACGTTTCGCATGCATATAATATAACTGGTAGAATAATAGTATTATATATTTTGAGTTTAACGTTTTTTGAAAGGAGTTGGGAAGTCAAGAGTCTCTGCAATGCATAATAACACGCGTTTCCAGAATTGAGCCAATGTTATATTCAAACTATTAGATAGAATTACACAATACAGAGATGAATGGATGGACCACAACAATAGGATGGATAACAATGAAATTCCGAAACAGTTTATTCATTACAAACCACTAGGACGAATAAATGTTGGAACACCCAGTAAAAGATGGACAGACTAATTCTAACATGAGATGGGAACAGAGCAGCAGGTCTAATCCTCGATGCTGATGATGATTAAAAGTTTAATACTAATATTTTAGAAAGTGCACAATAATGAATTAAAATAAGTTTTAATAGTAGTTGTTAATATCTTCATCTATAACTCATCAGGGATTGTCTTGTTCCGAATGGAGAGGAGCAATTAAAATGCAAGCCAATGTATCGGCGGTGCGTTCTTTGCCGGGCAGGTCTAGGGACGATACCCTCTGCAGACGTTGTCGCAGAGAGCACGAAACCCTTGCACACTCCTTGGGGCTTGTCCGTTTGGAGAATCACTGAGTAACATTTGGCACCTCCACTATTCGAAACATGATGGCAGAAACCTTGCGAGATAATGGATACACAGTTTATGAGGAAGTTGATGATGTGGTCACTAATGGGAGCAATAGACCATTGCATTTAGACCATCTTCTAAAATTGGTATGGAAGTTGACTCTGAAAAGAGAGTCATATATGAGCCAACAGTTGATTATTACAAAGATAAATACCAACTAGATAGTATAACTGTCACAGGATTGATGATCGGAGGAAGAGGTACTATACCAGGATTCTTAACTAAATTTTGGAATTTCTTAGATTTGGAAAGAGTGTACTTTCAAAAATTGCCATCGCTGCCATTAGAGGGTACATTTCAATTTTAAGAAACCATCTTTACAAAATTTCTACTTTATGGAATATACTTTATAGAATTACAATTTGAAATTTATGTATTTGGAAAATGTATTTTATCAATTTCAAAAATTAATTGTGTGTATCACTTTGTCCTTGTGGCAATCCTCTAATGAGAAAAGTTTTATATGGTAAAATATATTTTCATTATTAAGATAGCCTATTAAATTTTATTCAATAATGACTAATAAGAAATATTTAGGTTATATTTATGTTAAATATATGTATTACATATTTTTAGAATATAAAATTATTTATTTTCATTTTATGATTCATACCATTAAAATCCTACTTTACATTATATCCTTATGGGAACCAAACTATAAAAGAGAGATTTTTTTTCTTCCTCCATCATGAACGCATGTGGATACAAGACTTGTTGTGTTTTGCAGTGAAAGCCCATCCATCATTCGATGCGTCTACCAATAACATGTCATAAACTTAATAAAATATAAAAATTAATTACAGTCATGAAATAGAGAGCTTAAGAAACCGTAGTTTTTATAGATTTTTCCGTCACCGCATCTCGACTCTACTGGCTCTTCGATGTTAGGGACGTGATAAAAACTAAGCACACTTGGATAAATTTATACCAAAATATATAATGTACAGAATGAAGTTACATAAATACAATAAATGTAGTCATAAAGTTAAATTTTGGTAAACGAATGTAACCGCAACTAATTGAAATTACATAATATAACTGCAAAACCAGGACTGAAATATAGCAGAAGAAAACAGGACACTAAGTTCTAAAATCAAATCAAGTTGCAAGCGGCACAGATGAGATTTTTAAGTCCACTCCTAGGTTTGACAAAATGGACAAGCAGAGAAACACAGATATACGCCATAAATTAAAAGTTCAAAATATAGTCGAAGAAATTCAGAATTATCAAAGCAATTGGTTAGAATAGAATAGAATAGAATAGATTTATTTTAGCCTGGTGGAGTCAAGATGTCCAAAGAATGGACCCGTCTCACTTTCCTAAATTAACATTGCAGTATCAACGTTATGGACTTCGAGATAAAGGAAGACCAAATTAAGATGGACTGATCAACCATATCTTGAGATCTCATAGAAACAGAATCAACGACTAAAATCTACATAAATTCAAAATGATGATGATGGTGATGATGTACTGAATATAGGAATAAAATATTTATTTTCTAAAATTATCGAAATATATTGAGTTTAGATAGTTTAAAACTATGCATAATTACAGTTCAATAGAATCTCCATAATATGAAATAAAGGAGGCGGTGATTTTAAAATTCGGATAATACAATACGTTCGTAGCTCGGCCGGACCGTTTCGCTGTGGCCTTGGACTGGGTCAGTATTGGCACGCCTTCCACCGTAGTTACACGTACATGACCGGCAAGTCATTGGGACGGAGCACTTCCTACTGTACTAAAATAATAATGATAATAATAATAATAATAATAATAATAATAATAATAATAATAATAATGTCAAGGTCGTCACTTTTAACATCTATTGTGAAGCAGATAAGCCTAATGTAAGTTAGTACAGTAGTAATTTGTAATTTTAGCACGGTAGTTAGTGCTTCCTATCAATGACTTGCCGGTCGTGTACGTGTAACTCTGGCGGAAGGCGCGCCAATACTCACCCAGTCCAAGGCCGCCGAGGAACTGCCCGACCGAGCTAAGAACACACTTGATGTTATTAATGCCCCTCGTGGTGACGAGCTATTTAAGAAATCCTGCATTGGCGGAGAGCTACATGTCCCTTGCTGATTCTAGTAACCATAAGAGAAAACTGTTTATAGAAATTTCAGTAACTGTACTGTTCCGGCACCCATCATAAAAAATGTGTGTAAGACTATAAAAAAGTATCTAGGATGAGAAAAGTAGACACAACGGCTAAAACTCCGACAAACTGGTCACGAGCCACTGTATTGTAGAGAAATTAGCAATAACAAAATCCATTGATACGAGTAGTCATAAAATTATCAATAACAATCAGGGATTAGGCGATTGGCCTGTTCCACTTCAGAATAGAAATTGGTCCCTCCATCGCTTCTTAGGTCATCCAGGGTCTCTTCGCCCTGTGGGTCTGTAGTTGAATAGGTTGAGAGGTAGTCTATTATTTGGCATTCTAAGGAGCTGTTCTTAACAATTATTTTGATATATTTCGATGGTTTCAATGATTGCTGGCGTATAGAGAATTTTGCTGATATCTTTATTTCGCCTGTGGTGATAAAGCGTATAACCCGCTAAAATATTAATAACTTCATTTCTGCAACTACTATCTTACTTAATTTGCCTGTAGTAAGAGTCCAGGTTTCAGAGCCATAAAGTAGAGTTGGGAGAGCCACTGTTTTATAAAAAATTTTAGAATTGTATCTGGGCGTACTATTCAGAGAAGAGTGTTTTTTTATTTTTCCTATACGTTTTTGGAATTTGATACATTATATGTTTATGTCTTTACATGTGTCATAGGAAAGGTTGCAGCCAAGATAAGTAAAGTTGTTAACTTGTTCTATTATAGAGGGCTATTCAGAAAGAAGGAACAGACTTCAAACATCTATTTCTTCCAAACTACAGAAAATAGAACCATAATTCTAACGTTCCTGGAAAGAGAAAAGTTTGAAGTTCCTATCACGGCCGCATTAGCGCTGCTGCTTGTCACGTTGATTTTTTGTATTAAAATGGAGACAAAACAGGACGTTGGATTGGAAGAGGAGGAGCAGAAGATCAACTTCATTACCGGTGACCTCCAAGGTCACTAGACCTAACCGCGTGTAATTTTTACCTGTGGGGTTACGTAAAATGCAGTGTTTATATCCCCCCTATGCCTGACACTCTTGAAAATCTGCGACGTCGAATTGTTGAAGCTGTGAATTCGATAACTAGAGACCAGCTGATTCGTGTGTGGCAAGAAATGAGCCACTATTTTGAGATTTGTCGTGTAACATATGATGCAAAATAGTGGAATTTGAACTTTTCTCTTTCGAAGAACATTGGAATAGTGTTTTTATTTTTTGTAGTTTGGAAGAAATAAATGTTTGAAGTTAGTTCCTTCTTTCTGAATAGCCCTGTATCGTTGTTAATGACGATTTTAGTTTGTATCAGTATTTTCCTTCCAAACGCCATAGTGTTTGTCGTACTCACTGAAATTTCTAAATTATAATCTTGGGTTATATTTTGACAATATAGTCATAAAATAAAATGTTAAAATAAATTAATACCTTCTTGAGGACAACGGCACCTGTCAAATTATTTATTTATTTTAACATTTCACTTAAAACATAATTATGTATTACATAAAAATTTCACTAAACATATCGTTCATTTGCTCCAACAATGCCATAACTCAAAAATCACGATATTTTAGTTAATATCACAATATTTAAAACTTCTAATGCTTCTCGTGAAAAATTGTGATGTTTGAGTTATAACGTTGTTGCAGCAAATGAGCGATACATTTTTACAACATCTTCTTAAGAAAGTGGAACGTAATTGCAACAATAAAAGTTAATATAGTTAAAATTCAAAGACAATTTTTGTATTATTTTACATAAGGAAATGAGTGTAACGATCGGTAAAATTATGCAATATTAAAATGGAATCAAGTTTTAATGGCAATTAGTACAGTTGAAGGGTTTTACAAAAGACAATTTCACAGAGGGATGAACACTTGCCAGAAGTTTGTAACTTTTAACAAGAAACAAGGACTTCATTTTATAGCGAGGAGAGATATCCGATGGTTTTGTAGGTAGAGACCAATATCGCTGGCCTCTCAGTTAATTTGTGTGCAGTTTCTAATATTTAATTGAAACCAACTCGTTACTCCGCGCATTTTGTAATTAACAGAAGACAGTTAATTAAAAACATAACCTACCTCGAAACGAGAAATCTGAATCAATTTCTATCCGCGACCTCACAGCAATATACAGAGTTTATTTTTTATTTTTCAAAATGTATCATTCATATTAAAACAGAATATATGACAACTAACTAACTCACTGGCACTATCGAACACGTAGGTTCATGGCAGCGTGGACATAAGCTCTCCATACATTCCTAACCTGAGCTAATGTTTTCCAATCATTTCCTGTATTATCTACTTCCCTCAAATCATGGTTAATGTTATTCTCCCAACTCATTCTTGGTCTACCAACTGGGCGTTTTTCTTCCGGTTTTCCTACAAGAAGCTTCCATACACCTCTTTCATTCCCCATTCGTACTGTATGTCCTGCCCATCGCAGTCTACGAGACTTAACTGTTCTCATTATATCTGATTTCCCATAAAGACCATATTGTTCACTATTATGTAGCTTTCTCGATCACCTGCCTGTTTATCTCTCTTTGGTCCAAACACTTTCCATATAATCGTAAACTCCCATTCCTCCCGTAAAATAAGAGTCCAGGTTTCACATCCATATAATATAACTGGGAGAATAATAGCTTTATATATTTTCAGTTTAACATTTTTCAAAAGGAGTTGGGACGACAAAAGTCCCTGTAGGCTAATACATAATAACATGCATTTCCAGAATTGAGCCTATGTTTAATTTCTTTGTGCGTCTCATTCCTATTTTTAATTATTATTCCTAGGTATTTGAACTCAGCCACTTCTTCAACATTTCCCTCATTTGTCATCAGCTGTCCATTTCCATTATATAATGTATTTCTATGTGTGAACATATATTTAGTTTTATTGATATTTACTTCCAGTCCGAATTTCTTAGTGTTACTCAATAGTGTGTGCATGTTGACCTTTAGAATCTCCTTGCTATCGGCCAAAAGTACTAAATCATCAACATAAATTAACAGCTTATTAATACCATTGAGTTGTAGGCCTTCTTCAACCTTCTAAACATTTGATGGCATGCTCTGGTACAAAATTATATAGTAGAAGAGATAGTGCATCTCCTTGCTACAACCCATTGTGTATTTTAAAATATTGTAATCGGAGCAAATTCAGAAGACCTATAAATAAATAATATGGTACCTAAATGTGTTGAAGAAGTTAAATATCTTGGTTCTATAATAGATACATCTGGTACTTGTGAAAATATATTATTAACAGAGTAAATTGTGCAAGAAATGCGATTAGATCCCTGAATAGTCTTTTATGGATTAAGAATCTGACCAGAAAAAAAAGAAGAAATTATACAAACAATAAAAGAAAGTATACTTACATATTGGTCAGAAAACTGGCCATTAAATGAAATGATTCAGAAAAGAGTCTTGGCGGCAGAAATGGACAGATTACGGAGAAGTATGAGAGTATCTAGACTACAACACATTAAAAATGCATAATTAGACAAGAAATGGATGCACAAGAGACTGTTATCGATAGGATAACAAAGAGAACTTTACAGTGGTATGGACATGTATAAACGGATGTAGGAGGAACAGTGGCCTAAACAGGTATTATATTGGTAGTACCAGGCAGACGATAGAGGGGGAGAAGCAGAAGAACATGGTATGAGGGAATATATTATGCCATGATGAAGAGGGGATAGGAATAAGGATAATGGGAAGATAGGAATATCTGGAAAGCAGGGATTAAGGGCGAACTGCTGTAAAGTGGGAAGCCTGTATTAAGTATCATTCATAGAAGACTGCAAATATCTAACTTGATCGAGAGCAATCTTTATTTTAAATTTTAATCGAACATACGTTAATTGGTAACAAATGAGGCTTGCGAAGACAGATCTGGTAAAATAACTGTCAACAAATGCATGCCTAAACCTACCATGAATTTTTTTTCCAGAGAAGTATACCAAGGTCGTGTCCAAAAAAAAATGATTTTCTGTTTTTAAACGTAAGGGTCTCAACTCCAGCACCAAATCTCTATGATTTAAACTCCAAGGGAAGTAATACAACTCATGATTTTCTAGACGGATAAATCCGGACACAACAACTGCGCCCGTTTTCGCCCTAACAGTGACTCCATAACCATTCCGCACTTACTCAGCAGGGCATCGATATGCTCCATACATTAGGTTGTCATTCGTGGATTCTTGTTTCGATTTATGTACCTTGCAGATTAAAAGCGATAGATATTTTTTGGACACGGCTTTGGTACATCACAACGCTTCTCTGAGAGAAATTTCAAGGTGGATTTCGGCATGTAATGGTTGACAGTTCCCTTGTCAGTATACATACTGTACATCACCGAATGTAATATGACAAATTCAACTTCCATATCGAACAAAAACAAGCATATAGGATCTATATCCCACTATAATAAGCTAATTACTTTCTTCCTTTCATCTCTTATTCGCCAATCACGGTTTGAGTATAATATCGCTACACAATATATCGGCTATTTGTGATTGCAAATCACACAACCAGCAATTCCTATATTTATCTAATACTAGGCTTCGAAACATCCTAGATTATCATTTGTAAATATATAATTATTATGGATCATCAAAAGATAGGTTCAATTCCGGAAATGGAAGTTATTGTGCATTAAAGGGACTCTCGTGGCCCCAACTTCTAAAAAAAAATTAAACAGAAAATAGTCTATATAATACTGTTATTCTCCCAGTTATAATATATAGATGCGAAACATGGACTCTTACTTTATGGGAGGAGAAAAGATTAGGAGTATTTGAGAATAAAGTTGTTAGAAATTTGTTTGGACCAAAGAGAGATGAATAGACAGGCGAATCGGGAAAACTTCATAACAATGAGCTACACGGTTATAAAAAACCAGATATAAGAAGAAGAGTTAAGTCACGTAGACTGCAATGGGCAGGACATGTGACATAAACAGGGGCTGAAAGAGGGATATGGAAGCTTCTTGTAGGGAAAAGAAGAAAAACGCACAATTGATTGACTACGAATGAGGTGGGAGAATAACTTTAACCCTGATTTGAGGGAAGCAGATTATACAGGTGATGATTGGAAAACAATAACTCAAGATAGGGATGTATGGAAAGCTTATGTCCGCACAGCCATGAACCTACGGATTCGATAGTGCCAGTGAGCTAGATAGTCAAAAGATAATACGCTTATTTTTTTTTAGTTTTGTTTAATACAATGAAATATAAAAATTAAATTAACACTGAACGCTAACATATCAAATTGTAAAAAATACACATATAAAAAAGCAGGTAATAGGCCTATTACTTATGTAGGTACAATATACCGACACAAATACCTCTCATGCGTGCATACAAATTATACAGGGCAAGTCAAAATTTCATCCGGGGTTTAGTGGGTCTGTAGAACAGTAATCATAACAGACATAGCGAAAACACTTGAATCAGAGGAAAGAGTATATTTATAAGTTTTCATACGTACCTTACAGGTGTTCAATATGCCCATCGTTGGTGACTCAGCAAACTTCGATCCTATAATCCAACTCCTGGATACCAACATCTCATGGTCAATACCAGCGACTGCATGCTAAATCGAGGAGCATAGAGGGGACGAACACGTGATCTTTAAAATAATCCAATAACAAAAAAAAATCACATGGGGTTAGGTCAGATGACCTTGGAGGCCATGGAAGAAGAGGAGAGTGAACATAAGAAGCATTGATATGACTGCCATCTAGCGGTAAAATTTAAAAGTTAGGCTTTGTCAACAAGTACGTATGAAAACTTATAAATATACTTTCCTCTGATACAAGTGTTTTCGCTATGTCTGTTATGGTTACTGTCCTACAGACCCACAAAACCCTGAAGGGACTTTTAACTTGCTCTGTATAACGATTATTACTACCCATTACTCAAAATCTTTTACAGTTTCTCTTCCACCCAATGTCAGAGACTGCCAACCTTTACCTCTTTAAAAACAACCTGATAATAACATTATTAACAGAAACTTCTCACTAATATTATTTTTTTGACAATCAATAATAATTTGTTTTTTTCCCTTATCAATGAAAATAGTATTAAAATTTATCAACATTTTTACATAATGTCTTTATATATATATATATATATATATATATAAAAACGTTAGATTAATTCGTTACAGTTTATTACTTTCTTTGAATTTTTTATTCATAGTAGATTCGAACTGTTATTCCTTTGTGTATATTTCTTTCATTAGTTTTATTTTTTGAGATGCACAAAGAAATTAAATATAGGCTCGATTCTGGAAATGCGTGCTATTATGCATTGCAGAGACTCTTGATGTCCCAACTCCTTTCAAAAAACGTTAAACTGAAAATACATAAAACTATTATTCTACCAGTTATATTATATGGGTGCGAAACATGAACTCTTACTTTAGGGGAGAAAATGAGATTACGAGTTTTTGAGAATAAAGTTCTTAGGAAAATTTTTGGACCAAAGAGAGATGAACAGACAGGTGAATGAAGAAGACTACATAACAATGAACTTCATGGTCTTTATAGGAAGCCAGATATAATAGGAACCGTTAGGTCTCGTAGACTGCGATGGGCAGGACATGTTGCACGTATGGGGAATGAAAGACGTGCATGGAAGCTTCTTGTAGGAAAGCCAGAGGGAAAACGCCCAGTTGGTAGGCCAGGAATGAGGCGAGAGAACAACATTAACTATGATTTGAGGGAAGTAGATTATACAGGGAATGATTGGAAAACATTAGCTCAGGATATGGATGTATGGAGAGCTTATGTCCGCGCGGCCATGAACCTACGTGTTCGATAGTGCCAGTGAGTAAGTAAGTAAGTTTTAATTTTAATTATCTTTAATTTTATTGTCTTATTAAAAATTATTTTTATTATTGTTCAGTTTGACCAGATCATTTACTGTTTAGTATGTAATATTATTGTAATTTTTTATATTTAAATGTCATATGTTTGTCCTGATAAATGGAAGAGAAGGCCACATGGCCTTAACTCAACCGGGCTAAATAAATAAAAAAACGTAAATAAATATTTTTTCTGGATTTTAGAAAAGCTGTACTATTAAGTGTACTCATTTTGCACGGACTATTTAACTCATGCCCCAAATGACAGTCTATGACAAATCATATTTCAATGAATTTTGATTTAAAACCAATCGCAGTCATTTTTCACCTCGATTTTATCACTTTCATTTTATCGCTTTCATTTTATCATGTGGATCCCAGATTGTATATATAGTGCACGAATGTAACCAGATTCTGCTTGCGAGATATAATAGGAAAATATTCGTAGCAATTGATTATACCACCAAAAAACACTGTTTGCACTTTCTTAAACGTATTATTTCCTAGATGATGACGTTCCAGAAAAATACATTTCATATATTTACATCATAGGGCATCATAAATAAATTAATAACATATAATGTTGGTTATAAATTTCTCCACAGGGGTGTATTCTTACAATATATTGCGATCCTTTGGCAATAAATAATATGATCTGGTTGCAGTGATGAACAGATGAAACATAACAATCGTTCCTCATTTATTTTCAAACATCGCAGTTTACATTAAATATATAAATATTTTAAAATAACTATATTTAAATAATGATTTGTGAGTAAACAGCTTAATTTTATTTATTAATTAAATAAAATAAAACATAGTTTTATTTGATTTTCATATTTATTATATAATTCAGTGACAGCTGTTTCGGTACACTATACCTTCTTCAGACATGTTAACAAATTATAACATATAACCGAAATAGCTGTCACTGAATTATATAATAAATATGAAAATCAAATAAAACTATGCTTTATTTTTATTTAATTAATAAATAAGGATTTTCATCAAGTAAACACCAACTCAATTGATTATTTAATTTTATTTGTTAAATAGTCCTAACATATGCCACTCTTTATTTCCAAATTCTCTAGATAAATTCACTTGTGGCATTACTTATGATAAAAAAACTAGAAGATACGTCGTCCTTAAGTTAGAGCAAATAAAATTTTAAACCGGCCTTCAGATTAGAAACCAGAAATGCCACAACTCAACTGAAGTGGCAATTTTGGAATTGGATTTCTACTGTTTCTATCCCTGTTTCACTTCTCTATATTGTAATTAGATTTCCAGAAGCTAATCGACTCCAGATAAAGTACTAATTCGAACCAACTCCTCAGCACGCACCACCTCCGTGCAGTTGTTTTACACTCTCTTACATCATTCCGTCGCCAACAAAGTGCTCGGGGAATCACCGAAGCCAAGTTTAATAACATTCATACTGTAATGTGTTGATTAATTAATCTGTGGTTTGTGTCTAAACAAATCGTTAAATTCTGATACTAACAGAACATTACTTATACAGTAAAACCCCATTCATCTCAACTTGACTTAATCGAAATCCGAAATAGAATAAAAACAATATTTTTTTAACTATATGTAGACGTCAAAGAAAGTATATGATTCAATTAAGAGAGAAAAATTATATGGTATCCTACTGGAATTCGGAATTCCTAAAAATGCTAGCTACAAATGTGTCTAAATGAAACAAAGAGTAGGATGCCTGTAGGCAAACAGTTTGGTGATACTATTCAAATTTACGACGGGTTGAACAAAGGAGATAAACTATCTCCTCTACTATTCAATTTTGTACTAGATCATGCCATCAAATCTTTAGAGGATGAATATGGCCTACAACTCAATGGTATTAAGAAGCTGCTAGTTTATGCTCATGATATAGTGGTATTGGGCGAGGAGATTTCTATTGAATACCACTAAGAAATTGGGACTGGAAGTAAATATCAATAAAACTAAATATATGGTCACACATAGAAATGCATTATATAATGGAAATGGACAGCTAATGGCAAATGAGGGAAATTTTGAAGAAGTGGCTGAAGTCAAATACGAAGGAACAATAATCAAATAGGAATCAGATGCACATAGAAATTAAACATAGGCTCAATTCTCAAAATGCATGCTATTATGCATTACACAGACTATTGTCCCAACTCCTTTCAAAAAACGCTGAATTCAAAATACACAAAACTGTTATTCTCTAAGTTATATTATATGGATGAGATATATGGACTCTTACTTTAAGAGTGAAGAAAAGATTAAGAGTATTTGAGAATTAAGTTTTTTAGGAAAATTTTTGGACCAAAGAAAGATGAACAGATAGATGAATGGAGAAGACTACTTAACAGTGAACGATATGGTCTTTATAGAAAATCTGATATAATAAGAACAGTTAAATTTCGTAGACTGCGATGAGCAAGAAATGTCGCACGAATGGGGAATGAAAGACGTGCATGGAAGCTTCTTGTAGGAAAACCAGAAGGAAAACGCCCAGTTGGTAGACTACGAATGAGATGGGAGAATAACATTAACTATGATTTGAGGGAGGTGGATTATGCTGGGAATGATTGGAATGTATAGAGAGTTTATGAAACTACGGGTTCAATAGTACCAGGAAGTTTGTTAGTTAGTTAGTAGGTCTAGAACAGGACTGTTAGTTAATGCTCAATAGGTTTAAAAGATGCCCCGCTCCCCTCCTATTCAACAAGAAGGCAGAGCTTAATTCTACATCAGTTAGGAAAAACCGGGTGTCAACGTTTGGTCGAAAATGAGTTATTAACATCTCCCGATAGCTTTTGGTCCAATGCACGTTCGGTAAAACGGGTAAGTCGTCAAGCGAATAGTGACGGTGTTATTAAGCATTGAATTTTCGATGTATGCACTCTTTGAAGTAAGTCATTGAACCAGTTTTTGCTCTCCTGTAAAAAATGACTTTGAAGACTTACCCGGTTTTTCCTAACTGATGTAGAATTATCAAGGTCTAGATAGTAAGTTTGACATTTAAAGGTTGCGTTCAAGAATAAATATTTTTACTAGTGATCGTCCAGCGGTCGAAATCGACCACAATTCATTAATTATTTAAGTTTGTCACAGATACGTCATTATGTATTAATTTTCGATTTACTTTAAAAATACGAACGATAGGAAATATGTGGTATAGCTTGGCTAAGCCATATTAAAAAAACAATAACGCGTCATTTGACATTAGTATACTATTTAAATTTACATTTGACCTAAATTTACATGTGTACCGGAATATATATCCCTTCTATTTTGTCTCTCACTCCAACCCGTCAACGTTCTTTGTCGAGGCATAATGGAAGTAGGTACGAATATTTAAATATAAAAAAATGTAATGAAATTACTGAAATCAAGATTAGGCGGGGTTTAATTTAAATTCCGATTGAGGGTCTTTCCACTTTTCAGCGGTTGCCCTTTTACCAGCCGGCTGCTGGCCCTTCACATCCACATGTGTCAATCACAGAGGTAGATGATCAACAGCCAGTGTAGGGGCGACATGTGGTTAGCATGTCGAGTCCCCCAGCCGTTATAGCTGGTTCCTCAACCTGGAGCCGCTACTTATTGTAGCTACCCAATTGCCTCACGATGCTGGGTGGGCACCGGTCCCATACTGACCGAAATACCATGAGAAAATTTCTTCTCCCATGGAGACTCGAACCAGCGCAAGTCTCGTAGCTCTGCGCCAAGGCTTCCTACCTTAACCGCTCGGCTACGGCGCGGGACTTAATGTAAATTCAAATAATAAAATGTACTCACTTTTTTAAACCACTATTAATAAATACGCTAGAGTAAGTGAATTCACATCGCTGCTGCACAATTTTCTTTTTGTAACAATGCACTTTCAGTATGAACGTGAACAAATGATTGAGAATACAAATGAATGAATAATACACATAAATTCCTTAGAGACAATTTATTTTATTTTGTTTAATTTAATTTATTTGTAACACATGTTATACATACATTTTATTTTTTATTATTCTCTATTCTGAAGATTTTCAGGCTCGTAAAAGATCCTGAAGCCTGAATGAAAAGGCCTCTAAGCAAAATTTACCGAATTTTCCCGTTCTAGTACTACCTCGGTTTCCTAGATGTCAGTATGAGGCGGAACGCTAACCATGGACCACTCAAATGACATCTATACGAAAACAAGTGTAAATAAATTAGTATGGTTCAAATTCTTCCCTGTAGGGGGAGAGCGCCTAAATCTCTGTTAAGGGAAACATGGGCTTACAAGACAAGAAGATTATTCTCTATATGAACATTAATTATGCCAAATATCACAGTCCTCCATGCCCGCAATATGCTTAAAAGGGGGTACAAAGCTTCTTCTTCACGTATTAATATATAGATTACATCAGAATAAATTATTCTCCTTTATGAGCTTTTTTCCACAGAAGACTTTCAGAAACTATTGATACTGGCTCTACTCACTTGTCAGCTGTGTTGTTTCATTGGGAGTGCACCTATATGCGGGTTGAAGTGAGAACCGTCTTTTCACACCTAGTAAGCACTTACCAACAGCCATCCCTTACACGCTCAAAGATAAAATCTTTATTTATGAATTGATCTACTTTATTAAGTGAGAAGTTGTGATAATTAATTCAAATAGTATTGTGATAACCTTTTTATTTGATTGTATATCGTTGATATTTATTGGATTTGTATTTTGTTTATTTCTTCTCTAGTTATTCTTTATAAAGATGCTTATATACATGGGGATTTTCCTAACCACGAAAATACAGCCATACATCTTTGTTTTACATTACAACTGAAATATATAATTTTTTATTCAAATGCCCAAGGTTGCCCTTTCCACATTTCTGGTGTTCTCTCCTGGCACTGGCGTAATTGTTACTCACTTCTGAGGTTGGGGGATCTGGAAGGCGGGATTACGCTGCCCCGATGATATGATTAGAGATGATGATGATGATAGTGTGCGCCAGGAAGGTCCTTAGTCCTAAACGTAACCTAAGGGGAATGAATGATGATTATGATCACCATATGGTGTTCGGGGACCGGTGGGTATTAAAATTTCCTGACATTTGTCTTACAGGTGAGGAAAAATCCCAAAAAAAACCTCACCCAGGAAGCCTGTCTCGTCCGGGGTTTGAACCCGGTCAGCATGCTATCTCTACTTCACAGCGGTGGACACTGAAAGAGATATAGTAACGTATTAACATCTTTATTAAAAAATAATACTTGAACGAAATTAAATGTTTCTGTTTGAGGATTATCTTTATTTTCTACGAGTCTGAACAATTTGTGGTGAATTTAAACTTGCAGAGATACAGATTAAATTAATTACCTTAATTAATTAACTTTACAAACTCTGTCAGGATAATGAACACGGAATTCTAAAATTAACGCAGAAATGTTATCCGTACAAATG
Source organism: Diploptera punctata (assembly GCA_030220185.1). Classification (NCBI taxonomy): domain Eukaryota; kingdom Metazoa; phylum Arthropoda; class Insecta; order Blattodea; family Blaberidae; genus Diploptera; species Diploptera punctata. The sequence goes on along the minus strand of JASPKZ010001218.1, from coordinate 426,133 downwards.
TATTAAGAGAAGTTTTGCGTTTCACCAATATTCAATGTTTCTATGTTTATTATACAAGATTAATTTCATGTTCAACAGTTGGTATAAAATTAACTCCGATTCAATTTTAAGTTCAATATTCAACTACTGCATTTTGTTTAAAATAGCTTATATTATAATCCCTACCTGCATACAAATTGTTCCAAATTAGTTTAAATTAAAAATGAAAACACTCCTGCATTTTAACTCTGTTAAAATCATATGTAAGAATTTTTCAGTGATATGCTAAAGGAAATTATTCTTCGAGTTTAGATTTAAATAGAGATAATACAATATATTCCAAACGAACAAAATGAGTTCTACAACAATTCTCCACCCTTAAAGTAAGAATCCATGTTTCGCAACCATATAATATAACTGGGAGAATAACAGTTTTATATATTTTCATTTTAACTTTTTTGAGAGAAGTTGGGTCGACAATAGTCCATGTAATACTTAATAGCATAAAGTTTCAAAATTGAGCCTATGTTTAATATATTTCTGCACTTCTTTCTTTTTTTGTAATTATGGTTCCTAGATATTTGAATTCATGCATCACAGGGACTCTTGACGTCCCAACTCCTTTCAAAAAGCGTTAAATTGAAAATATATAAAACTGTAATTCTACAGTTATATTACATGGAGGCGAAACGTGGACTCTTACTTTACGAGACGAAGGGAGATTACGAGTATTTAAGAATAGAGTTCTTAGGAAAAATTTTGGACCAAAGAGAGATGAACAGACAGGTGAATGGAGAAGGCTCATAACAGTGAACTATATGATCTTTATATGAAGCCAGATATAATTAGATAGTTAATTCTCGTAGACTAAGATGGGCAGGACATGTGGCACGAATGGGGAATGAAAGACGTGCATGGAAGCTTCTTATAGGAAAACCAGAGGGAAAATGCCGAGTTTGGTAGACCACGAATGGGGTGGGATAATAACATTAACTATGATTTGAGGGAAGTTGATTATGCAGGGAATGATTGGAAAACATTAGCTTAGGATAGGGATGTATGGAGAGCTTATGACCGCGTGGCCATTAACCTACGTGTTCAATAGTGCCATTTAGTTAGTTAGTTAGTGGTTAGGTAATTTGTTTTTTTAAAAATTCAAGCCACTTCCTTGAAAAAAATTTCCCCTCAGTTTTGTTTCCCATTTCCCAATAATATAATGTTATTTTTAATAAAAAACGTTGGAGGGATTTAATAACGGTGTGAACATTTTGGTGTCCCTGATATTTACCCACTGATTCTCTGGTTTCTTAGGTGACATGGTATGTAAGAACATAAGGTAGTAAAGTCCCTGGTCAGTCCCACTGGGAAGCCATAGGAACCTTTATAAAAAGCCCTCCAACGCACTCTGTTGTTTGCCAAACTTAATTTCATTCTTCATTCCAACGCAATCCCCAGTCCTGTTCAGATGTTTGCAATCCTTGATGTTAGTATTCTATGTTGCCCTAGGTCTTTTCTCTTCGCTCATCCCATCTCAATCCTTGGGGGTTTCCAATCAAATGTCATTTTTGTGATGTCCTTAAGACCATGGCCAACCCATTTCCAATTTCTTATGTTTTGTTTCTTTCACAAATTTTGATGTCGTTCTTCTCCCAAGTTGATTATTTTTTATAATCTCTGGTCCACCATATACCCAAGATACTTTCTCAGGCAACGATTTACAAATATTTGGCAACATCCTTTCCAATTTTGTTGTAGTATCTTCTCCAAATTCACAGCCATAATAATAAAATCGACTTTTATATTTGAATTAAATAATCTTATTTTAAAAGTCTTAAAGAGATTCGATTCGAACTTCCAAATGTTGAGTAGGTAAATAACTTCTCTTCTTCTCTTCCCTTTCCCTTCCAAGTATTAGACCAAGGCATGTTTTACGAACGATCCTATAGAAAGTTTTCGACCTTATGGGAAGGTCTCATATAACAGACTTGAAAGCATAATAATAGTCCCTTCGATTGGTGGCTGGACAAAGGAAGGCAAGACCAGTGATGGGGCTGCCATCTTATAGCCTCTGCTCAGGCTTTTCTGGAGAAGAAAAGAAAATAAAGGAAAGAAGAAATTGAAGAAAGGAAGGACTCTCTAGCCATCGGATGCCCTAATAGCGTCGGAGTCGAAAAAACAAGAGTTAACCAAGAGAGGTTAGATAGTAAAGTTAAAAGAGTGCAAAACACAAGTAAGTGGAATAAATGTTTTGCATAGCTTGGGCACCTTATGGTCGCCATCCACATATCCCCTAGATGAGGACCCCTGAGGGTATAGGTAAATAACAAAATAATTAATTGGCAGTATTGAACCCGTAGGTTCATGGCTGCGCGGACATAAGCTCTCCATACATCTCTATCGTGAACTAATGTTTTCTAATCATTCCTTGTATAATCTACTTCCCTCAAATCGTAGTTATTGTTATTTTCCCACCTCATTCTTGGTCTACCAATTGTGCGTTTCCTGTCTGGTTTTCCCACAAGAAGCTTCCACGCACGTCTTTCATTCCCCATTCGTACCACATGTTCTCATCGCAGTCTACTAGACTTAACTGTTCTTATTATCACTATGGTCCTGGGGTCGACTCAGCCTCTAACGGAAATGAGTACCAGACGCTTGTTCTGGGGGTAAAGGCGGCCGTCACGCAGGGCTGACAACCCGGCTGACATAAAGTGCCGATTGTCTAGATAAAGTGGGAGCCCTAACCTCCTACTACCCCAAGGGCCTCCGGGCCTGTTGTGGGATTACTTTACTTTACTTTACTTTTACTTTATTATATTATTATTCTATAAGCAGCCAAATGGTCATTAAAATAAATATAAGATTTTACTATTTGTGCTTTGCATATTGGTTTAATGATTTTGTCCTCTTTGTGCATAGTTCGATATGGTAGCGCTCACATGTTTTATTGCACAATATACACTCGCACGATTGGTTTGGTTCGATGGTAAGTTGTGGTCTTGCAGATGAGATGGTGAAACCCATGGACTGCCAGTTTGTTATTAATGTGTTGCAATTCAAAGTTTTCTCTTGTCCATTCTCGGTCAATCTTTGTTCCCGTGCCGTAGACTTCTGTTGGAGTTTCTTCTCTTTTCTTTCTAAGTGTTCTTAAAAGTTGGTCCGAAGCTTTTGTACTAGGCAAGATCAATTTTGTCCTTAGGTCTTCGATGAGAAAGGCCTCCCTTGCGAGCAAATATACAGGATCGCGTGTTCTTGGAGACTCCAATCGTCTACTTTAAGAAAATGGCTTCTATTTTTTCTAGTGTTTCTAGGTCAGTCACTGTTAGATGTCTATCTGGATGTAAAGACCATGTAGTTCATTGTCTCCATTCACCTGTCTGTTCCTCTCTTTGGTCCAAAAATTTTCCTCCGATTTCCGAATGAGGGTCTTTCCACTTTTTCAGCGGTTGCCCTTTTACCAGCCGGCTGCTGGCCCTTCACATCCACATGTGTCAATCACAGAGGTAGATGATCAACAGCCAGTGTAGGGGTGACATGTGGTTAGCATGTCGAGTCTCCCAGCCGTTATAGCTGGTTCCTCAACCTGGAGCCGCTACTTATTGTAGCTACCCAATTGCCTCACGATGCTGGGTGGGCACCGGTCCCATACTGACCGAAATACCATGAGAAAATTTCTTCCCCCATGGAGACTCGAACCAGCGCAAGTCCCGTAGCTCTGCGCCAAGGCTTCCTACCTTAACCGCTCGGCTACGGCGCGGGACAACTTTTTCAGCGGTTGCCCTTTTACCAGCCGGCTGCAGGCCCTTCACATCCACATGTGTCAATCACAGAGGTAGATGATCAACAGCCAGTGTAGGGGTGACATGTGGTTAGCATGTCGAGTCCCCCAGCCGTTATATCTGGTTCCTCAACCTGGAGCCGCTACTTATTGTAGCTACCCAATTGCCTCACGATGCTGGGTGGGCACCGCTCCCATACTGGCCGAAATACCATGAGAAAATGTCTTCCCCCATGGAGACTCGAACCAGCGCAAGTCCCGTAGCTCTGCGCCAAGGCTTCCTACCTTAACCGCTCGGCTACGGCGAACTTTATTTTCAAATATGTGTAATCTCCTTTCCTCCCTTAAAGTAAGAGTCCATGTTTCGCCCATATATTATAACAAGTAGAATAATAGTTTTATGTATTTTCAGTTTAACATTTTTTTAAAGGAGTTGGACGTCAAGAGTCTCTATAATGCATAATAGCACGCATTTCCAGAATTGAGCCTATGTTTAACTTCTTTGTGCATCTCATTCCTATTTGTGATAATTGTTTCTTAGTATTTGAATTCAGTCATTTTCTCAAAAGTTCCCTCATTTGTCATTAGCTGTCCATTTCCACTATATAATGTATTTCTATGTGTGAACATGTATTTAGTTTTAATTATGTTTATTCCAGTCCCAATTTCTTACTGTTACTCAAGAGAGTGTGTCTGTTGGCGCTTAGTATTTCCTCGCTATTGCCCAATAGTACTACAGTATCATAAGTAACACCACAAGTGATTTCCAAATTTATCTAGAGAATTTGGAAATCAAGAGTGGCATTTGTTAGGAATATTTAACGAATACAATTAAGATGTTTACTCACAAATAATTATTTAAATATAGTTATTTTAAAATATGTGTATATGTAATGAAAATGGTTACGTTTGAAAACAAACGAGAAACGTTTGTTATGTTTCACTTGTTCATCACTGCAACCAGATCATATTATTTATTGCCAAATGATCGCAATATTGTAAGAATGCACCCTAGTGGAGAAAAAAATTAAACACATCAAACCGTTTATAACCAACATTATAGGTCATTAATTAACTTCTGATATCCTATGAAGTAAATTATTTTTTTCTGGAACGTAAATTCCTGGGAAAGAGTACGTTCAAGAAAGGCAAACAGTGGTTTCTTTTTATTGTGGTATAATGAATTACCACGAATGTTTTTCTATTATATCCCGCAAGCAGTATCTGTTTACATTCGTGCACTATATATATATATATATACATATATACAATCTAGTAGCCGTATATCTTGGAGAGCCAGTCACTGCAAAATAATGCTCTGGCCTATTCAGAATGTTAAAAAGGAGGAGCTTTCTTTAATATGATAAACTTATTTGATAAATTCCAGGTGAAACACGACTGCGAATGCTTGTCAAATCAAAATTATTGAAACGCGATTGGTCATTGACTCCCATTTGGGGCATGAGTTAAATAGTCAGCATAAACTAACAGCTTATTAATACCATTGCGTTGTCGGCCGTCTTCATCCTCTAAAGATTTTATGGAAAGTTCTAATACAATATTAAATAGTAGAGGAGATAATTGTTAGGTAAATAATTTACTTACTTACTCACTGGCACTATCGAACCCGTAGGTTCATGGCCGCACGGACATAAGCTCTCCATACATCCCTATCCTGAGCTAATGCTTTCCAATCATTCCCTCAAATCATAGTTAATGTTATTCTCCCACCTCATTCTTGGTCTACCAACTGGGCGTTTTCCCTCTGGCTTTCCTACAAGAAGCTTCCATGCAAGTCTCCCATTCCCCATACGTGCAACATGTCCTGTCCATCGCAGTCTAAGAGACTTAACTGTTCTTATTATATCTGGCTTCCTATAAAGACCATGTAGTTCATTGTTATGTAGTCTTCTCCATTCACGTGTCTGTTCATCTCTCTTTGGTCCAAAAATGTTCCTAAGTACTTTATTCTCAAATACTTGTAATCTTCTTTCCTCTCTTAAAGTAAGAGTCCATGTTTCGCACCCATATAATATAACTGGTAGAATAATAGTTTTATATATTTTCAGTTTAACGTTTTTTGAAAGGAGTTGGGGCATCAAGTGTCTCTGCAATGCATAATAGCACGCATTTCCAGAATTGAGCCTATGTTTAATTTATTTGTGCATCTCATTCCTACTTGTGATTATTGTTCCTAGGTATTTGAATTCAGCCACCTCCTCAAAATTTCCCTCATTTGTCATTAGCTGTCCATTTCCATTATATAATGAATTTCTACGTGTGACCATATATTTAGTTTTATTGATATTTACTTCCAGTCCTAATTTCTTAGTGTTACTCAATAGTGTGTGCGTGTTGTCTTTTAGTATATCCTCGCTATCGGCCAACAATACTACATCATCAGCATAAACTAATAAATAAATTAGCTTGATTAAGAAACTCCCGATAGGGAGCTCCCGCGTCCCCACGCAGAATGTATGGAGTATATAAATACATACGTGATCCATGAAACATGTGGATGACTCTCCCATTGATTTAGTAGACGATAACTTCGAATCTCTAATTCTTAATACTGACTGGGTAGGTTTATAACAACTTCGTAATTGTCTCGTTATTTTTTCAGGTCTACCTCAAGGAAATGATATACTATTTCATTACGTTACAACATTAAAGATACGTAACAAGTTTAACGTTCTGATCCCAACATGTCGTGCCCTTGTAAGCCCCAGGCCATATAAAAATACCCACAAAGGGAAAGATTAAACCAAGGTTAATATAGAAACAAAGTTATAATGTCAGTTCTAATAACTTGAAAGTATCACCTACAACAGAACTCGCAACATACGACCACTCGATAATGCACTTGCATTATCGAACGCATAGGTTCATTTTCCCGCGGACATAAGTTCCTCATACAACCCAATCCTGAGATGTTTTTCAATTATCGCCTGTATAATCTACTTCCTCAAACCATGGTTAATATTATTCTCCCACTTCATTCTTGATCTAGGGTAAATTCAGCTTTCTCCGTGATACTAGGTAACTCCGTGATAATTTGTATTTCCTGTTTCACGGCATTCCTTCTGCTCGTGGTAACTTAAAAAATTGTCAGTAGATGGCAGGAACGTGTAGTTCCACAATGACAGCGATCTGCGCGCTCTGGCTGTTCTGTGAGAGTTTATATTACTTTTCTTTGTCAGTTTTGCTTTGAAAGCTTGTGGTGTCTGTTGTCTTTGTGCTGGTACAGTGTATTTATTTTTTAATTTCTTACACGTTATTACTAGACTTCTAGATTTTTTAACAGAAATTGGCAAGTGTTTAATAAATATTATTTTAAATGTTCAATCTTATTGAGTAAATACTTCATTTTATATAGTCTTAACAATGGCGACACATTTCTTAGCTTTTTTCATCTTTATTAGGTGACTCGAAGCTATGGCGCCAATTGCTAAGAAGCAAGACAAGAGGTCTTACACATCTCAAACCATTAAAGAGGCTCTCAATGTGTCAAAGAGGATAATTGGACTATTTACAGAGCCAGAAAATAATATGGAATCCCGCGGAGCACATTGAAAGACTATGCAAATAAATATTTAGACAATCCTTGCAGTGCTAGTGTTTCAAAAATGGGGAAAACTTTCGTAATGCCTGCCGAGCATCCATTCAATCGTGAAACGAAAATGGCTGGTTGGTATTGGTGGAGTAGATTTAAACAAAGATATGATTTAGCTTTAAGAACCCAAGAAAATTTATCTTTAAATAGGGCTGCCATGACTACAAGAGCCCATCTCGAGGACTTTTATGACAAATTGGAGTCTTTGTTGAACAGCCTCGGCATCACTGACAAACCTTGGAACTGTGACGAGGCAGGGTTAAGCTATGTTTTGAGAAGTGGTAAAATCGTGTGCCGTGTGGGTAAGAAATGTGTTTACCAACAAGGTTTTGGAGAGAAAGGCCAAACTACCACTCTCTTATGTTGCATCAATGCCTCCGGAATGGACATCCCATCAATGATGATTTTTAAAGGTGTCAGGATGAACGACAGGCTGGCTGAGACCAGATCCCTTCTTTGATTGGCCTCTCCAATTCTAATCTTTTTCAGGAATGGTTCCAGCATTTTATTGACTCCATACCACCACCAAGACCCGTGCTCTTATTCATGGACTCACATGCCAGTCATGTCACCCCAGACGGCTTGTCTTTGGCAGAAGTTAATAATATCCACATTGTGACATTTCCGTCACACACGATGCACCTTCTTCAACCACTCGACGTCGGAGTTTACAGACCACTGAAGGAAGCCTGGAGGAAAGAACTATCAAAATTCATGGTTCAGAACCCAGGTCAGAAACCTGACAGATACAACTTCAACAGGTTCCTAGCTGTAGCGTATCGTGCAGCATTCCAGGTCACAACAGTGAGCAACAGCTCCTCGAAGACTGGGATATTCCCTTTAAACAGGTCCAAAGTGTCAGATGAAGCTATTGCTCCCTCTCTTGTAACCGAGGCAACAGGAGTTCACAAAGAAGAGGAGCTAACACCAACTAGTGTTAATGAAGTGCTGTCATTACCGGTCAGCAAGGTGACTCCGAAGAAACCAAGAGGTGACCCAACAACAAAGGTGTTATCACCAAAGGGAGAAGCCTCAACTTCGAAAATTGGCCAGAAAAAGAATCCACAAAATAAAAAGGAAGACGCTTGTGGATCATGTGGGGGACTCTACTTGGAAGATACGAAGAAGAAAAATGGATCCAGTGCCAGTTTTGTCTTGTTTGGTACCATGAAAAGTGCCAGAATGTAATAAGTGTGCTTCATTTCATGTGTGATGGCTGTGACGAATCAGATGATAGTGATTAAAAACCAAAGAGTTGACTATCACGGAGTTACTTCTATAGTATCACGGACTAACCTGAATATCACGGAGAAACCTGTTTTGTGCACAATTATTTTGGATTAATTTATTTTGTTTAAACAATAAAAATACCAAGTTTATACATGAATGTTTTGAAGCACGATCATTTCTCTGTATGTTTTCAATGCCAACGCTTTAAAATTCATAAAACTAGTATACATAATGTCTAAAAAACCTTAGTATCACGGAGTAAGCTTAATTTACCCTATCAACTGGAAGCTTTCCCTCTGGTTTCCTTACTAGAAGCTTTCATGCACCTCTTTCCGTACTCGTGCCACATGTCCTGCTCATCGCAGTCTACGAGATTTAACTGATCTTATTATATCTGGCTTCCTATAAAGTAAGTAAGTAGTCTTTTGCATTCACCTATCTCTTCATCTCTCTTTGGTCCAAAAATTTTCCTAATAACTTTATTCTCAAATACCAGTAATATTATCTCTTCCCTTATATTAAGACATGTTTCACATCCATATAATATAACTGGGAGAAAAACAGTTGTGTATATTTTCAGTTTAACGCTTTCTGAAAGACGTTGGAACGACAAGAGTCCCTGTAATGCATAATAGCGTACATTTACAGAACTGAACCTATGTCGTGCACCTAATTCTTGTTTGTAATTATTATTCCTAGGTATTTGAATTCAACCACTTCTTCAAACTATCTCTAATTTTTCATTATATGTCCTTTTCCATTATATAATGTATTTCTGTGTGTGAACATATATTTACTGTTATTGATGTTTACTTCCAACCCCAATTTCTTAGTGTTACTCAATTGAGAGTGTGGGGGTGTTACCCCTTAGTATCTCCTGCTATCACCTAATAAATAAATAGATAATACTACATCATCTACATAAGCAGACACATACAAATATATATATATTTTTATGGTCACTGATAAAGACACCTAAAGAAATAATATGTTCACGAGAATAAACTCAATAGATTAATTCCTTCAGGATTCGCTGAAAAATAGGAAAATCATGCCCATTTATCAAAATAAAAGTAAGCAGTTATTTTAGTTAGAGTTTATTACCTGAATATATTTCACAATCATCATCCGGTATCATGACAGCTGACGTTGTCTTCCTCTCTGTCCATCCACTGATCTTCCTGCAATCCTCTGACAATCTTATTCGTTTGCACACCCTCTATCCAGCTTTTCTTTGGTCTCCATTTATAATTAAACAATGAAATATTATTATAGTTCCTCTTGATAATGAAAGGATTCAAATACTTTAGAATTTTCTGTTTCAATACACTGTAAATATTTATTTATTTATTTTATCTGAAGGAGTTAAGACCTTAAGGTCTTCTCTTCCACTTCACCAGGTTACATTATATATAAATATAAATAAATAAATATATATATGTATATATATCCGTCCGTAATTTTGCCCGAGGGCAGGCCTTTCACTGCAATCATAGCATTTTCATGCTATCCTTTGCAGCTTTACTAGGGAATTATAGGTGTGGTAGCTTCCCGTTGCTTTCCACGCTGGTGAAGGACGATGAAGATAATTATAAGGATGATGATGATGATGATGGCCGGACGATTTTCAGGGATCATTGGGCTCTAAGCTTTCTGACATTTGTCTTACAGGTGAGGAAAACCCCTGGAAAAAACCTCACCCAGGAGCTTGTCCCGACAGGGAATCGAACCGGACCCGTTGCATGACAAGGCATCACGCTACTTCGGGACCACATCGATGGACACACACACACACATACACACACACACACACACACACACACGCATATATATATATATATATATATATATATATATATATATATATAATTATGGATTATCAACATATTGATTATTATACATAATTGGTATAAGCTACAAAATATAGAGTTGACAATTACGCCTGCTACTGCTCCGCTTTCGATTGTGATGTGTTTAAAAGAGGTGTAGAAATCAAGTACCGATTATACATTGTTTATTCTCGGAACGCAACAAGCAGATTTCTATGTTACAGTATAAAACAACATTTCAAACAAACTTTTTTAGGATACGTTGCGACCATGTGTATCTGTCTTGATCAAGTGATGCTTTAGACAGATGGAAAACTAATAATATGTCTACTCAATTATTTAGTACATCGCTTTCCTGCATTAGAGGATGATACGTAAGGTTGGGTGAGTTAAAATATCTATTTTTGTTTCCAAGAGAAAAAGGGATCAGAAACCCATTAACAAAAGAGTCATACATTTTTCATGGTATTGTGGCTGCTACAAACACTTCCAAGGGTGCTGTAAAGCTTCTGCAATTGATTCACTGTTGAAATATTTCTTCAACATAATCTGCTTACCTACACTCTATTGAGTATATTGAGTAACACTAACAAATTGGGACTGGAAATAAACATCTATAAAATCTAAATTATGTTCACACATAGAAATACATTATATAATGGAAATGGACAATGAATGACACATGAGGGAATGTTCGAAGAATTGACTGAATTCAAATATCTGACACTAACAATTAACTAAATAACTAACTCACTGGTTCTATCGAACCCGTAGGTTAATGGCCGCGCGGACATAAGCTTTCCATACATTCCTACCTTGAGCTAATGCTTCCCAAGCATCCCCTGTATAATCTACTTCTCTCAAATCATTAATAGTGCTATTCTCCCACCTCATTCTTGGTCTACCAACTGGGTGTTTTCCCTCTGGTTTTCCTACAAGAAGCTTCCATGCACCTCTTTCATCCCCCATACGTGCCACATGTCCCGCCAATCGCTGTTTACGAGACTTAACTGTTCTTATTATATCTGACTTCCTATACATATCATGAAGCTCACTATTATGTAGTTTTCTCAATTCACCTGTCTGTTCATCTCTTTTTGGCCCAAAAATTGTCCAACGAACTTTATTCTCAAATGTATTCAAATATCTAGGAATAATAATTACAAACAAAAATGAGATGCACCAAGAAATTAAACATAGTCTCAATTCTGGAAATGCACACTATTATACTGTACATTACAGGGACTCCTGTTGACTCAAATTGTCTCAAAAGAAAGTTAAACTAAATATATAAAACTGTTATTCTACCATTTATATTATATGGATGTGAAGCATGGACTCTTACTTTAAGTTCACTGGTATTTAAGAATAAAGTTTTTAAGAAAATTTTTGGAGCAAAGAGAAATAAACAGACATGCAAATAGAGAAGGCTACACAACAGTGAGCTGCATGATCTTTATAGGAAACCAGTTATAAAATGAAGAGTTAAGTCTCGTAGACTGCAATGTGTATAACATGGGGCACGAATGAGGAAAGAAAGAGATGCATGGACGTATATTGTAGGAAAGCCAAAGGGAAAACGCGAAGCAAGTAGACCAATAATGAGGCGGGAGAATAAAATTAACCATGATTTGAGGTTAGCGGATTATACACAGGATGAATGGAAAATATTAGCTCAGAACATGGATGTGTGAAGAGCTAATATCCGCGTGGCCATGGACCTATGGGTTCGACAGTACAAATTTATTAGTTGACCTGCTTACATTCATGCAAGCTTTGGTATCACGTACTATATATTTCGCGTTTATTTATTTTAATTAATTCTATCTATCTTCGGGTTTTTACAGCTGCTGCTGTCTTCCCGTGCAAAACCTCCAAAGCCTACGATCTTGGGCATCTTCAATGCTTAGCCCTCTTGTTTGAATTACTAACTTTTTTCTGTCCGGCTTTGACTTGATGGGTCTTTTAGCATTTTGTGTTTTTTCTAACGTGTGGGGAGCTGGCCCACAGCATAAACCCCCAACCTGGAGGACCAGGAAAATTTCTGTTTCTGTCTGGGTTTTCCTCCCATTGCCTTTGAAGATCCTCTTTTCCGCATGGCAGCGCTTCTCTGTTCCCTTTAGAGAAAGGGTTGCCTCTTCCCCCAGATCCGCCGTTGAAGGACTCCTTCTGCACCGACTCTGCCGTTGAGGTCTTCACCGTAACCATGGCTAGGGGCCCATACAGAGTACTATCAGTCGGAGACAATTGAACCCTGTTTTTTTTTAACGAGGTTGTTATTCTTCCCCTCCTGCTTTCACATCCGGGCTTGGGACTGGCCATGGCGGAGTTTTAATTAATTAATTAATTATTTATTTATTTATTTATTTATTTATTTATTGCTTCGGGAATAACTCTGACTCACTGTGATCTGTTTTAATATAGTCAATACCTTCAGAGCTTCAAACTCTTTTTTTTTTGTTTCCAACTGCAGTCTTTAGACGACAGCACGAATTAATGGGCACTCTTATAGAAGTCAGTGGTCTATTCGTGCTATGAGTACTTTTTAAATGGCATCACATTATTAAAATTAATAGAAATAATTTGTATATATGGAGAATTCTTACGTGCTGACATAAGAAATGGCAAAAAAACGTGGGTCCTAAACTGAGATTTTCTGAATTATAATTTTTTTCATGTTTAATGGAATCTTAGGGGTCAAAATAACAAATTTTCAAGAAAAATACTTCTTTTGAGGGGGGCAAGAACTTGGTTGAACCAAAGGTGTCATATATGATACCTTACATAAATTGATACTCCAACGCATGCGTAAAGATGAAAGAGTGCTTATCAAATATATTAAAATTGTAATTATATATTTTAAAATTCTTCCATATAATAATAATAATAATAATAATAATAATAATATATAATAATAATAATAATATAAATAATAATAATAATAATAATATAAATAATAATAATAATAATAACATTTTTATTTATATACAGATAGTCAATGTTTACATATCTTTCTGTGCCTAAAGTTTTATTTTTCTTCTCCGCTCGTCTCAAACCCGCCAAAGCCTGTCTCAAGCCAGGATAGAAAAGGGTGAGGGGGAGGAGTAACAACTTCGTTAAAAAACCAGGGTTCAGTACGCCCGGCTGATAGTACCCTGTGAGGGCCCCTTATCTAGGGTACAGATACTGCTACCTTGGACTTCGTCATTGGTTTTATAAAGGCTAGAGGAAGAAAACCTTGACCAAAAAATCACTTGATCCTCCAGGTTGGGGGTTGATGCATCAGGCCAGCTCCCTGTTCGTCAAAAAAAGTAACAATGCAAAAAAGCCTAAAGATATGATATAAATATAATATAATATAATAATAACAATAATAATAACTTGATCATCTGCGAATAATAAGTTATGATTGAGTGGTAGTCACTTCAGGTTGTGAAGATGCAAACTATATGGGTAGGAAACTAGAGGAAGAATACTCAAGATGGGGTTTAACAATTAATTATAATAAAACAGAATATATGAGTTCAGATCTTTCCGAGGAATTAGAAATAAATGGAACAAAAATTAAAACAGAGGAATATTTTAAGTATTTGGGATCAATAATTCTAAAAGATGGATCATCTGAATTACACATCGAAAGATGAATAATAGAGAAGAATAAAGTTATTGGCGTATTAAATTATATTTTATGGAGTAGGAATATTATAAAGAGGACCTATATTATTAATATATAACACAATTGTATAGAGTGTTTTATTGTATGGTGCCGAAACATGGACGTTGAAACAAAAACACAAAAATAAATTATTAGTCACAGAAATGGACTTTTTAAGAAGATGGGAAAGAATATAAAAATTAGACAAAATAAACAATAAAATAAGAAAAATTGTTAAAGTTGAAAAGGATATTGTACAAGAGATTGAAGAAATCAAACTAAGATGGTATGGGCATATAATGAGAAGAAGGGACACAGAAACAAACAAACAAATAAGTACTGAAATTGATACCTCTTAGAAAAGGGAAACGTGTTAGACCAAAGCCTACGTGGATAAAGGGAATTCAAAGCAACATGAAGAAGAAAAATATGTCAGAAGCAGACACGCAAGACCGGGAAGTGTGGAAGAAAATAATTGCATGTTTTGGTTGAGGATACCTGTGTATGTAACAGAAACAATTCTGAAATAAATATTATAATAATAATAATAATAATAATAATAATATGATGATGATGATCTTGTACCAGATCATCATAATAACTCCGGCCGTGTAGCCTAAGTCAATATCCATCCATAGTAATTCTGCCCGAAGGCAGGTCCTTCACTGCAATCATAGCATTTTCATGCTATGCTTGCAGCTTTACTAGGGAATTGTGTAGGTGTGGTAGCTTCCCGTTGCTTTCCACACCGGTGAAGGATGATGATGATAATGATAATGGTAAGGATGATAATGATAATGATGATGGCCATATGATTTCGGGGACCATTTGGGCCTTAAAGTTTTCCTGACATTTGTCTTACAGGTGAGGAAAAACCCCGATAAAAACTTCAGCCAGAAAAACTGCCCCGACCGGGGATGGAACCCGGGCCCGCTGCGTGACAAGGCAGCACGCTACCTCGAGACCACAGCAGTGGACAAGTCAATATAATAATAATAATAATAATAATAATAATAATAATAATAATAATAACGTTTTATTTTAGCTGGCAGAGATAAGATTCTAAGGCATTCTCTTCCACTCGACAAGCGACATGTGCTAGATAATACATGATTTTATTATTCCTGTTTCCTTCATTTCGAGAGTTAGCGAACTACATTTTCTTACAGGCTCAGAGGCAAAACAATTATTCGACCAATTAAAATTCAGTCATACATCTAGTATGTTTACACTACAAGTGGAACTTAGTTCTGAGGAGGTATAAGTAGTTTCAAAGAGCTGTTGTACTACTTGCAAAATTTAGGAGGTTCATCTGTACAGCAATTTGTTGACATCAATTTAGTTCTCCCACCAGAGCGATGGTCAACTTTCAAGTTATGTATAATTCATTGGGTTGTGATGGTTTCTCGTCAGAAGTTATATGAACTTGTAGTCTTTGAAGGTTGTTTACATTAACACTGTGGCGTATGGAAATCTTAGCACTTTGAGTGGCATGAAACGTTTCTTTAACGAGAGATTTATAGTCTGCGAACCAATCCCCGACTTTCTGTCACTTTTATTACGTCATCAACTTTATTCAAGTTAAAATTACCTCGTGATATTCTTTTTCACTATCAAAGAACACATAGAATTGCTTCATTAAAACATATCTTCATGTTAAAATATAGTCCAATCTTTTAATGGAAATATTTTATAATATATGCACCGATTCTCAGTGGTAGGCAAGAGATCTCAGGGTTGTGAACTTTTTATAAGCAAAAGAACAATGTACAAATTTTTCACTCAATTTTAACGAATCAAAAACTATTCATTTACGACGAGATACACTTTTGTTAAAGCAATTAATAAAGTTTTATTAATGAGTGGAGTCGATGTAGTTATTCGAGGTCCACGTGCTTGAATAAAATATTAAAATGTTTAACGGTCTAAATCTTTACAAAGTTGTAGAAAACTTTAAATTTAACAAGTTCTCGGACGAATCTAAATTTTAACTGGATCGGAGATCGCGGTCTGTAGATCTACGATGTTTAAGCACTGAACACAGAATGACCGAGAGTGAGAGTATTATTATATATGTTCTCGCTTAAAAAGACGATAGCTCCTCCCACTTCTTTTCGATTCCACTCGATACAATTTGAATATACATATATTATAATAAATCTTATTGGCTAGTCATGTGTTTCCCTAGAGGTGGGGGTTTACGCCCTTGGAGTTCCTGAAATGTAAATTTGTTAACACCGCTATGTATACCTTGATAATTTACACGTGTGTTTGTTTTATGTGTAAATGTTATCCTTATTTCTTGGAATTGCTGGTCAATAGCGTTAATTACGTTTTATAAGAACTGGGGTTAATTGCTTTTTGATATTGTTAATAGATAACTGTTTTCAGTTTCTTTCAATTTTGTAAACTGTCCTAACAAGAGACTGTTATCTTTTCTAAATGGTGGATGAATGTTTCTTGTTACCTGCATAGTCAGGTAGTATTTTCACAATACGTCTTTATTCTAGACATGTAGGGGAATTTTACCTGGCTATATTTCTACTTTTCCACATACGTCTTTATAGCAATATTAATAATGTTATATTTTTATTATTTCTTGATAAATTTAATTTTAATAAAAAATTGATATGATTTCCCTAATCCTTGTAATTTTCTGATTCTAATGATATTATAAGACATGTTTATCTTATGGTATACTTTTATTGTATTTTGGAACATTTTAGTTTTAGGTTTATGTACAATAGAGTTTTATTTTAGTTTATATATATATATATATATATATATATATATATCCTGTCATATTATTCGCCACATATAGTACTCTAAGACCGGTATTCAAGAACCAAATTTTCCGCGAAGAGCGACTCTCAGCCCGTCTCTCTGTGGATAATTATGTGGGACATGCAGAACCTAATCTAACTGGCTCACTCTATTCAATATCATGTGCTAACAAGATATTTATTTAAAAAGTTTCCATGAACAATTGAAAAATGAGAGCCTCAGCTTACGGAAGACGCCAATGATGTGGCCTAGATAACAGTTTGGTGGAACAATAGAAGGTTGATGGATCATATTCTGGAAAAGTTATGATATTTAATGAGGGGGCAGCATAAAAATAGGTTTAATATGAATTCTAAAATTATTCTCTGATATAGTAGTAGGACAACACACTCACTCTATTGAGTAACAATAAGAAATTGGGGCTGAAAGTAAGCATCAATAAAACTAAATACATGTTCACACATAGAAATGCATTATATAATGGAAATGAGCAGTTAATGAGAAATAATGGAAATTTTGAAGTGGTTGAATTCAAATACCTAGGAACCAGTGGCGGAGCGTTGAATGTCGACAAGTCTTAGTCCTCCTTTTAAGGATATAATATTTGTGTATATTATATTATTTCTATTAAGAAAATTAACTTCTAAAAAGAACGATATGCAATGTTAGGAGTATCAAATATAATAAACAACTATAGGTATAGGATTTAGGAAATGGAAGGAGGTAATTGGACATATTAATAGTTAATTAAATATATAAATGCATGATTTTAAAACACAGATATTAGTCTCCACGAAAGCTAGTTTCTAGAGTTTGTAAGAGAGCTCTATCGTTGGTAGACTCGGAGAGATACTATGGGTGAAATTTCTTGTTTTATTTTATTGAATGAAGTTGCGGATATAGAACATATTAAGTCGTTTTTAACATCGTGTGATGTGACAATGAACACAGTAAACTTTTCCATATTTTTTCTTAATTTCTCATCTATGGTGCAATAATCAATATAATTAAGCCCTACCTCTTTCGTTAGATTCAGAGTTTATTAAATGGTAGCTCTTGTTCGGCTATGAAACACACAACATCTATTAGACAGCTAACAATGTATTTGTTTGCTTTAACGTTTTCGTTAAGCTTACCCGTATTAACTTAAGTTTAATAGCGCGAGTTCGGAACTCTTCAATTCTAGTGTTTTCAAAATTATTTAGCACTATTTCACAGTTAACATGGGTTTCAACTAGTTCATGATGTTTTTTCAGCACATGAAAACTATTTACATCAGAAACTTGGGTAATGACCAAAAAATTACAAAGTAGAATACAAAGCGTAGAAATGAACTTCCTTAGAAGAACAAAAGGCTGCACAAGAATGGATCGGTGAAAGAATGAAGATATAAGAACAGAGTTAAATATATATATATATATATATATACATTAAATTATAAAATCAAAGGATATAGAGAAAAATGGTTTAGACATGTAGAAAGAATGAACGTAACAAGATTACCAAAAACAGCATTTAACTTCAAGCCAAGAGGTTCAAGGAATGTAGGAAGGCCAGTGAAAAGATGGACAGAACAAATTTGAGGGGGAACAGGCATTTTGCCTAGCCCGTGAAGTGAAGAAGAAGAAGAAGATCAGCAACCCACTTTGTTGTTCCAAACATTTTTCTCCGATGAAAATAGAAGGCAGGGCTAACAAGGGTCATGGCTTTCTGCAGCCATATGTTATGCTCATACCAACCTACATGTTCTTCATTAAACGCTGCACGTTTGTTTTGTTTGACTTATAATGGTATTTAAATAAGGAGTTGGTTTAATAACTTGTTTTGGTTTCTACAAAGCTTCGGCAGAAAAAGTGATGACTTAACAAGTCTTCAGTAACTCAAGCACATTCCTCGCTCATGATAATATTTATTTAGTGGTTTAATTATTGTTTTTGATACGCTCAGAAGCACTACGTTTACATAGGACTTACTGGGAACAACATTTTCCCCCCTCTTTTCGTTTACACTGTTTTCCTTCTTGTTTTACCTATTTTGTTAACTTTTTGTTATTCTCACATATAGACACAAGGACAAGACACACACCCAGACCCAAGGTGGAGATTAAAAATCCCCTACCCCGCCGGGAATTGAACCCGGGTCGCCTTCTAAAACCTCACTGTTAGCAGTTTATAGAGAGCTACACAGTAGCCTTGGGCTCGGCTTGAAATGCAGCAGGATGTATTTTTTTAATACTAGCGATGAGTTTGAATGCGGCTGCGCAACATACTCTCATAGTCATCTTCCATGTTAGTCTCGGGAAATCGGCTAACAGTGTGGGCATTTAAAACTTTCAAGCACATGGTATTGTATTGGAATGCTACAGTATATACGCAACTCATACAATATACATTATTAAATTATTATTGTTTACAACATTTAGACTACTATCAATGCATTGTTCTATCTCGTTACGGTATTATGTTTCATTTTAATTATATATAGAAGAGTTTAATTCTGACTATTGAAAGTGTTAGCCGGGCTAACAGTGCTACCATGGACGCTCCGCCACTGCTAGGAACAATAATTACAAACAGGAAAGAGATGCACAAAGAAATTAGACATAGGCTCTATTCTGGGAATACAGGCTATTATGTATTACAGGGATTCTTATTAGGAAACTCTTGTATAAAAGGCCATTAGGAATACATAAATTGTATTCATAATTTTTTTTTAACGGAGGTAGAATTTTCACTGGAATATATGTAAATTGTAATCTTAATTAATTGCATTAAGAGCTGCTGACTATATGGAGGTGGGAGAAAATATTCAGTTGGATTATAGAGAACTGGACATATTAACAAGATAGTTGGCTGACTTAGAGACCAATTCGGGATCATAGTAAATGCAACATTGAATCTATGGTTTATAAGCCATGGAGTTAGAATTATTATTTGTTAATAACTATAATTTATTTTACATAATATATTTACTAACTTCATATTTCTTATAAGGAAAAATACAACATCCAAATATATATAATGAGGAAAGAAATATTGGCCAAGTCAAAGAAATGCCATGAACTATTTTGGGGAAATTCGGATATTAGATGTATCTTCTGCTAAGAACTTGTAAAGCAAGCGAAATAATTAATAATAGTCAGATAATGATCCAAAACCTCCTTAAAAAGAGGGTGGTCCAGAAGAACATAGCAAAATGATATACTTACTTACTTACTTACTCACTGGCACTATCGAACCCGTAGGTTCATGGCCGCGCGGACATAAGTTCTCCATACATCCCTATCCAGAGCTAATGCTTTCCAATCATTCCCTGTATAATCTACTTCCCTCAAATCATAGTTAATGTTATTCTCCCATCTCATTTTTGGTCTACCAACTGCGCGTTTTCCCTCTGGCTTTCCTACAAGAAGCTTCCATGCAAGTCTTTCATTCCCCATACGTGCAACATGTCCTGCCCATCGCAGTCCACGAGACTTGACTGTTATTATATCTGGCTTCCTATAAAGACCATGTAGTTAATTGTTAAGTAGACTTCTCCATTCACCTGTTTGTTTATCTCTCTTTGGTCCAACATTTTTCCTAAGTACTTTATTCTCAAATACTTGTAATCTCCTTTCATCCCTTAAAGTAAGAGTCCATGTTTCGCATCCATATAATATAACTGGTAGAATAATAGTTTAATATTTTCAGTTTAACGTTTTTTGAAAGGAGTTGAGACATTAAGAGTCTCTGCAATGCATAACAGCACGCATTTCCAGAATTGAGCCTATGTTTAAATTCTTTGTGCATCTCATTTCTATTTGTGATTATTGTTCCTAGGTATTTGAATTCAGCCACTTCCTCGAAATTTCCCTCATTTGTCATTAGCTGTCCATTTCCATTATATAATATATTTCTACGTGTGACCATATATTTAGTTTTATTGATATTTACTTACAGTCCTAATTTATTAGTGTTACTCAATAGTGTGTGTGTGTGTGTTGGTCTTTAGTATCTCCTCGCTAGCAAAATGATATAGAAGAATAATTTAAAATAAGAATAATTCAAACATATAACTACGAAGATAGGGAAAAATATTTTTGTATTGTAAGCCTATGTTTTCCCTTTACAGAGATTTAGGCACTCTCCTCCTACAGGGAAGTAATTGAACCATACTAATTTAGTTACACTTGTTTTCGTATAGATGTCGTTTTGAGTGGTCCGTAGTCAGCGTTGCGCCTCATACTGACATCTAGGAAACCAAGGTAGTACTAGGACGGGAAAATTCGGTAAATTTTGCTTACAAGTCTTTCATTCAGGCTTAAGGATTTTTTACGAGCCTGAAAATCTTCAGACTCGGGACCCGCGGCTTAACGTCCCTCCCGGAGGACTTGCTCCTTGGATTTTTCCGTCCTAAAAAATCCATCGACCACGGCCGAGTTTGAACCCGCAAAACTCGGGACCAGAGACAAGGAGCATAACCACTAGTCCACCGCGGCCGATTAGGGAAAAGTTCAAATTGAAATCTGTAGAGACGACTTGCAAATATCTATAACTTTTCCATTAATATATTACTCTATTATTAGGAATTCCTCTACAATACAGTAGTTTTCGTACAACCCATTGTAGATTTTATTCTTGCAAACACCTCTATGCTCTGCATCACTCTCTGTTAATGCTCTCGGCACCATACTCCAATGTACTGTTTGAACCTTCTGTTATTTTGGTCTCCCTTCTCTTCATATGTCCTCCGCTTCAAATTTTAATATCATCTTAGATATCCTGTCACCTGACATCCTCTTTAGCTGGCTAAACCATTTCAGTCTTCTTTCTTTAATACCTTATAGAAGATATTTTTGAACATCCATTATCTTCTTCTTCTTCACTTCCTGGTTTAGGCATTAGATGCCTGTTCCGTCTTCACTAATAGATCTAAGACCATCTCTTCCGAGGACGTCCGACATCTCTTCTTCCTCACGGAAAATAATATATTTTTTTTGGTAATCTACTTTCTTCCATCTTTCTATATGTTCTTTCCACTGAATATTGTTGTTAAATATATTTTCTTTTATGGTGTAGATCTGCAGTTCTTCACGGATATCCTCGTTTCTTATCTTATCCATTCTAGTGCATCCTTTTACTCTTCTTAAAAATTTCATCTCGGCTGCTTGGATTTTAATTTCTTGTTTAGTAGTGATTACCCAATATTCGTCCACCGCTGTGGTCTCGAGGTAGCGTGCTGCCTTGTCAAGCAGCGGGCCCGGGTTCGATACCCGGTCGGGGCAGTTTTTCTCACATGTAAGACAAATGTCAGGAAAACTTTAAGGCCCAAACGGTCCCCGAAATCATATGGCCATCATCATCATCCTTCACCGGTGTGGAAAGTAACGGGAAGCTACCACACCTACAAATCCCTAGTAAAGCTGCAAGCATAGCATGAAAATGCTATGAGTGCAGTGAAGGGCCTACCTTCGGGCAGAATTGCTATGGATGGATCCAATATTCAACATCCACTATTTCTCTGATTTTAATATATCTAATTTTGTCTCTTCTGGAATTTCTAGAAGCCTTTCTCCAAAAGTCCATCTCTGTCACCTATAGTTTATGTGCAGTCATAAATGATAATTAATTTATCACTATTTTCAAAGTTTATAATTTGAATTGAATAATTAACCTCAATATAATTTTCATTGTTCAATTTCCTTTGATGTTTTGCACTGAAAAAACAAATGTATGAAAACAACATTTTGTCTAACTATGCAAAGAACAAACCAATTTGTATTTTAATATAGGCGAACCTCGAGGCGCTATCATTAACTACAGGTTATTATTGTTTTCTAATTTAGCCATTTTTGTTATTAATGTGTAATAGATAGCAAAAAGTTGATATATTCTAAAACTAGGTATAACAGTCAGTATCAATTAAAACTCAACTGAAATAGTATACTACGATGCGAGGTTGGGAAGTGTCTTTTACAGAAGTGAGGAAAATGTTTAAAAACCAAGCAAAAGCGAAGTTTTTAATTTCCCAGATTCTGTAAAACACTTCACAAACGTGCGTTGAACATTACGTTTTGCACGATGGTGTTTTCAAAATAATAAATAATAGTAAAAAAATAACATATTTGTTGAAAATATTTACGTCCATTATAAACAACTGACTAACGTTAACAGTGGTGGGCAATGTTTAATAGTTGAAACTACAGGAGGTCGTGGTACCAAACTGATAAAATGGCGGCAAGAACGTATTTATTGTTTTATATTGTTTTCAAATAAAGTTCAGTTCATTTAAAATGCAGTGATTTGTTTCGTATAATGTATATTAACACTACCTTTTGGATATATTTTCGTATATACATTACACATAGTATACACAGAGGGCAGTGGTTTGTAATATGTAATATTACAGTACAGCTATTTAGGTTGGCAACCCCGAAAATGTAGGAAGTTGAACTTTCAATCATGGTCGTCATTGCTGTAAGTACGACAAAACGCTCTATCGCATAAAAACGTCATTTGCGTTATTTGAAAATAAAGTTTAGTATTTGACCAAACTGAATCTTGTACGCATGTTTCATATTTCGGTTAACATTTACTTTTCACATACACCGAATGCTATCAATATATTTCAAAGATATGCTTTAACTGTTATGTTTAATAAAAAGTACGTATGTTAGAGTTTCCATTATTAAACACTGGTACTCAGGAGGAAAGTTATGGAATCTCAAACAGTGAATTCATTTAGATACAATTTTAAAAATATATAAGAGAAAATTTTCTCAATAAAATGTCATATCAGTGATAAAAGATAGGTGAGTGTTTAATAATACATTTCAACTCTAATGTAAAACAGTATGTATATTCATTTTTGCGCGATAGTGCGTTTTGTCGTGCTTACCAGCAATGGCCATCAACTTCCTAGGGTTGCCAACCTAAATAACTGTGCTGTAATATTACATATTACAACCCATGTGCGGGAAGTAAAACCACTGCCCTTTATGTATACTACGTACAATGTATATACAGAAAATATCCAAAATGTAGTGTTAATATAGGTCTACATTATATGAAACAAATTACTGCATTTTAAGTGAATTGAACTTTATTTGAAACAATATATATATATATATATACATATTTTAAATGCCCCAGGTTGTCTTTCGACATTCCTGGTTTCTCTCCTGGCATGGCGTACTTTTAACCCACTTCTGAGGTTCGGGCATCTGGAAGGCGGGGTTACGTTGCCCCGATGATATGATGGGTGATGATGATGATAGTGGTGCGCCAGGAGAGTCCCTAATCCTAAGCTTAACCTAAGATGAATATGAATGATGATGATTGCGATGGCCATATGATTTCGGGGACCGTCTGGGCCTTAAAGTTTTACTGACATTTGCCTTACAGGTGAGGAAAAACCCCGATAAAAGCCTCACCCAGAAAAACTGTCCCGAATGGGAATCGAACCCCGGCCCGCTGCGTGACAAGGCAGCGAGCTACCCCTAGACCACAGCGGTGGACATTTGAAACAATATAAAACAATAAATACGTTCTTACGGCCATGTTATCTATAATTGTTTTCAAGGCCTTCTGTTGTTTCAATCAATAAACATTGGCCACACTGTTAACGTTAGTCAGTTGTTTATAACGTACGTAAATATTTTCAACAAAGATGTTATTATTTTACTATTATTTATTATTTTGGAAACACCGTCGCACAAAAAATAATGTACAACGCACGTTTGTGAAGCGTCTTACAGAATCTCGAAAAAGAAAACCTCGCTATCGATCGGTTTTTAAACATTTTCCTCCATTCTGTAGATACCACTCCCCAACCTCGTATTGTAATATACTATTGTTCACTCCTATAGGCTACTAATTATAACCTAATTATCATTCTGTTTTTAGGGAAGTAAGTTGAATTTACCAGAGATGCCTTGGTATCCGTTACATGTAATTGCTCAACTTGCTTACCTAGGGAAGAAAAGTAATTGACTTTATTAATAATTTAATTTTTTTTATTTACACCAATCTTTAAATATTCTATATACTATTTCATTTTCATTTTTCGACTTTGCTGGTAATAGAAAATTAACCGCATCATTCGCCGCTTCGTCTACATTACAATTAATCATAATAATGAACCGAAAGTGCATTTTTCGGCTCAGTATGGTATCTTCGTTCTCCCTACACTGGAACATTTGTGAAATATGCCAATATCCTGTTCTCCTGGTAGCTACCCCTTCCCTCTTCATCCTTCCTCCCGCGCATGTCTACGGCGCATCTCCCCTCTACCTCAGAACCTTTATATACATGGTGCACTTGCAGAACAGGCATTGAGATTGGGATTGAAGTGAGTGTAGTTTTTTAGTGTGAATAGTGATTCAGCGGAAACTACAGTAAGTGCATCTCAGAAAAAGGTATGTTAAGCTTAATATATTGTCCAGTGCTACTGTAAAAAATGTAATTCTCTGTAGACAAAAGTTGACTTTTTAGGATAGCCCTCTGCTACTCCTAACGTCATTAGTGCATTTTTGCTCATAAATAGGTGATCTCTATTAAGTATTTCCACTATTTAATATTGCATTGGTGCTTCTATGTGTTTATCGACTTGTGTTTAAACTTGACAAAGCCTGACCAATAGGAAAAAAGCTCTCGATCCACGACGCCATACTTGCTAGCCGCGGACCAATAGGGAAGCAGCATGACAAGTAAAGCCAAAACCACCGATCCTGGAGGCAATTTAGCCAATTTTCCAAACTCCGAAACCAATATTCCCAACTCAAATAATACACAAAAAATCTCCGAAGAAACTTCAAATCCAGAAAAACCATTCCTGATACCAATCTCAAGACAGGAATCCATGAAACTTTACCTAAACGAATGTCCAAGTTTCCTCACCTCAAACTTCTTGAGACAAGACTTTTCTCACGTGAAAACACTCATAAGAACTGACACTAAGTTCCATGATGTTAAGACCACTAGGGGAGAACCTACTCAATACAGAATATACCACTTTCGTAGCTACGACCTAATGAACGAAGTGTTGCACAATATAGAAAACACAAAGCTCTCTTCAAACGCAGAAATTCTAATAGATAAAGAGATGAATACTGCATTAATCAACCTATCTCCGCAAGAAAGCTCAGACTCAGACCCGCCAAGAAAGCCAAGATGAAGAAGAAAACCAAGTTGAGGAAGAAAACGGAAATAAATTTCGCACTAGAAAGTCGAGAAACGAGAGAAGAGCAAGAAAAGCAGACGAGAGAAGTAATACGCAGGCACTCACGAAACCAATAAACCAAGATATAGTCGAAACACCAGAGCTTCCAGAAAGCGAAAACATGATAAAAATCCACCAACATGTGATTAAACAAGGAAACCCATTCCACCTGAAAGCAATTCTAAGTCGCCATAACATCCACGAAAAGCCTAACAGACATTATTTCTCATCGGTAACAAAAATCACTACGCTCGTATTTGAAACTAAGGAAATAACAATGTAGTTCCTCAAGCACGTACCAGCTAATCTGTTTGGAGAAAAAGCCACGTTTGAACTGGCCAGACCAGCGAGGAAGAAACAACCAATAGCCAACATCACTCAATACTGGAACGCGGTCATTAGAGGAGTGGATACGGATATAGACATCAAGGACTTTGAACAAGAACTCAAAGACCATGAGATAACATACAGAAAGCTGACAAGAATAACAACCGTCAACGGAGATAAAACTCACATGATTAGAATCCACTTCGACGATGAGGAATCAACGAAGAAAGTGATTTTCAACGGCATCACCATCCTGGGCCGACACTTTAGAGTGGAACCTCCTAGGCTAGAAGCAAGACACTTCCCATGCAGAAGATGCGCACAATACGGCCATGTGGCCAACAGCTGCAAGAATAATGCAATATGCCTTAGATGCGGACGCAAACCCGGCACCTGCACCCATGCACCCAGAGAAAATGTGTTGTACTGCGCTACGTGTGGAGCATCAGACCACTACACAGGACAGGTTCGCTGCCGTCTCTATCCTAGATCCGAAAAACCTCCAGAACCAGCCAGACAAACAACTTTACTAAAGCAGACTGTATGCTCACCACCTAGACCTAGTAATGTGGAAGATTTCCCGACGTTGAGCCAGAACGTATGGAACAGAAGCCCACCAAACAATGAACTAACAGCACAGGATAGTACAACTTCCGAAACGCCTCCAGTCGATCTTGAACAGCGAATAGAAACCGCACTAGCCAAAGTAATGGAAGTCACAGTACGTAAACTGGAAAACTACATAGACGCGAGAGTAAACGCACTAATCAATGAAGTTATAAAATTCACTACGACCGTTGTAAATCAAGTAGGTGTCCTTCAAGAACCGAAAGATATGACAACCAACATCGACAGCGCAACAAGGGCCGTATGGAATAAAAGAGTCCAGGTTCTCCCACTACGTAGAAATAAGGTAGAAGTACTAATCAATGACATGACAGACAACCTCAGGAAAGACTTAACGAATCTCCTGAAAGCAAACTTAGACCTTGACCTCGACCATGCCGAACCAAACACGTAGCAGATCCTATACAACCTCCAGATATTAATGTGTAAGCATTCAGCTCGTTTAAAGAGATTAGCATCGTACATATTAACATACGAGGTATCTATTCCAGTCGCACAGAATTAGACGTTCTCATTAATGAAATCCACCCTCATGTAATTACAATAAACGAAACCTTCCTTAAGCCAAAAGACAACCTAACATACTCAGATTATCACATTATAAGGAAAGATAGAACAAATAGGAATAATGGTGGAGTGGCAATCCTCTATTTAAAAACATTACCAGCCACTGAAGTTAGACTACCTACCAGGTTCGATCGACACGAAGCTTTAACTCTTAAGATTCATATCCCAAACTGGCCCATCCATATTAGCACAATATATACTCCACCCGATGTCAATCTACCACAAGACTTGATCAATCATTATCCTCTATCCTCCTTCCACAAATCAATCCTACTGGCAGATCTCAATGCTCACCATCACTACTTTGGGGACTGTCTCTCCCGCACGAATAGAAAGGGTAAAGATCTAGCAAACCTGCTAGGACAGTCAAACTTCACGCACGTAACGCTCCCTGGACCAACCAGATATCCCACAACAGAACTTCAAACCTTCACCTCACCAGATAAAGTCTTAATGACAATGCCAATCTATTTTAGAATCAAAGATCTAAAAATCCATGACCCTCCCAATACAGACACACGCACCTATACAAGTCACTCTACACACACCATTATGGAAACCCACAGTGGAACCCAGCATGAAACTGGTTCCATGCTTCGATAACGCGGATTGGTCAGGGTTTCATGAAACCCTCGACAATGCACTACCGGAGATAAATCTCACCCACGCTGGCGATATAGATACCTACGATGCTCATCTCTTAACAGCCATTAAAAAGGCACAAGACAAAAATATTCCATTTAGGCAAATTAAAATTAACAATATCAAACATCACAGGCCACTCCCAGCCTATGTATTAAAAGAAATCAAAACAAAAAGACGAGCGCAACGCCTATACATTAAAACAAAAACTGACGAAAATCGAAGACTATATAGGAAATTACAACAAGACGTCAAAGCGACTATAGCCATTTTCGAAAAACAACACTTTGAAAAAACTACAGGACATATACAAAGCCTCTGGAAAAATAACCCGAGGAAATTTTGGCGAAATATCTCTAAATTTAGAGGCGATAAAGGTGCTTCAAATCATCCCATTAAGGATGGTTATAATATCATCCTCAATGACATAGATAAAGCGGAAAAATTTAGGAACGTACTCCAAGAAATCTATCGCGTGCCAAGGAACCCAGAGTTCGATACCGTATTACTCTTAGAAACTGAAAATTTCATCGAGAATCATCCCTTTCTATTCAAATCCTTACATGAACTACCCAAAAATTTCGATTTTTTCACAATAGAGGAAACAAAACTTGCACTAAAAAAGCTAAAAGCAACGGCACCAGGGCCAGATGGCATCTCCAATGTCATTTGGAAAAACCTAACTGATAAAGCACTTGAATTCGTAACAAAACTGTTTTCTGCAAGTTTCACGCTAGGATATCTTCCACAAAGATGGAAAGAAGCACACATTTTAATGTTTCCAAAAATCAATAAAGACCCCAGTAATGCGAATTCGTACAGACCAATCAGCTTGACAAACACAATCTCTAAATTACTGGAAAGAATGATAGTAACTAAATTCAATCCATTAATACTTAATTCTCTTCCGAACAGTCAAGCTGGCTTTCGACCAGAAACAGAAATCACTGACCAGCTTCTAAGAGTAATCACACCCATCGAAAAAGCCTACTTCAATAATGGCCTTACCTCAATCATAGTCGCTATGGACGTCAAAAAAGCTTTCGATACCATGTGGCATGACGGTCTAAGACTAAAACTTACCAGACTTAACTTCCCGATCAATCTGCTAAGATGGATCTCAAACTTCCTATCAAACAGAAAAGCAAAAGTAAAAATCAACAACCACCTATCTTCGCAGATTGATATGGAAGCAGGAGCACCCCAAGGATCAGCAATCAGTTCCACACTCTATAACCTTTATGTCCATGACATACCACAACCCACTGACAATAGTACAGGACTTGCCCAGTTCGCGGACGACACCTGTTTCTGGGTGTCGGTCCCGCGAGTGGACATCGCCAGCGGATCACTGAATAAAACAATAGAACACTACATGGAATGGACCCGAAAGTGGAGAATAACCATTAACACAGATAAAACCCAAGCAATGCTAATTAAAAGAAAAAGAAGGAAGAAAAGAATGCTCCTACAACATCCAATCATAATTAACAACACAATCATACCATATAAAAATAGATTACAATATCTTGGAATCACATTCACAGATAGGCTCAGTATCACACCACACATAAAAAAACATTATCACACGAACACGGCCTTTTGCCAAAACACTACACTTTTTCTCAAGAAAAAACTCACACTTCACAACACTTACACGAATACACCTACTTAACACTGTGATACGGTCTTCCCTGACTTATGCAGCACCTCTACTATTAAAACTAAAGAAAACCAACAGAACCACACTCAATAAAACATACAGAAACTCACTGAGAACATGTATGAATCTTAAGAAGTCCTTCCCCAACAGACCTCTCCATAATCTCTCAAAAACGGTCCCACTAACCGAAAATATAAAAAACCTAAGCCTACAATATAGATCGAGAGCCTTAACACGTCCTCAAACAAGCAACATAATACTTAATGCACCACCAAATACATCAGCAGCCCTTCTCAGAGATCTCTAAAGCCAACAAAATTAAAGAAATCAAAATTGATATGAAGTTGCCAAGCACTAGAGAGCACAATGCAATAGTTTAACAAAATGGAAAGAAACCATCTGCATATTGAAAACTAATAGTATTACAATAGACTCACACATAGCACTGATACAATAAATATTAAGTTTACTCATACCTCAGATTTGCACTGACTCAATCCGAAAATCACTAGCATTCAAAGAAGTGAAGGGTGCGACTTGTCTGGTCAGCTGTCTTCCTCTGGCTCAATATAACAACGTAGAATATTTATTTATCGCGATCAACACTGATTGAGGCTTGGGGATGCCCGACCATCGGATCCTTGACGACCAATCTGCGGCCAGTCGGGTTCGGCAGTGGATATTCACTCAAACATCGACGACTAAAAACAAAGGGCTGAAGAGGGCATGTAAGACCCTATAGCAGCCGGAGGTGCTAGGTTCCAACCTGCAAACCCTCGGCTGCCAAGTAGGCTCCCGGGAAGCCGGGTGCTTGCTTGGCTGGCGGAGAGGCAAGCAAAAAAGGACGGTCCAGCACTTCCACACACATTATCTTATCTTATCTTATCGAACAGTATTTGAGAGAGAGGAGCTTCCCAAGAAGAAAAGAAGAAGAAGAAGAATCTTCAGGAATCTTCCTTCACAAACCAACGACCAGAGCCCAGGCAACGGTCTGTTGAACAATTACTGGACTGCTAAACAGCCAGTAACCATCGGCTCTTCCTGATTGGCCAGCGTGCTACAAGAGCTTCTACGCAGTACATAAGCCAGCATCATAGCAACACCTGATTGGTCAGCAGCTTTCAAGCAACGCAAACCAAGATGCCCAAGTTCGGTAAGTATAAAAGCAGCAAAGAATCTCCAAAACACCACCAGGAGGACTACGCACATTTAACATGGGAAGCCGCTGTCTCAGCAAAATCATCAGCCACGGCTGTTGAAAAAGTCAAGTCCCATCTCGTCGTCTCCTTGCCCCCAGAGGACTCATCATCTCATAATGAAGGGGCCTGTGGAGGCTTGAAGTCGAAGGACTCGCTCCCAATAAAAACAAGGACCTCTTCCCTGCTGGTACTTCGGGTTTATACCTGTCTACTGGCAAAAGCGAATGAGGAATTCCACAAATCCGAACCTCTCGCATTCATTTGTGAGAATACCAGGTTCGGTACAAGGGTCAGGCTGAATTTAGTTTCAGCCTACAACAAGTACCAGCAACTGCTGAAGCAACATAATATCCCCTTCCGGACGGAAGAAAAACACCAGGCTACAAGGAGAGTAGTCATCAAAGGAATAGATCATATCATTGATCCATCCCCATTCGGAGTGACTTGAAGGCCAATGGGTTCGAGGCCTTGACGATTGTCAACATGACGTCCGGGAAGACCAAGAGCCCATTGCCCATGTTTGTGGTTACTCTGAAGGATGGCCCAAAGATCACTGATCTGCTGCAGCTCCGTAGGCTCCTTCACTACAAAGTGAAAATCGAGCCATATCGACGACTGCCAAAGAGGGTAGTACAGGTCACACCTGCTACCAATAATAAGACAGATTTGGTGGAACCTGATCCCACTGTCTTACCCAACAACTCAGATCAGACTGAGCCAGCTGCTCTCCGACCTGAGCCCGTCCAGAACGCAAATCTTAGCGCTATAACTGGCACTAAGCGAAAAAGAAAACGTACCGGGACCAAACAGGCTCGGGAAGAAAAGACCTTGCAAATCAAGGCCTTGGGTGAGTCCATAATCTCACCCAAACCAAAAAAACGTGACCATTGGCACTCAAACGTCCATGGATCCGCTAAAAAAGAGTAGGTCGGTGCAAACCAACCCCTCTAAAAGGGATGGTCTAATCACAAATGAAGTGATAGACAAACTAGTTAAGGAACTAGCAACTGATCCAGATTCGCTGCTCATATGCATAGAACTTGATCATGCAAAACGCACTTTCTTAATAGAGTGTTCGACAGTCTATGACGAAGACAGGATGAACGCCAGCCCTCCTGATTCTTATGCAGACAGGAAGAGCTCCAGCCCTCCTGATAAATATGACTCCTACTGGTAAATTACCTTGGAGCCAATAACAACGCTGATCAATCTGGCTTTGCTTTAATTAAATTCAAGCCACTCTGCCAAGGTTTTCGGTGGTTTCCCTTGGCGATAAGACAAATGTCGGAGTGGTCCCTTTGAGTCCACCAGTAAATCATAACCCTCCCAAATTTTTTTGTCAAAATTCTAAATTACAAATCAGTTCAGCTAAATCCTGAGGTAGCCGTTTCTGGGTGGAATGGCGGATTGCCCTCCCGTCCTTGCCCTTTCGGGGCTTGGCGGCTTCTGCGGCTGTTGCAGTCTTCCTCCCGGCGGCATGATCGGCGAACACCTAGATCATTGGAATCGACCAGCGTCTGCGAGGCTTGGTGATGCCCGACCATCGGATCTTTGACGACCGATCTGCGGCCAGTCGGATTCGGCAGTGGATATTCGCTCAAACATCGACGACTAAAAACAAAGGGCTGAAGAGGGCATGTAAGACCCTATAGCAGCCGGAGGTGCTAGGTTCCAACCTGCAAACCCTCGGCTGCCAAGTAGGCTCCCGGGAAGCCGGATGCTTGCTTGGCTGGCGGAGAGGCAAGCAAAAAAGGACGGTCCAGCACTTCCACACACATTATCTTATCTTATCTAACAGTATTCATTCGATCAACCTAGCAATCGGCGTTTTGTTGTTTGAACGGATTCAAGAGTGGAATCCGATTCCAGGTCACGATGCGACTGGAAGGTTAAAATGGAACTCTACATAGACAAGTTGATCTGAGGCCAAGAAGAGGCCTGTTTGAGTTAGTCCGGCAGTCTAGGGAAGAGGTGATCCCCGAAACTCGGACGCATGTATGAGTGTTGCGTGATGTATGGTATGTTATTCATTTATTTATCTGTATGGCTGTTTTGATCGTTTGATCAAATACTATCATTTTTGTTGTTAATTTATTTTTACTCAGCCAACTTGTTTATATTAAAAGTTATCTTTTAAACAACGCCTCTCTTTCATTGTTCAAGTATAAGTAGTTGTTTACTATCCTGTAATGCAAATCACTCAAGTAAGAAACTATTCCGAGCTCCTGAACTATCATGCTGTTTAGCGTTCTTGAAACACAATTATCTTGTTCACTCACTGTATGTATCTAATAATCAGTATTTTTATATGTATGTATATCAGAGAAAGAAAGATGAATCAACGGCTACCTTCTATGGGCCCAAAGTAAGCCATTTCCTGATAGATATCCTCTTTGGAAACCAGATCCACATTAATAGAAACAGCAATTACAAAACCCGATCCCGGATTAAAGGTAGCAGTCTGCGTGGTTTTCAAAAGAGCTACAAATGGTAGCAGTAGTGTGGTTTCTTGCCCGCACAAATGGTAGTCAGACCGTGGTTTGGGTATCGCAAACCCCCCCCCCCCTACAATAATTATACCTTATGTCAATAATACGCAGTCTGAAACTGTTATTTAAAATGACTGCCACTAATTCTGAGAACAATAAACAATTGCAGTTGTTTTATCGATATTCCCTTGCTATCAAACAATTGAACTATTCAAAAAAACAAAATGTCCGTCGCCGTGGCGTAATCGATAGAGTCCCTACCTTCCACTCAGGCGACCCGGGTTCGATTCCCAGCGGGGTAGGGGATTCTTAATCTCCACCTTGGGTCTGGGTGTGTGTCTTATCCTTGTGTCTATGTGTGAGAATAACATAAAGTTATCAAAAAGTAAAACAAGAAGGAAAACAGTGTAAACGTTTTGTCCGTGGCCGTGGCGTAGTCGGTAGAGTCCCTACCTTCCACTCCGGCGACCCGGGTTCGATTCCTGGCGGGGTAGGTGATTTTAAATCTCCACCTTGGGTCTGGGTGTGTGTGTGTACTGTCCTTGTGTCTATATGAGAATTAAAGAAAGTTAACAAACAGGTAAAACAAACAAAGATAAAGGTAAAACAATAATGAAAACCAGTATAAACAAGAAAAAAATGGTTAAAAAATACCAAAATATAAATTCACAAGAAATATAAACATTAAACGTAATTATTGGTATAGAAGTGAACAAAATTATATACGCAACAAGGGAAGTAAGTAGTATATTACTAAAATATATATGCAGTCAATATGCCCATTTCACCAATTAATGTTTTAAAACATTAATTAGTGAAATGGGCATATTGACTGCATATATATTTTAATATTTTATCACCAAGAAGATCACTTGTGTATTAAATAAAAAGTATATTACTAGTCTCGAACTTATTTGATAGCCCTCGATGAAGCTCGACTAGAAATGTACTTCCCTTATTTCAATAGTATGTCAAATGTGATATGTTTTAATTTTACTAAAATGAGCATGGAAAACGAATTACATAAACAAGACAAAAACATAAAAATCGTCTTTAAAAC
Organism: Diploptera punctata; assembly: GCA_030220185.1. Lineage (NCBI taxonomy): Eukaryota > Metazoa > Arthropoda > Insecta > Blattodea > Blaberidae > Diploptera > Diploptera punctata. Next base: position 391,490 of record JASPKZ010001218.1, on the reverse strand, counting down.
AATAAACTTAACAACATTTATCAAACTAATAAATACGAAAATAAAGGTTTTCATAAACCCAAGTGCAATAATTTGGACAGGTTTTACAGCGGTAGAACTATAAGAAATTTTAACACAAGATACACTAAACATTTTAACAATTTTATTAATCATGTAGAAAAACTCTCTTTTAACAAACATATACTGGAAACCGGTCACGAGTTCGACAAAATCGATAATATCATGTCGATATTACATAGAACAACAATATTAGCGTCCTAGAAGATATAGAAATTTTAACAAAAGCAGAGAACATACATCTGAACAAAAACACACTCACAGATCTGAACCTGTTGTACAACTTACACACCAATCTCAGTATCAAATGACATGCTGAAGATGGAACGTGAATCTGAAAGGCCTTCATAGTTTTAACTACTTGAAGTTTTTGAAACACAAACTTAATTTAATTGAGGACAACTCATATAACATGTAATTATTTTAATGTTTTAACAATTCATTGAATTATTAGAGTTCAAAACTCTTGCATGCAACTCACTTGCCAGTCATGTCAGAGACTGCCAATCACATTATTATTTACGTCCAAATTAACGATATCTTAAGTTCCAGACAATGAAAATATTAACTGCATAACAACTATATTTAGCACTAGCGAACCCGGCAGACGTTGTCCTGCCCTACCGTTCAATTCTCATGTCATGGGCGGACGATAAAACTATGTTACTTTTTTACCATAACATTCAGAAATTAGGACATAATTAGATATTATTAAATAAGTTCGCAAAGAACACCTCTTACAGCCTTCTGTTGTGGCTCAAAAAGTGTGAATGATGATGTCACATAGTCATGAATATAATTTACCCTCCTTTGCAGATAAGTTAAGAACCGTCATATAACAATTATATTAGAGTGAAAAAAAAAAGATAAATTGGTGAGAGTGAGTCAAAACATTTATTTTTTTCCCCAGCTAGATTTCATTTCTGACCCACACTGGCCGCCGACATTCCATGAGAAAAATTTCTTCCCCCATAGAGGCTCGAACCAGCGTAAGTCCCGCAGTTCTGCACCAAGACTTCTTGCTTTAACCACTCGGCTACGGCGCGAGACTCTTGGTATCAATGAAAGACAAAAATGGTTATTGTGAGTTATCCGTAAGAGATAAGGGACTCTTGGTATCAATGAAAGACAAAAATGGTTTTTGTGAGTTATCCGTAAGAGATAAACATATGCTGTCGCGGACTTTTTTGTAGAGCTTTTTTAAGTTTTTAATTCTGTGTACATTAATTTTGTGTATTTCTTGTGGTTTAGGAAGCGTAAGCCATTTAAGCGTCCAAAGAGCTACTTTTTCACGTTTTCCACTACAAAGGGCGATGTTTAAGGAAGTAGGAGTTGAGTATCATAACTCTCTTATAACCTATGTTCATCCCGGAAATCTTCTGGACATTTTGCAAAACACCCCATCACAATCGGATCAACGGTATGGCCGCGCATAAAGTACGAACAAACAAACAAATATACAAACAAACATTAATTTTTATATATAAGATTTTGTATATACCTACAAATATTCATCCAGGAAACTTTACTTGCTTAATTTTATTTTATATTATTTTAATTTAATTTTATTCCATATTTTTTTTAGTGTCAGCTAATATTAGATCACATCCCCATAGTTTTTGTTTAGTCTATATTTTAATAAAGTAAAGTGATCCCACTACAGGTCTCAGGAGGCCCTTGGGATAGTAGGAGGTTAAGGCTCCCACTTTATGGAAAATCGGCACTTGACGTCAGACGGGTTGTCAGCCCTGCGTGACGGTTGCATTTACTCCCAGAACAAGCATCTGGTACTCATTTCCGTTAGAGGCTGAATCGACCCCAGGGGCTAGTACCTCCAGAAGGTTTGGGTCAGTTTAAAAATCCTGACCCCACCGGGACTTCCGGTTTACAGTGTAGTGCCTTAGCCACTATGCAACGGCGTGCCCCCTTTAATAATATTTTTAAATTGTAATAAGTCTGTAATTTTTGTATAATTTTACTATTCGCTGGTTGAGTGGAAGAGAAAGCCTTATGGCCTTAATTCTGCCAGCTAAAATAAAGCATTATTAATAACATTATTATTATGGATTTTTTCTACATTACAGTAGTTATCATTCAGTCTAAATGTATTTTGATCCGCCACATATTTCTATCCTCAGCATCTTCTTCTCTGAGGTCTCTGCTGATCATGATTATTCTATTATTATTATTATTATTATTATTTGAAGAGAAAAATTATACGCTCAGACCGGGACTTGAACGCGGGACCCTTGGTTCTCTAGACCAAGTGCTCTACCAACTGAGCTACCTGAGCAAGTACCGATCTAAACGCAAATCTTTCTCTATATACATTGTAATTCCCATCCACCAAATGCTGTGAAGCCATGCTTCTATCTTGCAAATGGCGGCTCCTTTATTAAGAAGACATATTTGGGAATTATACATTACAGCCAGTACGGCTTTTTCCAAGTTTTTTTTTTAATTTTTTATTTCATTTTTTTTATTATTGATTTCGTACATCTCAATGATGAATAAATCATATTTGAAGAGAAACATTATACGCTCAGACCGGGACTTGAACCCGGGACCCTTGGTTCTCTAGACCAAGTGCTCTACCAACTGAGCTACCTGAGCAAGTACCGATCTAAACGCAAATCTTTCTCTATATACATTGTAATTCCCATCCACCAAATGCTGTGAAGCCATGCTTCTATCTTGCAAATGGCGGCTCCTTTATTAAGAAGACATATTTGGGAATTATACATTACAGCCAGTACGGTTTTTTCCAAGTTTATTATTATTATTATTGTTATTATTATTAATATTGTTATTATTATTAATAATATTGTTATTATTATTATTATTATTATGGATTTTTTCTATATTACAGTAGTTATCTTTCAGCCCAAATATATTTTGATCCGCCACATATTTCTATCCTCAGCATCTTCTTCTCTGAGGTCTCTGATGATGATGATGATGATGATGATTATTATTATTATTATTATTATTATTATTATTATTATTATTATTATTATTATTATTATTATTATTATTATTATTATTATTATTATTATTATTATTATTATTATTATTATTATTATTATTTACCACACAACTTCCGTCAACATAAAAAGTAAAATGTAGCGTGTACTAACTCATTTTAACGTAATCAATATTAAGAATTGTCTGTACAGTATATGCAACATGGAAAGTAATGCACCCTATTCTGGATTGGAAGGAAATATTATTGCAGCAGTGATATGAACCCTATCTGTTTCGTTTTAGTAAGATGTCATTGCTTGAATGGTATAAGAGAAGGAATTAAGGACTGAATTTGTCGCTATTTGTCTTACTGGCGATAAGAAAACCTTAAAAACTACAAATAGAAAATTGAAAGCATTTAACACGGTCCCCGAACTAGAGGTTGTGCGAGTTTTTATTTCAAGGATCGTTGACTTGATAGATGACCTGTACGGTAACAAGGTAGAGGCAAAACTACTACTGAACACTCGAGAAGCTAATATCCTGAAGTTAGAGACATTTTGTTCTTCTCGTGTCTCTTTTTTTTTGTCATGTTGATTGATTAAATCAACTGCTTTACCTTAACTACCACCTCATTCAATAATCTAATATATAAAAATGAATGTTTGTTAATTTGTATGTTTGTTTGTTTGCTCGTACTTTATGCGCGGCCATACCATTGATCCGATTGTGATGGAGTTTTTTGCAAAATGTTCAGGAGATTCCCGGGATGAACATAGGCTATAAGATAGTTGTGATACTCAACTCCTACACCCTTAAAAAAACACCCTTTGTAGTGAAAAACGTGAAAAAGTCCATTTTTTTACCCTTAAATGGCTTATGCTGCCTAAACCATAACAAATACACAAAATTAATGTACACAGAATTGAATATCTCAAAAAACTCTACAAAAAAGTCCGCGACAGCATATGTTTATCTTTTACAGATAACACACAATAGCCATTTTTGTCTTTCATTGATGCCAAGGAGATCGGGATAAGTAGATTCCCGGGCAAGCATGTGCTGCCATACCATTCATCCGATTGTCATGGGGCTTTTTGCAAAATGTTCAGGATTTTCCCGGGAAGGTTATAGGTTATAAGAGAGTTTTAATGCTCAAGCCCTTCACCCTTAAAAATCACCTTCTGTAGTGAAAAAACGTGAAAAAAATGTCCCTTTTTGTAAGCTTAAATGGCTTACGCTGCCTAAACCATAACAATTACACAAAATTATTGTACACAGAATTGAATATCTCAAAAAACTCTACAGAAAAGTCCGCGACAGCCTATGCTTATCTTTTAAGGATAACTCACAATAACCATTTTTGTCTTTCATTGATGCCACGAAGATCGGGATAAGTAGATTCCCGGGCAAGCATATCAGCGCACGACGGGTATTCTTTTCGGATAACTCAAAATAACGAATTTTGTCTTTCAGCTTATTTATGCCAAGTACATCGGGTTGCTTAGATTCCCGGGCAACGCTGGGTAATCAGCACGGGGTATCTAAAAATAATAAGGATATAAATTTATTTTTATTTTTCCTTTTACTTATTCAACTAAATGCAAAAACACATAATTTATTTAGGTGCAGCACCGCACGCCAGCTATTAGCTAGTATTTTATAAAAATATTTCCTTTTACGTTAGGCCTGTATTTACAACTTTATCACTTTATTTAAATAAATCTTTACTATTCTGTAATAAACTAACTCGCTGGCTCTACTGAACCCATGGGCTAATGGCCGCGAGGACATAAGCTCTCCATACATCCCTATCCTGAGCTATTGTTTTCTAATCCATCCCCTGCATAATATACTTCCCTCAAATAATGAATAATCTTATTCTTCACCTCGTTCTTGGTCTACAAACTGTGCGATTTCTCTCTGGTTTTCATACAAGAATTTTCATGCACCTCTTTCATTCCCCATTCGTGCCACATGTCCTGTGCCCATAGCAGTCTACGAGACTTATATGTTCTTATTATATCTGGCTTCCTATAGGACCATGTAGCTCACTATTATTACATAGATTTCTCCATTCACCTGTCTGTTCATCTCTTTTCGGCCCAAACATTTTCCTAAGAACTTTATTCTCAAATACTCGTAATCTTCTTTTCTCCCTTAAAGTAAGAGTTCATGTTTCACACATACTCTATAATATGAACCAAAATGTATATTCATAAAAATAACTTTCCTGGTTGATTTTAAATTAATAGTATTACTTGTATTTTTAGGCAAACATATAATAAATTAAAATGGCGAAGAAAAAGTTAAATTCAAAAATCAATAAACAATTGAAAATTGTTTACAAAATTTGAGTTGTAAATTTAAGGTATTCAGTATATCACATCGACCTAGTAGTAATGGAATTTGACATTTAAAAATAAATAAATAAATATATATATATATATATATATATATATATATATATATAGTCTATATATATAGCCTACATATATATAATCTCAGAAAGTATGCGCTTATGATCGTTTTGTAATTAACTCCATGCTCCACTTTACACATATGTGCACACGGTACGTCACATAAAAGTTGGCCAAGGTGGTTTAGTGATTATGTTCCTTGCCTCTAAACCAGAGGGTCGCGGCTTCAAGCACAGCCGGGATCTACGTATTTTTAGGAAGGGAAATACAAGGGGCAAAGTCCTCCGAGGCGGACTTTAAGCCTTGGGTCCAGAGAATGAAGATTTGCAGGCTTGTACAAGAACCATAAACCTCAATAAAAATCCCTCTGTGCAGAAATTTAACTGACATTTAATCCAGCCTAGTAATACTTTAGTTCCCGTCCAGATGACTCTTACAGTCCGAACGCTGACCACGTACCTCTCACTGATAGCTGTTGGCATATAAGTTTAACCAAAATTAGCATTAGTTACGATGATAAATCCAAAAGCGTATTTGTTACAGAAACATGGCTGTTATCAAGACTATTAAGATGAAGGTGTCGCATAAAACCAAATTTACATAAGGGGTTTTTCTTCCTTTCTCATTTCATTTTTTTATCCGGCTGAGCACTCCATACAATAAAATAGGTAAACGAGTATCAGTGAGTTCTTTGATGAATTAGAATGCATATTTGATAGTCTTTGGATATATACGAAAATTGTCTTAGGAGAGTTTAATGCAAAAGTGGGACGGGAAGAACAAGGGGCAAATTCAGTCATTATGAGAAAGATTCTTAGGAAAGTTTTTGGACCAAATAGAAATGAAGAGACAGATGAATGCAGAAGACTATGTAACAGTGAGCTACATGGTCTTTATAGGAAACAACATGTAATAAGAACAGTTAAGTTTTGTGGACTGAGATGGGCAGGACATGTGGCAGGAATGAGGAATTAAAGAAAGTCACTGAAGCTTCTTGTAGGAAAACGAGTGGGAAAACGTCCAGTTCGTAGACTAAGAATGAGGTGGGAGAAAATATTAATCATAATTTCAAGGAGGTAGATTCTACATGGAATGATTTGTAAAGATGAGCTCGGGACAAGTATGTATGGAGACATTATATACGCCCGATCATGAACCTACGGGTTCGGTAGTGCCAGTCAGTTAAATACTTGGACTGAGTATATATTAAGTAATTTTTTGCTTATTAATATTTTGATTCTTGCTCTGAAGTATTAAAATATGTCACAAAAAATTATTTAACCCCTAAGTGGGGATGTGGGGTGTCTATACCACCGTAAGCTGAAACGTTCATCCTTTTGTAAAAAAAATGTTATGTACTTTGTGAGTATCATCATCATGAACAAATTCGTTTTAGGCCATGTGGCCTGTACGGTCTTTGTGAGTATCGTATTATTAATATCTGTGATTTATGATTTTATAATTATGTCCACACGAATACTGTTCGTTTGTAAGAAAAACAAAGTTGAATGTGGTAAGGTATGGTACGAGGGCGGATCGGAAAGTAACGCACAATAATTTTTTCTGCCTTGGTATTGCAGCTAGAATGTTGAAATTTCACAGAGATATAGTTTGAAGTTTTCACTACAGATGGTATTTTTTTCTCAGGTGCACCTCTTGCGAGAGAAGCTTGAACTATGCAACAAAGATGGCGCGCATGCTACAGTCGTCCACCTGTGAGGAACAGAGAAGTGTTGTTCGATTTTTGTGGGCCAAAGGGCATAAACCCAGTGAAATTCACAGGGACATGCGTGGCGTGTATGGGGATGATTGTATGGACCGTAGCAATGTCTCCAGGTGGTGCACATTCTTCCAAGAGGGACGCGTGAACCTTAGTGATTCGCCACGCTCCGGCCGGCCGACAACAGCAGCAATCCAGCAACACGATGGGAAAAATGTGTTGAGAAAGTTGGTGACTATTTCGAAACGTAGGTAAAAGATATAAGTTCATTTGTGATTTTTTCTTTTTTTTTACTATTAAACTTTTTAAAAAAAATATTGTGCGTTACTTTCCGATCCTCACAGGTGGACGACTGTAGCATGCGCGCCATCTTTGTTGCATAGTTCAAGCTTCTCTCGAAAGAGGTGCACCTGAGAAAAAAATACCATCTGTAGTGAAAACTTCAAACTATATCTCTGTGAAATTTCAACATTCTAGCTGCAATACCAAGGCAGAAAAAAATTATTGTGCGTTACCTTCCGATCCACCCTCGTATTATCGCCTCACTATGATGGTTGTACGTTTATATAAAAGCGGGTACCGCGTGACAATGCTTGTCAACGATTAACATGCGGAATTATTATAGTGGCGTTAGTCGGCATCTTTGTATTTAATTGTATATAACAGCTGCGGGGAAACAAAGCGAGCCGCTGGGCAACCATCATAGTGAGGCGATCACCCCACCTCCCCACTCAAGTTTCAGAGAACAATACTTCTTACGAACCAGTTTTCACAGGTATTTCAGTGTCTATTTTTTATGCAGTATTTAAAGATTCTTAGAATTAATTAGATCTATACCTGGCAGGTAACGGTAGATAACGTACGTTATTGTAGGCTTATCTGCTAATGCCAGAAAAATGTAAATGGATTAGGTTTCGTGTATTCGCCTTTGAAAGTTTAATAAACTGCCCTGAATTTTCCCAACTATATGTATTAATATGATATTTCCTTTATTAAATATGTTTCTCTATAGCTTAATACATCTTACATTGTTAGTGTTTATATATCGTCTACAGCAGGCTAAATCATTTGAGGTCTAGGTGGTAAATGGATCCTGGACAACACATCACCGCTAAATGCTGATAGGGCACACACACACACACACACACACACACACACAGAGCGAGTGTATGAGAGAGAGAGAGAGATAGAGATAGAAAGAAAAAGAGAGAGAGAGAGAGAGAGAGAGAGAGAGAGAGAAACACATTATACAATCATTTAATTATAATTACAACATTGACATATAATGTGTATCAATAAAATATATTAATACAACGAATTAAAATCTAATAACTAATCCTACTGCTACAGGTTCATCCAACCAGTTCCAGAGAAATTGACATCACCAGACAACTACAGATAGAACAACAACAATAACTGAAGAGTACAAATTAAAAAAATGCACATGTTACCATAATTATATGAATAATTGTAATAATCTGAAATGTAGACATAGGCCTATTATATTTAAATAAATAGATAATGGAATTTATTGCCTTTTTTCAGAATAAAGAAAATGCATATGCATTTACATTGCGCACGGGCCTGCTTGGCCGTACGTGCATTATTTTTCCATGAATAAAAAATAAAACTACTCATAATATAAACAAATACCTACAAGTACACCTGTATCAAAAAACAATAACAGGCTACATATAAGTAAAATCTATGTCTACACTACATCACAATAATACATATCTACACTCATCTATATTCCGTACATTAATATTAAAACACATTCACATCCCTCTCCCCGCGTCCCTGCAGACATCAAATACACTATCAGACTATTAAAGAGAAGCCTGATATCCGGTTTTGGCCCTTCCAATGTAGAGCCATCCGAAAACCTAACTTGCCAAGAACTCGCGTGCTCAACTATTCCGATTGAGGTTTTAAGCGGTTTCCCTCAATTCAAAGAGCAAATGCTGGAATAGAACCCCAAAACCGCTCCCGACTTCACTCTGTTAACCCTTAAATTCGTAATGTATCCTTTTGGATACATCAGTTGGTTTAGTTAATTTAATATTTTAAAGAAATCAGAAGAAAAAGAACAAAAATAAACCACTTAAATGTATGTCTAATTATGCAATATACCTAATGATAACAGTTATACAAGATCCCGTTTTCACTGCGGTCCGCCACACTCAAATATCTAACAGAAGAAATTTGTGTTTTGTCAATTTAAGGGTTAATTAACTTCAAATTTGAATTCAAAATTTAAACCGGGGCTAATGTATTTTACAGGAACCCGGGGTTTTACCTATTAAGGAGGACCAAAATGGATCGCTCACTGCCAACACTTAAGTGATGGTCGCAGAGCTTTTCATCATCTATCTATCAGTACTAAATCATTTTTAATAAAAAATTAACGAAATATTACAAATTTTTACAACACTTTAGTTTAATTACTAGAACATTTATAACACAGATACTCTAGTTCTAGGTACATAAAGTAACCATGTTTGATAATTCTGTGAAGTTTTGAAGTCACCGTTTTTTTTAAACTGTCATTCTTCTGGGTGTTTTTACTACCCCACATACCTAGTTGAGTAACATTCTATCACCTCCCTAATGAAGGGTTAAAAAGTATTTAATATACAAGAAATGTGCTAGTTAGACTGTAAATACACAAAGGATTTCTGCCTGAAATGTGAGCATACATATTGAAGACATCTGTTACACATTTACGCAGAACTGCTACATGTGTCGTAACTACAGGCGCCTGATAAACCGAGTGCGGCAACATCTCCAACACTGCTGTTACGCGTGTTAGCAATGTCTTGACAGGAGTAACAGGAAATGACATCTCGTGCATTACCTTATGTGCACCTATTAGAATTTCCTTTTTGAGACATTATTGATTTTTAGAGAAAGAGTTTGGAGTGTTCATTTTTTAAAAGGTGTTACAATGGTTCATATCTTTCAAAGCCCAATTATTTTCTGTTATTCTCCTCCACATTTCTCTGTTATTCTTCCAATCTTCTTCTTCTTCTTTCCAAGTATTAGACCAAGGCCTGTTACAATCCTATAGAAAAATTTCCCTCCTGCGTTTCATAGGACAGCCCAGAGATCTTCGTCCTCTTGGTATATACTTATAAACAGCTTTGGGGATCCGATTTGAACTCATTCTTTTGAGATGGTGTTTCCAATTTAGTTGGTACTGTTTAATATAGTCCAAAATTGGCGTAGTCTTCAATTTTTTTAAGATATCGGTGTTCCTTTTCCGATCCCATCTGGTGTAACCCGCTGTTCTGCGTATGAATCTCATTTCACAAGCCGTTATTCTGCTTTCATGTTGTCTTTTTAGTGTCCATGCTTCACTACCATAGGTCAACACTGGTCTAGACAAAGTGTAACATAAACGCAAACTGGTGTTTTTTGTACAATAATTTTCCCCTCAATGCGATTCAAATACCATCATTAAACAGATACAATAAAAACAGTTACGTCTCATAGGCTGCGATGGGTAGGACATGTGGCACGAATGGGGAATGAAAGAGGGACATGACATTTTATTGTAGGGAAACCAAAGATAAAGCCCCAGTAGGCAGGAAAATAATGAAATGTGAGAATAATATTAACCATTATTTGAGGGATGTAGATTATTGAGGAGATGAGTGGAAAACATCATCTCAAGATAGGAATATATGGAGAGCTTATGTCCGCGCAGCCGTGAACCTACGGTTTTGATAGGGTCAGTGAGTTAGTTAATTAGTAGATTTTGAATTTATTAATCTCTTATTATGATATTTTTGCATGTAATGTTGAAACGGACAGTTCAGATATTGGAATAAATAATTACGATACCTTTTGTCCTACATTCAGCCTCTCTTCTCTTTCCATCAATATTTCCCTATTGCGAAAACCAGTTATACTTGAAGTGTAAAATAAATGGAAGAAATAGACACATTATAAAACCTATGGGAAATAAATTATGAGTAGTTTGTTTTTAGTTGTTCTGTGCTATAGTGGACCGGTTTAACGTATGTTTCGCCCAAAACTACGAGAGTGGCGCTGATTCGAGCCCCCATGAAGGAATAAACTTTATCATAAAATTTAGGTCAGTATAGGAACAGTGCCCACCAAGCACATCGTGAGGAATTTGGGTAGCTACAATAAGTAGCGGCTCCAGGTTGTGAAAATCAGCTTTAATAACTGGGAACTCGACATGCTGACCACATGTTACCCCTACACTGGCAGGATGATCGTCTACCTATGTGATTATCACATGTGGATGTGAGGCAAGCAGTCGGTAAATAGGTTAAGGGCTTTCTAGGCCTGTCGAGTCGTGGAGTTATTTTAGAGTTGCTTTCAAGTTATGCAAAAATATTCCAGAGCCATAAAACCAAACTTTAAAGTGGTCCAAACTGTATATCTTTATATAGGCCTATATATAATTCTTCTGTATGCGTGCTTGTCGATTTTCAAGGTATTTTTTGTGTGCGTCTGATTGGGTCCCTCGATGCTTTAGATTCACTCTAAAATCATTAACCCTTAAATTCATAATGTATCCTATGGGATACATCAGTTGGTTTAATTAATGTAATATTTTATAGAAGAAAACAAAGAAAAAGACGCCACTTAAATATGTGTCTAATTATTATACACTATACCTAATAATAACAGTTATACAAGTTCCGTTTTCACTGCTGTCCGCCACATTCAAATAACTGGCAAACACATCTGTGTTTTGCCAATTTAAGGGTTAAGTGTAGGAGTTCACTTGGAGTGAAAATTGAAAAATCGCTTTAGCGGTCACATTTTTCGATGTTTTACAACGAAACTCAGTATCTCCTATTAAAATAAACTGAGGAAGGTATTATCCAAAAAATGAGGGAAATCAAGACAATTAGAAGTCGAGGTTTATCGGAAACCGAAATTAAAAACTATCTAAACAACTGGACTGATTTTGTTGAATTTGTTTATGTGTGTTTGAGTGGGTCCTGCATGATTCAAAATAAGTGTATTGGACTCGGTAGTTAGAGCTGTCATCGGGTTATAAGCTTTTTTATGTCAGATTTGTAGTCATCTGCATTACCGATATATTCCGCGCGACAACAAAGTGACGTAATCATGCACGCTTAATAGATGACAGTGAGGAGTTTTCTTGCGGACTTATTAAATAGTGAATTTTATGGTGAAAAAGTAACTTTTATTTTTATTATCCGGCCATGACACGAGAATTGAACATTCGGGCAGGACAACGCCTGTTCGGATTCGCTAGTTTTAATATATAGAACACCGATAAAAAAATCACATTTCAGATCTTGAATAGATTTCGAATTATTAGTAACTGGTTAATACCCGGCGTACGTTGCTGTGCGCAAATAAATTAAATATATATTTTTTATATTTATTTGAATAAGCTAAAATAAAAATAATTTTAAATTTATATCATAATTATTTTTAAATATCTCGTATGTCTGAAAATGGAACAGACCAAACATGGCGGTTGCTAGTACTTTTTTTCTGACTTCTGTTAAACTCCCATTCCTAATCATCAGATTTCGCTGATTTTCTGACTTCTGATAAACTCCCATTTTTAATGATCAGATTTCGCTGATTTTCTGACTTCTGGTAAACTCCCATTTTTAATGATCAGATTTCGCTGATTTTCTGACTTCTGGTAAACTCCCATTTTTAATGATCAGATTTCGCTGATTTTCTGACTTCTGGTAAACTCCCATTTCTAATGATCAGATTTCGCCGATTTTCTGACTTCTGGTAAACTCCCATTTCTAATGACCAGATTTCGCTGATTTTCTGACTTCTGGTAAACTCCCATTTCTAATGATCAGATTTCGCTGATTTTCTGACTTCTGGTAAACTCCCATTCCTAATGATCAGATTTAGCTGATTTTCTGACTTCTGGTAAACTCCCATTCCTAATGATCAGATTTCGCTGATTTTCTGACTTCTGATAAACTCCCATTTCTAATGATCAGATTTCGCTGATTTTCTGACTTCTGGTAAACTCCAATTTCTAATGATCAGATTTCGCTGATTTTCTGACTTCTGGTAAACTCCCATTTCTAATGATCAGATTTCGCTGATTTTCTGACTTCTGGTAAACTCCCAATTCTAATAGTTGAATGCAGGCTTTCACGGCCGGTAATCGTAATGTTGAGTGATTCCGGGTTATGTGGCCGTGGTCCATAGTTGGTGTTGATACCAGACGTTTCGCCCTCAACTGCGGAGGGCATCTTCAGTGGCGAGTGCTTCTATGCGTGTTTCCTGGTCGGAAGATCTACGTAGATCCAAGTAGATCTTCCGACCAGGAAACACGCATAGAAGCACTCGCCACTGAAGATGCCCTCCGCAGTTGAGGGCGAAACGTCTGGTATCAACACCAACTATGGACCACGGCCACATAACCCGGAATCACTCAACATCCCAATTCTAATGATCAGATTTCGCTGATTTTCTGACTTCTGGTAAACTCCCATTCCTAATGATCAGATTTAGCTGATTTTCTGACTTCTGATAAACTCCCATTCCTAATGATCAGATTTCGCTGATTTTAAGAAATACCTACCTCAGTTTATCTTATTAGTAGCGTATATACTGAGTTCGTTGTAAAACATCAAAGATTGCGATCGCTAAAGCGATTTTTAAATTTTCGTATATGGTGAACTCCTATACCTAATGGTTTAAGATAATAAGAGATAGCGGCCAAACACTTGCGTATCTGAAAACTTGTATGTACAAATTAAGTTATTCACGTACTACTTTTCGATTTTTTCGAGGACAAACATACGTAGGCAGAATTTTTATTGAATACTGGCTAATACCCGACGTGTGCTGCTACGCCTAATCAAAGGAAATGTGTTTTTATGTTTAGTTAAAAAGTAAAAAGAAAAATAGATATAAATTGATATCGTAATTATTTTATATACCCTGTGATGATTATCGGGCGTTGCCCGGGAATCTACTAATCCCGACCTTCTTGGTATCAATGAGCTGAGAGACAAATATGATTATTGCGAGTTATCCGTAATAGATAGACATACGCTGTCGCAGATGTTTTTGTATAATTTTGAGTTATTCAATTCTGCGTACATTAATTAGGTGTATTTGTTATGATTTAGGCAGCGTAAACTATTTAAGCGTCTAAAAAGTTATATTTTAGTGCAACGATCAATTTTTTTTAACTCCGGTCTTATAGTACGTACGGTAACGTGTTATATACGTACGTTAATTGCCCCTGAAATATCTCTAAATTATGGTAAATATATTAAGTATAATTGCGTAGCCATTGTTGAACCATAGCCTCTCCTTTGTAAGGAGTTACTAGACCATGTTAATTATTTTAGTTATTTGTTTATAGATGTCATGCAGTCAACACACCGATCCAATGAGACATATGACAGGCAAATAAAGTACTACTAGGACGTTAAGGTCGGTAAATTGTGGTTAGAGGCCCTTTTATTCAGGCTTAAAGATCTTTTTACAAGCCTGAAAATCTTCAGATTAGGAACCCACGGCTCAAAGCCTCTCTCGGAGGTCTTGATCCTTGGATTTTTCCGTTCTAAAAAATCCATCGATCCCGGCCAGGTTTGAACGAGCGACCCTCGGAACAAGAGGCAAGGAGCATAATCACTAGACCAACATGGTCTAAATGATGGTAAACCTCCCATTAAAATCTGTCATTAATTTTTGAGTCCCTAGAGGACAGATCGACTGACAAACACTCATTTTAATATAGCCTATAGAGATAAATATTGTGATGAATGTATTATTACACGCTTTATATTAGCTTGATCTGTATCTATCTATCTATCTATCTATCTATCTATCTGTCTATCTATCTATCTGTCTGTCTATCTATCTATGTAACGGAAATTTCCAACGCGATTTTCATCCACTTAAAATCATTGGATCGACTTGAAACTTTGTATACTTGTAAAGGACCCGTGACAATACAATAATTTCATATTTGTTTCTAAAATCATGGCCAAAATCATCAGAAAAAAAAAGTGTTTTTGTATCTATGTAACGGAATCTTTGAACACGATTTTCACCCACTTAGAAACATTGGATCGACTTGAAACATTATATACTTGTAACGGACCTGTGAAAATACAATAATTTCATATTTTATTTCTAAAATCCTGGCCAGAATCATCAGAAAAACAAAACAAAAAATGAAAACTGGTATAATAGGTTGCGGACTTGTCGACTTTTTAGTCAATCGATGTAAGAGCTCAGTTGGTAGAGCGGTGAACTGTAGTGGTATATAATTTCAGTAATCCATAGGTCGCTGGTTCAAATCCGGCTGGGAGGGTTTTTTTAGAAGAGTATTACTTTTAGCTCTTACTACAATAGTATCGAATTTAAAGATATTTACATTTTTATCTTATTCTGTAAAATATTAAAACTAAAAACTAAAAAATAAATAATAGTTTTAAAAAACTAAAACAACACGCTTTATTAGAAAACCGAACTAAACAATGTAAAATAATTTTAATTTCCAACACGCTTGGGATAATGTTAAAGTGGTCAACAAAAAAAAAACATCTTCAACGCATATAGAATAAAAGTAGAGTTATCAACAAAAAGAAAATAATTTACCATGAAAAGCGTGGGGTGCTTTGTATCAATTAATATATTTGATAATAAACAGATATTGGTAAAAGTAAAGTCTCTAAGAAGAAAATGTAAAAATCATAAAAAGCACCCCACGCTTTTGATTGTAAAAGTATTTTCTTTTTGTTGATAACTCTAGTTTTATTCTATATGTGTTGGAGATTATTTTTTTTGTTGACCACTTTAACTTTATCCCAAGCGTGTTGGAAATTAAAATTATTTTTACACGCTTTATATTAGCTTGACCTGTATCTATCTATCTATCTATGTAACGGAATCTTTCAATGCGATTTTCACCCACTTAAAATCATTGGATCGACTTGAAACTTTGTATACTTGTAGAGGACCCGTGACAATACAATAATTTCATATTTATTTTCTAAAATCCTGGCCATAATCATCAGAAAATCAAAAGAGCGTTTTTGTATCAATGTAACGGAATCTTGCAACGCGATTTTCACCCACTTAGAAACATTGGATCGACTTGAAACTTTGTGTACGTGTAGAGGATCCGTGACAATACAATAATTTCATATTTTGTTTCTAAAATTCTGGCCAGAATCATCAGAAAAACAAAACAAAAAATGAAAACTGGTATAATAGGTTGCGGACTTGTCGAGTTTTCAGTCAATCGTTGTAAGAGCTCAGTTGGTAGAGCAGTGAACTCTTAGTGGTATATAATTTCAGTAATCCGTACGCCGCTGGTTCAAATCCGGCTGGGAGGGTTTTTTTTTATAGAAGAGTATTACTTTTAGCTCATACTACAATAGTATCGAATTTAAAGATATTTACATTTTTATCTTATTCTGTAAAATATTAAAACTAAAAAATAAATAATAGTTTTAAAAAACTAAAAGAACACGCTTTATTAGAAAACTAAAAAATGAAAAATAATTTTAATTTCCAATACGCTTGGGATAAAATAAAGTGGTCAACAAAAAAATCATCTCCGACACATATAGAATAAAATTTAGTTATCAACAAAAAGAAAATAATTTTACCATCAAAAGCGTGGGGTGCTTTTTATGGTGTTTACATTTTCTTCTTAGAGAGCTTACTTTTACCAATATCTGTCTATTATCAAATATATTAATTGATATAGAGCACCCCACGCTTTTGATGGTAAAATTATTTTCTTTTTGTTGATAACTCTAATTTTATTCTATATGTGTAGGAGATGATATTTTGTTGACCACTTTATTTTATCCCAAGTGTATTGGAAATTAAAATTATTTTTCATTTTTTAGTTTTCTAATAAAGCTTGTTCTTTTAGTTTTTTAAAACTATTATTTATTCATTGTTTATTTCGGTTTTCTAACAAAGCGTGCTGTTTTAGTTTTAAAAAACTATTATTTATTTTATATACCAATAAACAAACTATAACTCATAGCAGGTTGTGAAATAAGTTTCCAGCAACTTGGATTCCTGTAATGGAACGATCGCATGAGATTTTACCGTATTCTTTCTAATATCCTTGAAATCTGTAACTCAAGAAGACAGACAGGCAAGAAATTGGCAACCAAATCCTCCTCGATTTCTTCTAGAATTTCACGCACTACGAATTTACACCCCCTACACAAGGAAAAGAACGGAAACGTGGTATAATCCGGTAGTAAATTAATATGAACAGTGAATTACATTCCCTAAACCAACATTGCTCAAATTTTCAACGGGCCAAAAATTGGGAACCTGAGCAGTTATTTCTTATCTCAGAGTTTCTTATCCAAACTTCGCATATAACTTACAAAATCTTACAATTATTTAGTCTAATGTTCACGGTACATTTATCATGCGAAGTTAGCATACTTATCAATCTCTTGATTAAGGGATGAAGTTTGGGACACTTCAATAATTTAATCAAAATTAAAGTGGGAAGCAACATTATGACGTATCATATTGACTTAGGCTTTCACGGCCGGAATTAGTATACTCGGCTCAATCATTTAGTTTACAGGCGGCATAAAAGGCAACTGTTTCCCTCTGGTTTAAAAAATACATTGTTACTGCCAGGTAGAGCCGGGGTGTTGCCGTTATAGGCTTCTAAGACGCCGCCCCAATCACCAAAAACTTAAAACAGTTCCCTGCCAATACAATCTTCGCATTTTTAAATGACATTTCCATGCCTACTCCACGTGGATATAATTATCTTAACAGCGTTACAACTTTTGTCTTTTGCAGTATCTTTAGTTGGTAAAAAATTATTCTGGTGAATAAAACAAGACAACGCCGCTTGATATGCTAAATACTTATGCTTGATAAATAGACATACCTAACCAGAAAGGAAAGCGCCTGTAAATTAAACGGCTGAGCCGACTAATCTTGTATAAGATTTCCGATATATTGGCCGTGGTTTTGAGGCTGGTACTTCCTCGACGTTTCGACAGAGACTGCGTCCGGCATCCTCAAGATAGAGAACATATAGAGGTTAACTGTATAAATAGGGCAGGCAGTCGACAAAATTACCAGCCTCAAGACAACCTTTGAGGAGGCCGGACGCAGTCACTGGCATAACGTCGGGGAACTACAAGCCTCAAGACCACGGCCAACAGCCCGTCTAATTGTTTTCGATCGCCTACAGAACTCCGTTTCTACTACCAACAGCTTGTTGGCTTCTTTCTTCTACTTACTGTCCAGGTTTCGGACCCATGTAATAAAATGCTTTGTAACAGAACTTGAAATATAGTTTTCTTCGTACTGCATGTTATATTTTTATTCCGAGCCACTGAGTTCAACATATCAATGGTTCTTCTTCTATCAGTTACTCTTCTTTCAATTTCTGTAGTTGAATTTTCATTTGTATCTAAAACAGATCCTATAGGCCTATATTTAAAAGTTTTAACATTGAATATTCTATGCTATACTATGAGGTATTTTCAATTTATAATCAATTGAAAAAATGATTTAATATCTCACGTCAAAAAGTTGTGTGTATTTACGGTACCGGTTTCAAAGGTCATTCATCTTGATTTTCATCTTCAGTCAAACTTCAAGTGTCGAAATTTTACCGTTAACGGATGTATAGGAATAATCTTGTAGCCTATATTAACACAGCTAAGGTCGGAAACTGAGCCCAGAACCTCTTTACAGTAACCAGACCACAAAATAAGCAAGCTAATTAAGATTGAATACTGAATAATCGCCTTAAGAGCGCAATATTATCTCTGACCTTGTGTGTATTAAATTCTGATGGAATGAGTAACAGTTGTAAGAAACTAAATGGCGCATGCCTAGACACTGGCTATACTCTCTGGTTTCTGGAAATCCTCGTGATTTAAATACACCAACTTGCTGGACAGAATTTGTGGTGGATGAAGGGGATACTACGTCAAGTTTTCTCTTAAATCAGGGAAAGTTAATCTCTGCTCTCTCTATGGATTCTACATTGTCCTAAAGTAAGAGGTAAAAATATTTATTTTCTTCCTTTTCTGCTAGACTGCCTTATCTTCTCAATATCTATTACACTAAAAAACTTCGGTCATTCGTACAAATCCAACTGATGTTCTAGTAAAGTACAATTTATTCTGTTCTTAGTTTCTTACATTAAGTTTCAAGATCAGAGTCTCGCAATAACATCAATAAAACTAGATACATATGATCAAAGTTAAAAATAAAATTTCACCTGTTGGTAGGTGCCGTCGTCCTCAACTTTGTTAAAATATTGTATGTAGAATTGACTGGAGCGCTTTCGGAAGTTATCTTCCATCTTCTGCGGGTGTACAATTTAATTTCTAACTTTCATCATATGACTTCACCTCAACGGAATTTGATATGAATTTTACTAGTATTGATTAAACATATGTTGTCACAGACAAATACGCTCTAAGCATTGTGTTATTATTTAATTGTAATATTATTATTGTGTTTTCTTTATGTAATTGTAATGTTATTGCTGTTTTTGTTGTTTATTTTTCTTTACACTAGTACCAATTATTACTTTATTGTAACGGACTGTCAACAGCACGTACGGCTTACTGCCCGTGCGACCCATATTTGTAAATAATATTGTAAATATCTTACTTTTTGTCTAATAAAGTCCTACTACTACTACTACAAATACGCTATGTAATGGAAATTGACATTTAATGGCAAATTAGAAAAAAATGAGGAAGTGGCTAAATTAAAATACCTAGGAACAATAATTACAAACAAGAATGAGATGCACAAAGAAATTAAACATAGGCTCAATTCTGAAAATGCATGCTATCATGCATTACAAGGACTCTTGTGGTCCCAACTTCTTTCAGAAAACGTTAAACTGAAAATATATAAAACTCTCCCAGTTATATTACATTACAGCCTCATGGGCTAGTGGTTAGCATTTCTGACTACAGTTTATGAGAACCGGGTTCGATTCCCGGTCAAATCATAGGAATGTTTCCTGAAAGGAATTATTTCTGTGATTGCCCATGGTTTGGAATTTAGGTAAGTTTAGGTTTAAGAACTTTCCTGGCATTCCATTATCATTTATCAGCAATCATATCGTCGGAGTAACGTAATTCCGCCTTCTAGGCGCCCCAACTTCAGAAGTGGTTACAATTAAGCCAATGCCAGGAGAGAATACCAGAATGTCGAAACGACAACCTGGGGCATTGGAAAAAAATAAAATAAAAATAAAATAAATAAATATATATATATATAATATGGATATGAAACATGGACTCTTACCGCTGTGGTCTCGAGGTAGCGTGCTACCTTGTCACGCAGCAGGCCCGGGTTCGATCCCCGGTCGGGACAAGTTTCCTGACGAGGTTTTTTCGGGGTTTTTCCTCACCTTAATATAAATGTCAGGAAACTTTAAGGCCCAAACGATCCCCGAACACCATCTCACCATCATTATCATCAATACCATATTCGCCTAATTAGCTTAGTTCCGCGCCGTAGCCGAGTGGTTAAGGCAAGAAGCCTTGGCGCAGAGCTACGGGACTTGCGCTGGTTCGGGTCTCCATGGGGGAAGAAATTTTCTCATGGCATTTCGGCCAGTATGGGACCGGTGTCCACCCAGAATCGTGATGCATTTAGGTAGCTACAATAAGTAGCGGCTCCAGGTTGAGAAAACAAGTTATAACGGCTGGGGGATTCGACGTGCTGATCACATGTTACCCCTACAGTGGCTGATGATCACCTACCTCTGTGATTGACACATGTGGATATGAGGCCAGCAGCCGACTTGTAGGCTAAGGGCCTTCTTGGCCTGTCGCGCCAGGAGTTTTTCTAATAAGCATAAGTTTTGTTTAAGGCCTCTCCTGGCGCATCATTACCATATCATCAACTTTCATATCATCGGGGCACCGTAACCCCGCCTTCCAGGCGTCCCAACCTCAGACGTGGGTTACAAATACGCCATCAACAGTTTTGAAATTCATATTAAATAAATAAATCATATTCATATTATTGTAATAAGATATTAATTATATAATTTTATCTGCTAAGTCAGTCGTCCTCAACTAAATTATTAAACTTCTTCAAGTTATTCTAATATGGAGGTCTTTCGAAAACAATATTTCATCATCTGCGTTTCAACTGGAACTAATTTAGTTGAGGACGACTGACTTACCAGGTATAAATTATAAAATGAACATCCCAAGTTCACCATGACAGGAGAGAAACCAGAAATGTCGAAATGACAACCTGGGACATTAAAAAAAAACTTTAAGGGAGGAGAAAAGATTACGAGTATATGAGAATAAAATTCTTAGGAAAAAATTTTGGACCAGAGAGAGAGAACAGACAGGTGAATGGAGAAGACTACACTACAGTGAGCTACATGATCTTTATAGGAAACCAGATGTAATAAAAACAGTTAAGTCTCTTAGACTGCGATGGCCAGAACATGTGGCACGAATGGGAAATGAAAGAGGTGCATGGAAGCTTCTTGTAGGAAAACCAGAGTAAACGCCCAGTTGATAGACCAATAATTAGTTGGGAGAATAATATTAACCATGATTTGAGGGAAATATATTATACAGGCAACGATTGGAAAACACTGGCTCAGGATAGGGATGTATGGAGGACTTATGTCCGCGCGGCCATGGACCTATGGGTTGGATAGTGCCAGTGAGTTAGTGAGGGAATGAGTATGAGTAAAAAAAGTGAAATAGTGATTTATAAATACACGGAAATATATGCAAACGTAATAGTACATGTGAAATATAAAGAAAAAGTAAATGAAGAATATAAGGGAAATTAAAGAAAGAAAAAGGAAACAACATATCAGTGTGTCCGACCCGTCCTGATGTATTGTGGGGGAGGGGATTTTGTAATTACACCAACTGCAGTGCTCTCTTTTTATGGAACACTTTTCTTGCAATATAAAATTTGTTCTTTGTTTTTACGACTTAGAGCGTGGCGCTAGCATCGGAACAAATCGAATATAAGCTCCAGGGATGTCCAGTACTCAGAAACAAACTTTAACAGATATAAATCAATTTACTTTTATTTCCATTTACCGGGTGTATCAGTTACCATTACTTTTTTAGAATATAGAGAACACTACTCTTTCTGGAATGGACTGACTCCCTGGAACAGATATATGAACTGGTAGTAAAAGATTCCGGGCTATGTGGCCGTGGTCTCTAACTGGCGTTTCTCCCAGACGTTTCTCCCTCAACTGCGGACGGCATCTTCAGTGGCGAGCGCTAGAAGCTGTTGTTTCCCTGTCGTAGACTCGACTGCCTGCGGACGGCATCTTCAGTGGCGAGCGCTAGAAGCTGTTGTTTCCCTGTCGTAGACTCGACTGCGAATGATTCGCAGTCGAGTCTACGACAGGGAAACAACAGCTTCTAGCGCTCGCCACTGAAGATGCCGTCCGCAGTTGAGGGAGAAACGTCTGGGAGAAACGCCAGTTATAGACCACGGCCACATAGCCCGGAATCTTTTACTACCATGATTACCGGCCGTGAAAGCCTGCATTCCAGATATATGAACTACTAGACAATACCCGGCGACCGCTGCTATGTCTGAATTTTAGTTTCAAGTGAACTCCTACACCTAATTATTTTAGAGCATAACAGTAAATACTCCCCATACCTGTTAGCCTGTATATATATATATATATATATATATATATATATATACTTACTTACTTACTTACTCACTGGCACTATCGAACCCGTAGGTTCATGGCCGCACGGACATAAGCTCTCCATACATCTCTATCCTGAGCTAATGCTTTCCAATCATTCCCTGTATAATCTACTTCCCTCAAATCATAGTTAATGTTGTTCTCCCACCTCATTTTTGGTCTACCAACTGGGCGTTTTCCTTCTGGCTTTCCTACAAGAAGTTTCCATGCACGTCTTTCATTCCCCATACGCGCAACATGTCCTGCCCATCGCAGTCTACGGGACTTAACTGTTCTTATTATATCTGGCTTCCTATAAAGACCATGTAGTTCATTGTTATGTAGTCTTCTCCATTCACCTGTCTGTTCATCTCTCTTTGGTCCAAAAATTTTCCTAAGAACTTTATTCTCAAATACTCGTAATCTCCTTTCCTCCCTTAAAGTAAGAGTCCATGTTTCGCACCCATATAATATAACTGGTAGAATAATAGTTTTATATATTTTCAGCTTAACGTTTTTTGAAAGGAATTGGGACATCAAAAGTCTCTGCAATGCATAATAGCATGCATTTCCAGAATTGAGCCTATGTTTAATTTCTTTGTGCATCTCATTCCTATTTGTGATTATTGTTCCTAGGTATTTGAATTCAGCCACTTCCTCAAAATTTCCCTCATTTGTCATTAGCTGTCCATTTCCATTATATAATGAATTTCTACGTGTGACCATATATTTAGTTTTACTGATATTTACTTCCAGTCCTAATTTCTTAGTGTTACTCAATAGTGTGTGCGTGTTGGCCTTTAGTATCTCCTCGCTATCGGCCAGTAGTACTACATCATCAGCATAAACTAACAGCTTATTAATACCATTCAGTTGTAAGCCTTCCTCATTCTCTAAAGATTTAATGGCATGCTCTAGTACAAAATTAAATAGTAGAGGAGATAGTGCATCTCCTTGCTTCAACCCATTCTGGATTTCAAAAGTGTCTGAAAACTGTTTGCCTACACGCACCCTACTCGTTGAGCCATTTAGACACATTCGTATAAGTCTAACTAACTTTTTAGGAATTCCGAACTCCAGCAGGATACTATATAACTTCTCCCTCTTAATTGAATCATATGCTTTTTTGAAGTCTACATATAGTTGATGTACAGTACCATTATATTCCCATTTCTTTTCTAAAATCTGTCTTATACTAAAAATCTGATCTGTTGTAGACCTGTTTCTTCTAAATGCACATTGATGATCTCCTAGAATGTCATCAATATAGGGAGTAAGTCTGCTTACTAATATATTTGTTAGAATTTTGTACGAAGTTGAAAGTAATGAGATGCCCCTATAGTTGTTGCAATCAGTTTTATCTCCTTTCTTATAAATTGGTACGATAATTGATTCCTTCCATTCATCTGGAAGAGCTTCTTTTTCCCAAATCATACTAAGCAACCAGCGTATCTTGTCCATCAATTTTTCTCCCCCTGATTTTATCAGTTCTGCTGGGATCTCATCTGAACCTGATGCTTTATACATCTTCAATTTTTCAATTGCCATTTCAACCTCTAATTCACTTGGCTCTGCGACTAGCATTTCTTTTCTGCTGTCTGTAACTTATCCTCCTCAATGTCCTGTTCTGTATGTACATTTAATAGCTGATTAAAATAACTTTTCCATCTATTTAATATACTCTTGGAATCTGCAATCATATCCCTATTTTCATTCCGAATTATGTTTGTTCTAGCCTGAAACCCTTTCTTCTCTATACTAATTCCCTGATATAATTCTCTAATGTTCCTATTTTTTGCATTCATTTCAAGGTAATTAATCTTCTCTCTCAAATATTCCCTCTTCTTACTCTTTAGTAACTTGGTGGTTTCCCGTCTAACACTACCCAATTGCTCTAAATTTGCCTCATTTGGCTCGTGTAACCATTTCATTTTTGCTAGCTTTCTTTTCTTTACAATGTCGGCACATTCCTCATCAAACCATTTCTTGTTTTGCCTCTTTCTTAAACAACCAATGCTTTCTGATGCTGACAATTTAATAGTATCTCTTATAGCCTCCCATTCTTTATTTATATCAGTTTCTTCTTCGTTTGCCACACTGTCATCTGAAGATTCCAGTACTTCAAATCTATTAGCAATTTTGATTTGGTATTCTTGCCGCATTTCATCATTTTTCAAGTTTTTTAATTCATATTTTACAGAATCATCTTTAGCGTTTGTTCCTCTCATAAGCGATAGCCGTTGTCTAATTTTCACCTTGACCAGATGATGATCTGAATTGCAGTCTGTCCCTCTAACTGATCTAACATCAATGATGCTACTGTGCCAGCGTTTATCCACTAATACATGATCTATCTGGTTCCGAGTTTCTTCTCCATCTGGGGACATCCAGGTGTATTTATGAATATCCTTATGCTGAAATGTTGTGCTCTTAACAATGAGATTCTTTGATGTGGCAAATGTAACTAATCTAACCCCGTTGTCGTTACTATCTTCATGAAGACTGAATTTGCCTATTGTTGGTTTGAATATATCTTCCTGCCCCACTTTTGCATTAAAATCTCCTAAGACAATTTTCATATGATATCGTGAAAGGCTATCAAATGAGCATTCTAATTCTTCATAGAATTCATCCTTGATCTTGTCATCTTTATCTTCTGTGGGGGCATGTACATTTACAATTATAAAATCATGTCGTTTACCCTTTAGAATTATGTATGATATCCTTTCACTAACAAACTTAATATCTCGAATAGCGGATAGGATCCTCCTCCTGACTAAAAAACCCGTTCCAAATGCAGGTCTTTCTGCACCCCCATAGTATAATGAAAAGCTTCCTGATTCCTGACTACCTTCTCCTGGCCACCTAACTTCCTATAAAGCGACTATATCCAAGGGCGATTTATCCAATTCCCGCGTTAATATCTCTAGTGCCCCGCTATTGTATAAAGTCCTAACATTCCATGTTCCTAGGAACATGTCCCTGTGTTTGAGCCTTTGGCATGGGTTCCCTGAAGTAGTCCCCGCCCGGAGAACCGAATGGGGGACTATTTGACCTCCGGAAAATTTTACCCCAGTAGAACCCATGTCCGCATTTCTTGACGGTTGTATTTTTACGGTGAAAGATCGTCACTCTTTCGACCAAGGTACTTATTTCGTCTGGCTTATCACCTTCGACCAGTCCGGCATGGGTAACCCTATCGGCAGCAATGCTACCGCCGGCATAGCTCTCAGGATCATTTAAGCACACAAGCCACTCCACCACGACAAGGTAAAGATACCATGGAGGGATATATATATATATATATATATATATATATATATATATATATATATATATATATAAATTACGTGTCACGTTGTTTGTCCGCGATGGAATCTTAATCTACTGAACCGATTTTAATAAAATATTGCACCCTATGTGCAGTTTGTTCCAACTCGAGACTTAGGGAAGTTTATAACTAAATTTATAGTCGCATTATTTTTATTGCAGATTATTTGTTTATTATTTAACAAAAGAGTTATAATTATCTGTGAGTTCCATACGATTCTAACAGATGGCCGTGTAAGGTAATTGGTTTATTATTTAACCAGGCGGCTGTGCGTTTTGTTGCAACCGCGAATTTCAATTGAATTACAAATATTGATTATTTCATAATTTAAGTGTGTTTGTGTTTATTTTATTTTCATTATATAGATAATAATATTAATTTCATGTGTAAGTATTAGTTTTAAGTAATATGGCTGAAAGGCAGAAACTTAATTTAGATTTAACTGGACCGAGAAGGGACATTGAACGGTATGGCGAATCAGTTCTAGATACCATGAATGATAAGATATCAAGTGAATTTCCACAAATTGGTATAGGCCTATGTGACATAAATCTTACATTTAAGAAGAATGCCAATTTAAAAACATATGAAGGTCCTAAGGAACGGAATAACAGAATTGTAAGTAAGTCTGTTAGTTATAATAATATGCCTAATATTACAGAAACAATCTCCATGCCTCAATTAAATGAAAAACAAGATGACTATAATATATCACAAGATGATATTACTATACAGAGACTTCTTGATGATGATGAGAATCCAAACTGCCAACAAGTTCGTAGAAAAAAACGAAAGTATAAAATGAAATCAGCAAGCCTCCTCAAAATATTCCATCAATAAATGTATATAATCCTTATGATACACTTATGGATGATACTGAGAATGCAGACAACATAAATTCATCTCAATCAACAAAACCACTTCGACATAAACCACCACCCATATTTATACCGGGTGTAGTTAACGTACCAGAATTTAAAAAAATTGTGTAAAACAAACACTTTCTGATTTAGATTTCTCACTTAGTTCACTACAACATAATTTAACGTATACCTTAGCCACAGCAACGCGTGGCCGGGACTTATATATATATAATATAAAACAAAGTCGGATTAGTTACACTATTTATAACTCAAGAACGGCTTGACCGATTTTTATGATCTTTGATTTGTTGGATTTGTTTCCGCCCCGAATAGCAGATAACTATAAAAACATGGGAAAAATTAACGTAAAAAATATTTAAAGGCGATACGATGTTCGCCGGGCCAGCTAGTATAAATATATATAAAGTTGCCCGTTGACGGAAGAAAATACGTCATATACCCAACAGCACTAATAAATAGTGGAGCACTACAATCCAGTTATATTATTATACATTATATATATATACATTAGCTAATACCTGGCGTGCCTTGCTACGACTAAATAAATTAAATATTAGAGGTTAATTAAATCATATGGTATACACCCAGACGAACCAAACATGGCGATTGCTAGTCAGTTTCAATTTCAAATTTCAGAAATTTCAGGTAAACCTCCAAATCTAATTGTTGAATTTCGCTGAGTTTTGGATTATGTCTCACTTGGTTTAATTTAATAGGATGTACTAAGTTTCGTTCTAAAACATAAAATTGTGACCGCTAGATCGATTTTCAAATTTTCACTTCAGGCGAACTCCTATACTTAATGATTTTATAGGGTCCAATTGTAAACCTAACACATCCAGGGACCCACTCAAACAGACTCATCGAAATCAGTCCAGTCGTTTATGACAAGTTTTAATTTCGGGTTTCAAGTAAACCTCCACTTCTAATTGTCGGATTTCGCTCATCTTTGGATAATACCTCCCTAGGTTTATTTCAATGGGGTATACTAAGTTTCATTGTGCAACATCGAAACATGTGAGCCCTAGAGTGATTTTTTAATTTTCCCTACAGGTGAACTCCTACACCTAATGGTTTTAGACGATCAAATTGTGAATCTACACCATCAAGGGACACATTCAGATACATACAACACATTTCATCAAAATCGGACCAGTCGTTTAGGAGTAGTTCAGTGACAAACACACGTACAGAAGAATTATATATATGTAGCAGTAGTAGTAGTAGGACTTTATTAGACAAAAAGTAAGATATTTACAATATTATTTACAAATATGGGTCGCACGGGCAGTAAGCCGTACGTGCTGTTGACAGTCCGTTACAATAAAGTAATAATTGGTACTAGTGTAAAGAAAAATAAACAACAAAAAAGCAATAACATTACAATTAAATAAAGAAAACACAATAATATCACAATTAAATAATAACACAATAGCATTGTACACTAAAAAACATTAACATTACAATTACATAAAGAAAACACAATAATATTACAATTAAATAATAACACAATAGCATTATACACTAATTAATTTATATATAATTGTTAAGAATTAATGGTATTGCATTTTGATAACATATATTTATTCATGAATGAGTGTTGTACTTATTTTCCGCGATTTGTCCAGAAATTTACCGAGGTTTATCCAATTTTCTGGGTTTACCAGTAACTCGTAGCATGCCAATCTTTCCCGATTTGAATTTAGAAATATTTCCGGTAAAGATATATAGTAACTTTACAATCTTCAATATCCGCATCCCAAATACTGCATAATAAATGTAAAACTCATAACGCATGTATGATTGTTCTGTGAAGTGCGAACGTCCATTTTGAGAACACAAACTAGTTTTTGTTATGACGTAGTACGATCAAATTACGTGTCATCAATAAAACCAGAGAATAAATAGATTTGCTGCGGTCGTATTGGCTGTTATGCCAGCAATTAGTGGCAATAATACAAACAAATGACTGAAGCTTTATACCGAATTATTTTGAAATACACTGAAAACAGTTGACACGTCAGATATACCTGTTAAATTGGAATAACAGATTCCTTAACGATTATATCATATTTAAATATTCACTTGCAATTTCATGTTAATTTACTGTTAAATGTTATACAGGGTGCGGCATAAGTGCGGCAAGAAAAAAAATCAGGTTGGTTTTAATAGAATGTAAAGTGTTGGAACAAGTTTCACACTTCCAGTATTTGGGTTGCTATATAACTTATGAAGAAGAACAAAATATAAATAAGAAAACGCAGAATGTTAAAAGATTTCGGGCTATGTGGCTGTGGTCTTTAATTACTGTTCCTTCCAGACGTTTCTCGCTCAACTACGGAGGGCATCTTCAATGACGAGTGCTTCTAGTTGGTGTTACCTTGTGGTAGACTTGACAGTCGAGTCTACGACTAGGGAACACCAACTAGAAGCACTCGCCACTGAAGATGCCCTCCGAAGATGCACTCAGCAGTTCAAAAACATCTGGAAGAAACACAAGTTACAGAACATGGCCACATAGCTGGGAATCTTTGAACATTATGATTACAGGCTGTGAAAGCCTGCATTCCACAAGAAAATGCAGCAATTTCAACATATTTGTGGAACAATCAGACGAACACTGAGGAACAAAGTAAGAAAGGATACGCAGCTAAGATTTTACTCACCGATGGCACTACCAGTGGCGATGTATAGAAGTGAGGCCTGGGTCCTGAAGGAAAAAGAAAAAAAAAGTAAAATTCAGGCAGCGGAAATGAGATTCCTACGAGCTGTAAAAGGTTGTACAAGAGAAGAACATATTAGAAATGAGAATATTAGAAAGGAACTAAAAGTACAACCATTTCTTCAACAAATAGAATAACACATGAACAATTGGATAGAACATCTGCAAAGAATGACATAGGATATAATATCAAAGACGGTATTGATGTATAATCCTGGAGGACGGAGATCGATAGGAAGACCAAGAAAGCGTTGGGCTGAACAAATGTGAGAACGGAACAGGTAAAGACCTAATCCGTGAAGGATGATGATGGTGATGATAGTTTTAACTGGGTATGAAACTACTGATTAGTAGTGTTTGAGATTATATTCAGAAGGTCCCGTATTCAAACCCCAATTTCAACCAATCTGATTCTTTTTCCTGAAACCATGCGCAGTGGTTAACTGACTCATGCCGCATCCTGTATTTTAATAACGATGAATGTGCCCGGTTAAGATGCCAGGAATCCCATTGGAGGACAGGTTAAACACAAGAATAAACTATTTTTAGCTAAAGGTATAAACGAACTCACTGGCACTATCGAAACCATAAGTTCATGGTCGTACGGACATAAGCTACGTACATATTCCTATTCTGAGGCAATGTTTTCCAATCAAAAGTAAGCGCCAATTTACTATAAATTGGTTTAAGAGACCATTACTTGCTTTCAGTCATCTGATAATTCTCTTAATTTAGAAATTCAATTGATAAATTTATTTGTTGAAGTTCTCTTTCCTCAAATTAGTATTATTATTATTAATGTAGTCCACCTGCCTTGTCACGCAGCGATCCGGGTTCGATCCCCGGTCGGGGCAGTTTTTCTGGGTGAGGTTTTTATCGGGGTTTTTCCTCGCCTGTAAGGCAAATGTCAGGAAAACTTCAATGCCTAAATGGTCCCCAAAATCATATGGTCATTATCATCATCATCATTATCATCCTTACCATTATCATCATCATCATCATCATCCTTCACCGGTGTGGAAAGCAACGGGAAGCTACCACACCTACAATTCCCTAGTAAAGCTGCAAGTATAGCATGGAAATGCTATGATTGCAGTGAAGGACCTACCTTCGGGCAGAATTACTATGGATGGATTATTAATGTTATTCTCGCATGACGGTACTAAATGTGGTGGTTTTAGGTTACTTTGAGCTCAACGTCTCACTTTATTTTAATGTAATTTAATTGTTTTGGGAATAAATCAACATAATATATCTCTCAGGTAATTATGCACAAACTGCAACAATAAATTGTGTTTTTTTTTTAATGTAGGTGGCACATAATACTTTTTTTGTAAGCCCTTTTTTCCCTCAACGAGATTTAGGCGCTCTCCCCCTACAGAGAAAAATTGAACCATAGGCCTACTAATTTAGTTACACTTGTTTTCGTATAGATGTCACTGGAGTGACCCGTGGTCAGCGTTCCGTCTCGTACTGACATCTAGGAAACCAAGGTAGTACTAGGACGGGGAAATTCGGTAATTTTTCTTACAGGTCTTTTTATTCAGGCTTAAGGATCTTTTACGAGCCTAAAAATATTCAGACTCGGGACCCACGGCTTAAAGTCTCTCCCGGAGGACTTGCTCTTTGGATTTTTCCGTCCTAAAAAATCCATCGACCTCGGCCGGATTTGAACCCGCGAACCTCGTGACCAGAGGCAAGGAGCATAACCACTAGTCCACCGTGGCGGAATACCTAAAAAGCCTATTCAGGCGGTTGTGTCATGTAAGGCTCGGGAGGGATGTGAAATGCGTAAGTACCATCAAAGGGAGAAGCTAAACCAAGAAATATATTTTTATGTGTATAACATGCGTTCATGGCACTTATCAAGATGTGGGGGAAGTTTGTTAATAGAATGCCGCTAGGGAGCGCTGTAAGCTCACAGAAAGTGAAAGTACGCCTAACCTCAGGTTACACGATGGGCTGACACGTCAAGATAAGGGCTTTCAGCTCCTCCGGATGACGTAATTACGCTAACATGCAAACATGTACTTCACAGGTTATGACGTTTTCTTTGTACATTTACGTCACCACACTGCTGTTCTCTTTTAATTTGTCTCCCTGTGAAATCCTTCACAATACTAACTAACTAACTCACTGTTACTATCGAACCCGTAGGCTCATGGCAGCACGCTTATATAGTTAAATTGACTTAGGATATATTAAGTAAATTCTATGTTTAGCTTTGCGGAAGACGGTATAATAGGATTACGAAATAATTAGGAATACGATTGGTCAGCTTTAAATGCTTGAACAAGCATGAGACTTGAATGCCAATGATTACAATAATGTAGCTGATAGAGAAATTCAAATCATGAACAATGTGGAGCTGTAAAGGATAGCTTTTGCGCTGCAAACACGCCAATACTTTAATTAAAGAAAAAATTGTTATTAACATTGAGGTATTCTATTACATTCAATGCCATTTACGCAATTTATCCTCTCATCTTATAGGTACTTTTACGTGCTACACGCGACCCGGGCCTTACAGTGACATGACCTGTTGGAAGAGGGATTTTAACTATGGATCACACACATACGTTTTAGACCACACAAGGACATGGAGGACCTCCCCGAATGAGTGATCAGCTCAATGTCAGGTCCTCCTCCAACACAACATTATCATCGTCATCATCATCATCAACAACAAGGATTAAGCCCAATGGTCTGTTCCGTTCTCATTATAGATCTAATTGGTCCTTCCATCTCTTCAATGGTCTTCCCAAAAATCTACTCCCTTTTGGTTTATAATTATACATTCTTCTTGGTATGCGCTCATTCATTCGTAATACGTGCTAAAGGTAAGCATTTTGATAGTATTTATTCTTTCACAGAGATTAAATATATTAAGTTCTGTTCTTATATCTTCGTTTTTCTTTTCATCGGTCCTTTGGTATCCTGCTATAGCTCTCAACATCTTCATTTCTGCAGCCTCTATGTGTTTACTATCTGCCTTGTTAATGTCCAGGTTTTACATCCATAGATAAGAGATGGAACTGCCAATACGTTGTATTGGGGAAGTTTAGCTTTGCTAACTTGCCGATTGGTAAGAGGTGAGAGGAAACTAAGAATAGTCCGTACCGTGGGAGACGTCGGCCAGAAGGTTGACATCGACAAAGAAGTCTGCAACGGTCTACGAGGCGACGTGATACAAGGCGATCATCACAACGGCTCAAGGGGCGGAAGCAGCAACCCTCTCTAAAGGGGTTAATACTTAGGATAGATGCTCTGAGACAGCAGCCCTGTCTTTATCCTTACCCTGCACAGCGCTCATAACGCTGTCAGGGGACATTTATTACCATTGATTCATCTCAAAGCAAAGGCCAACACAACATTAACCCTTAAATTGGCAAACCATCATCAGCATCATGGAACATACCAAGTGCGGCCCTATATGGGCGGCTATGGAGTTCCCTTTGGAGATTGAAGAGTCCAAGGCTATACCTTTTAGCCCCGTTAATTTTTTTATTTGGATCTGAAAGTTAATGAAAAATGTGGAAGTGTTGTTCGGGTTGAGCAGCGTATGTTAGTGGAATTTTGTTATTCGAAGCGGCAAGCAGCGAGTTATTTGAGGTATTGATTGAGATACTTAAAGAAGTTGGCCATTCCTCGTGTGGTGATGGTGTTATAATGTTTCTGAGTTGTCAGTTCTGTGATTTTTTATTGCTGTGTATGGTTCCTTATGTTGAATTTGGTTAAAAAACTAACTAACTCACTGGCACTATCGAACCCGTAGGTTCATGGCCGCGCGGACATAAGCTCTCCATACATCCCTATCCTGAGCCAATGTTTTCCAATCATCCCCTGTATAATCTACTTTCCTCAAATCACAGTTAATGTTATTCTCCCATCTCATTCTTGGCCTACTGGACGTTTTCCCTCTGATTTTCCTACAAGAAGCTTCCATGCACGTCTTTCATTTCCCATTCGTGCCACATGTCCTGCCCATCGCAGTCTACGAGACTTAACTGTTCTCATTATATCTGGCTTCCTATAAAGACCATGTAATTCACTGTTATGCAGTCTTCTCCATTCACCTGTCTGTTCATCTCTCTTTGGTACAAACATTTTCCTAAGAACTTTATTCCCAAATACTTCTAATCTCCTTTCCTCCCTCAAAGTAAGATTTGGTTTCTGGTTCTATTGTTTGATGATTGTTGGAGTGGTTGTATATAGGTTCCTTTTAGGGTAGCGAGACAATGAAATCCTCTCTAGTAATCACAATCCCCTTCTTGCTAGAATTTGGAAGAATTGGATATTTATGTTAGAATTTACTGTTTACTTGGTGGAGCAAAGGGCCATTTCGACATTTGTCTTATCGCTAAGGGAAACCACCGAAAACCTTACCAGAGTGGGTTGACTTTATTGATGTCGACCAAAACCAGTAATTTCTAGTATCAGTTATTTAAATGTGACGAACCGCAGTGAAAACAAAATTGTGCATAACTGTTATTGTTAGGTATTGTCTAATTCCACACACATTTCAGTAATTTCTTATCGTTAGCTTTCTTCTGCTTTATTAAAACTATTAAATAAATTAAAACAATTGATGTATCCTATAGGATGCATTGCGAATTTTAGGGTTAACACGAAACACACCATTCACACACACACACACACACACACACACACACATAAATATAGCGAATATGATAATGATTATTAGGTTGGCCAGATGATGTGCGGGAAACGTTTGGGCCTTAAAGTTTCCCGACATATGTCTTACAGGTGAGGAAAACCTCGAAAAAAAAGAACAGTCTGGAAACCTGTCCTGACCGGGATCGATCGAGGGAGCCACAGTACCCCGTAACAACAGCGGTGGACAAGTATTTTTAAAACAAATCATTCGCACAATTCACGAATTGTTGAAACTTCTCTCTCTCTCTCTACCTTACTCGTTATGATTTTTTTTTTTGGTCTCGCAAAATATATCAATCTGCTTCCGTTATCATTACAGAATGTATTTATTTATTTATTTATAAAAAGGTTTACAAAGTAATAAAAGATCTTCCTGTGCCCAAAGCTTTTTTAAATTTTTATCTTCTTTCTTCATTCTTCTCTATCTTCCCATTCCAATTCTTCCCGGCCTATCTCTCTCATACCTCTTATTATATCATCCATCCATTTAAATCTAGGTCGACCTCTCTTTCCTTTTCCAGGTGGAATCCATTTCAAAGCTTTTCTGGGTAAACATGTCTCTGGCATTCAATGTATATGATTACAGAATTTATAAAAGAAAATTAAAATCAATTAAAAGTGGCTAGAAATTGCTGAAGAAAAGGTGACAAATGACCAGAAAAGCTATTAGGGACTTTTTCACAAATTTGTAGCTAATTATGTTATAAATTACCAGATCTAGCCACAAAATGGCGAAATTGGCAACCCTTGCCGGCAGTGCACTTGCGAAAGACGTAAGTATTATTGTTGAAGATAATACTACGATAATAGTCGAAGAAAGCGGTGATGCGACTGGTCAAACTCGGACCAGTCCATTTAAAATGCAAAGTTTTTTCTATACGGTAGCACATTTTTAAATCTATATCCGAGAACATCCGAAAGCTGCAAACCAATTTCATTATTGTTATCTTCTTCTTGTATCTTGTAATCCCATGTTTCCCTTAACAGAGATTTAGGCGCTCTCCCCCTACAGGGAAGAATTTGAACCATACTAATTTAGTTACACTTGTTTTCATATAGATGTCATTTGAGTGGTCCGTGGTCAGCGTTCCGCCTCATACTGACATCTAGCAAACCAAGGTAGTACTAGGACGGGAAATTCGATAAATTTTGCTTAGAGGCCTTTTCATTCAGGCTTAAGGATCTTTTACGAGCCTAAAAATCTTCAGACTCGGGACCCACGGCTTAAAGTCCCTCCCGGAGAACTTGCTCCTTGGATTTTTCCATCCATTGACCCTGGCCGGGTTTGAACCCTTGACCCACGGGACCAGAGGCAAGGAGTATAACCACTAGTCCACCGCGGACGATTCATTATTGTTAATGAATGAATAAATAAGTCACTGTGTCTCATGAAAAGTTAAGGCCTCCTACAAGAGTGATGAGCTCAAATTTCTGTGTTTCATGCGGGGAGCAACTCCAGATGAACCGATAGCACTGATCTAAGTCTAGTCTTGTGATTTAAAGTAAATTTGAGGTTAGCAATATTGTTCAGTTTGTGATTGGAATCAATGTTTTTAACTTTTAAATGGTGCACTTTTATCTTCTTTCTCGCAACTTATTAATTGATTCTAATAGTATAGTTAGTACGTTGGTTGTACTTATGTTTAGATACTAATTGTTCACACCTTTTTTAATGTTGCACACTACCTCCTTCCACACTCTTTTATTGCGGGTGGTGGTGGACCATTCGACTCCTAGTTCTTGCTTGAAATCGTCTAATCATCTGCGTCTGGGTCAGCCTTGTGATCTTCTGCCAGTTTAGGGGTTCCACATGGTGGTTTCTTGTGCTCATCTGCTATGTTGCCTTGTGATCTTCTGCCAGTTTAGGGGTTCCACATGGTAGTTTCTTGTGCTCATCTGCTATGTTGCCTTGTGATCTTCTGCCAGTTTAGGGGTTCCACATGGTGGTTTCTTGTGCTCATCTGCTATGTTGCTTTGTGATCTTCTGCCAGTTTAGGGGTTCCACATGGTGGTTTCTTGTGCTCATCTGCTATGTTGCCTTGTGATCTTCTGCCAGTTTAGGGGTTCCACATGGTGGTTTCTTGTGCTCATCTGCTATGTTGCCTTGTGATCTTCTGCCAGTTTAGGGGTTCCACATGGTAGTTTCTTGTGCTCATCTGCTATGTTGCTGTCTCGCTACGTGGCCAGTCCATTTCCATTTTGTCGCTATAACGCGTAGTACAACATTTTCTTAATTATTTCATTATTATAATTGTGCTTAAAAATAAATATATTGAAACGAATAACTTTTTATAAGCATTCGAATTATAATTTTTTGTACCTTATAAAGTAGTCGTCCTCAACTGTAATTTCTGTTATAAAGGTTGTTACTCTATTAAAATTTAAAGCTTTACGAAGACTTGAATCGTCCTCAGGAATTCTTCCATCCATCGATAGTAATTCTGCCCGAAGTCAGGTCCTTCACTGCAATCATAGCATTTTCATGCTATGATTGCAGCTTTACTAGGGAGTTGAAGGTGTGGTAGCTTCCCGTTGCTTTCCAGATCGGTGAAGGATGATGATGATGGTGATAATGATAAGGATGATAATGATGGTCATATGGTTTCGGGGATCGTTTGGGTCTTAAGTTTTCCTGACATTTGTCTTACAGGTGAGGAAAAACCCCGATAAAAAACTCATCCAGAAAAACTGCCTCGACCGGGGATTGAACCCGGGCCCGCTGCGTGACAGGGCAGCACGCTACCTCGAGACGACAGTGGTGGACCAGGAATTCTAATGGTATAAGAATTCCAGAGGATGAAGCATGTCTTCGAAAAGCTTTGAATTTTAATAGTACAACGTTTATAACAGAAGTTACTAAAGTTGAGAATTGTCTTCGAAAAGCTTTGAATTTTAATAGTACAACGTTTATAACAGAAGTTACTAAAGTTGAGAATTGTCTTCGAAAAGCTTTGAATTTTAATAGTACAACGTTTATAACAGAAGTTACTAAAGTTGAGAATTGTCTTAGAAAAGCTTTGAATTTTAATAGTACAACGTTTATAACAGAAGTTACTAAAGTTGAGAATTGTCTTCGAAAAGCTTTGAATTTTAATAGTACAACGTTTATAACAGAAGTTACTAAAGTTGAGAATTGTCTTCGAAAAGCTTTGAATTTTAATAGTACAACGTTTATAACAGAAGTTACTAAAATTGAGAATTGTCTTCGAAAAGCTTTGAATTTTAATAGTACAACGTTTATAACAGAAGTTACTAAAGTTGAGAATTGTCTTCGAAAAGCTTTGAATTTTAATAGTACAACGTTTATAACAGAAGTTACTAAAGTTGAGAATGACTGTTTTATAAGGTACAAAAATAATTGAAATATTTTTAATCTCAACGGTGTTCAAACATGAATATTAAAAGTATATATTTTTGTAAGCATGTTTTTAATTTGGGTTGGAACAAACCATGACGCACTCTTGTGAGAAGTTGACGAACTTTACTTTTCGAAATGTTGACACTAGTATCTTACAACTTGACAGACAGGTCCTGCCTACTGTTTCACAGCAAAAACTAACAAATGCACATCGAGACGTCAACTTGACAACTGTGACGTTCACTCAACTGCAAGAATGAACTAAGTCGCATAATGACACCATAACTAACTCACTGGTACTATCGAACACGTAGGTTCATGGCCGTGCGGAAATAAGCTCTCCATACATCTTCATTCTGGGCTAATGTTTTCCAACCATCCTAAGTATAATCCACTTCCCTCATTATCAAGATTAATCTTATTTTCCCACCTCATTCTTGGTCTACTAACTGGGTGATTTTCTTACAGGAAGCTTCCATGTCACACTTTTATTCCTCATTCATGTTACATTCCCTGCACATCGCAGTTTTCGGGGCTTAACCGTTCTTCCACTGCAATCATAGCATTTTAATTATATGAGTTGCAGCTTTACTAGGGTATTATAGGTGTGGTAGCTTCCCGTTGCTTTCCACACCGGTGAAGGATGATTATGATAATGATACGGATGATGATGATGGTCGGATGATTTTCGGGGATCGTTGGGACCTAAGCGTCGTGACATTTGTCTTACAGGTGTGGAAAAACCCGAAAAAAACTCACCTAGGAGCCTGTCCCGACCGGGGATCAAACCCGGGCCCACTGCGTGACAAGGCAGCACGCTACCTCGAGATCACAGCGATAGTCCTATTATATCTGGTTTCCAATAAAGATCATATAGCTTACTGTTAGTACTTTTCTCCATTCGCCTGTCGATATCTCTTCGGTTCAAACATTTTTCCGCCTACTAGCCGGCTGCTGGCCTCACATTCACATGCGCTAATCACAGAGGTATATGATCATCCAGTCAGTATAGGGGTGACATGTGGTCAGAATGTCAGTTCCCAAAGTCATTATAATTGGTTTTCTGAAACTGGAGCCGCTACTTACTGTAGCTGCACAAATTTTGGGTAGGCACCAATCCCGTACTGGACGTAATTCGACGAGAAAATGTCTTCCCCCGTGGAGACTCAAACCAGCGCAAGTCCCATAGCACTGCGTCAAGGCATCTTGCCTTAACCACTCGGCTACGGCGCGGGACTGTAAAAAATTATTCTCAAATAATCGTAATATTTTCACCTTCCTCAAAGTAAGAGTCCATGTTTCATATCCATATAACTGGGAGAATAAGAGTTTTATATATTTTCAGTTTAATGTTTTTTGAGGGAAGTTGGGACAACAAGAGTCCCTGTAATGCATATCATGCATATCCAGAATTAAGCCTATGTTTATTCATTTGTTCATTCTATACTAATAATGTCCTAATTATCATTCTGTTTTTATGGAAGTAAGTTGAATTTACTTTTGGCTAAAGGAAAATAAGTTCATATGGCATTTATAGACCTGGAAAAGGCATATGACTTTGTACCCATCAACAAGCTTTGGGTGGCAATGGAGAAGTTTGGAATATCTAAATCTCTCATACATTTTATAAAAAGAATATATGATTGTAAAGCAAGTATTAAGGTTGGAAATAGAATATCCTCACAATTTGATATAACAGAAGGATTAAGACAAGGATGCGGGATGTCACCAACATTGTTCAAGATATATTTAGAATATGTATTAATGAAATGGAATAAGTCATGTAGGGGAATGGGAATCAACATTAATGGCCATTTACTGCACAATTTATTATTCGCTGATTACCAGATTATAATAGGACAAGATAAAGGAGATATAGAATATATGTTCAGAAAGTTGGTTGATGCATTTGAGGTAGGTGGACTGAAGATAAATTATATTAAAACAGAATATATGGTAATCGGAGGAAATTCAGAAGACCTACAAATAAATAATACGATAATTAAACGTATTGAAGAATTTAAATATCTTGGATCTATAATAGATAAATCTGGTATTTGTGAAAAAGATAATATTAACAGAGTAAATTGTGCAAGGAAGGCGATTAGATCCCTGAATGGTCTTTTATGGAATAGAAATTTGACCAGAAAAACAAAAAAAGGGATTATACAGACAATAATAGAAAGTATACTTACATATGGATCAGAAAGCTGGACAATAAATGAAAGGATGCAGAAAAGAATCTTGGCGACAGAAATGGATGGATTACGGAGAAGTATGAGGATATCCAGGCTACAACATATTCGAAATACATATATCAGACAAGAAATGGATGCACAAGAAACTGTTATCGATAGGATAACAAAGAGAGCTCTACAATGGTATGGACATGTACAACGGATGCCGGAAGACCAGTGGCCTAAACAGGTGTTGGATTGGATAGTACCAGGCAGAAGGAGAAGGGGAAGAAGTAGAAGAGCATGGTATGAGGGAATATATGATCCCATGACGAAGACGGGTATGGAAGATGGACAATGGGAAGATAGGAATCTCTGGAAAGCAGGAATCAAAGGCAAACTGCTGTAAAGTGGAAAGCCTGTATTAAGTATTAAGTATAAAGTAAGTTGAATTTACCAGAGAGGCCTTGGTATCCATTGACAACGGCATGTAATTGCGTAAATTACTTCCCTAGGGAAGGAAATTGATTTACTTAATTAGTAATGTAAAAATGTTACCTACATAAAATATTATTGATACAATTGTATTGTATCACACTTATTTCACACTTTGATATTTCAAATTTATAGAGATTGAACAGTTGTTACAATTACTATCATTAGCCACAAAATATGGTTGATTTTCATTATTATTTTTTCTGATCTATTTCAATATGTTTCTCTAATTTATGTACTATGTAGCTAAATTTATAGACTCTAAATACTAAAATATTATTATACGATTAATGGTAATAACTGGAAGGCGCACAAACGTGCACATGAGTCTATTACCAACATAGGAACCTCAAACGAAAGGTACCTACCCCTCTAAGGTATAATGAATAACATATGCATTTGGAGTGGGGTAAATTATTCTATGGGAGGAGTCATCGCCCTTGTAAGGCAAGGACACGTGACAAAACGCTCTCACATACACTCACACTCATACGTTCTACAAGAAACAGGACCTTCAGCAACCGTCCGCGACCTTTAGTAAATTTTAAAATCTTAAGTATTTTAAAATTCCAAGATAATTAGTAACTCAAAATTCTAAGTGATATTAAATACACGTGGACTTAAATAAACTCATCAACTCCACTCCGAATATTACTGAGATATAAACCAGTTGTACTTTTCTGTAAATAAATAGTGCAAAATTAATCAATAAACCGAAATAATAAGTTTATATTTATTTATCATTACATAAATAATATAAACATCCCTGAGTTATCATATTCTACCCTGAACGAACCGGCACAACTACTTTTTTAAATTTATACCAGTCCTTAAATATTCTGTATATTTTCTCATATCTATTTCCGAATTTGCTTGTAATAGAAAATGAACCGCAGCATTCGCCACTTCCTCTACATCGCAATTAATCATATCTGTAATTAATTGAGTTGGTGTTTACTTGATGAAATTCCATATTTATTAATTAAATAAAAATTAAACTCAGTTTTATTTGACTTTAAAATCAAATAAAACTTCTTCTTCTTAAACTTAATTTGTAGGATTTTCATCCTGTTTATTTCCAAAATCACTCCTCGGAGGAAGACGTACTGGATGTGCATTCACTGTCTATCCATCTCTTGGCTGGTCTTCCTCTTGTTCTTCTCCCGTCTATCTTCTTTAGCTCTTTTCGCAAGCCGGTTTTCTTCCATTATTTCAAATAAAACTAAGTTTTACATTTATTTAATTAATCATATCTGTAATTAATATGCAGTTGAAACTGTTATTTAAAATATCTGCAAGTAATTCAGGCAACAATAAACAATTGCAGTTGTTTTATCAACATTGCCTTGCTATCAAACAATTGAACTCTTCAAACCAAGATATAAATTCACACGAAATATAAAAATTATACATAATTACTAGTATAGGAGTGAACAAAATAATATACGCAGTTCGGGAAGTAAGTACATTACTAGTATAGAACTTATTTGCTAGTCCTCGCTAAAGCTCGGGCTCAAACACGTCCTCGAATAGTAATGTACTACTTACTTCCCTTGTTGCGTAAGTAACTATTTTCCATCTCATTCTTATTTGTTATTATTGCAGATTTTTATGAATACAGAAAATCCATCCAAGCGTTGAGTGTCAAGTCAGATATCCTATTTCCTTAGATTATAATGCTTTACCAAGCTAGAGGCTGAGCAGTAATGTATCAATATTGGATTGCAATGGGGCATAGCGATTGTTCTCTCGGGCCATTTGATTGTATTACGTTGACTACAACAGTACAATTATGTACTTGGATGACAGCACTTTGTGCGAAGTAATCCACCTCGTAGTTAGCCATCTGGCATTAATGTGGACTTAAGGCACCAAGATATTATGTTTCATTGCAAGTGCCAGTGTGTAACAATAGAAATTAATATCTCCAATAATTCTCCTCTTCAGTCCCCCTTTATCTTTCATGATACATGAGTAGTTAATTTATCGCTCGAAAAATACTCAAGCTCGCTGTGATTTGTTTTATAATATTGTTAACTAACAGTTAAGTCTCGTAGACTGCGATGGGTAGGACATGTTGCGCATATGGGGAATGAAAGACATGCATGGAAGCTTCTTGTAGGAAAACCAGAGGGAAAACGCCCAGTTGATAGACCAAGAATGAGGTGGGAGAATAATATTAACTATGATTTGAGAGAAGTAGATGATACAGGCAATGATTAGAAAGCATTAGCTCAAGATAGGGATGTATGGAGAGCTTATGTCCGCGCGGGCATGAACCTACGGGTTCGAAAGTGCCAGTGAGTAAGTAAGTAAGTAAGTAACTAACTAACTCGCTTACACTATCGAATACTTAGGCTTATGGTGGCACGGACATAAGCTCTCCTTGCATCCCTATCATGAGCTAATGTTTTCCAATCATTCCCTGTAAAATCTACTTCTCTCAAATCATGGTTAATGTTATTTTATAAGTAATGCCACAAGTGATTTCCAAATTATCGATAAATTCACGACTCACGATGTGTGGAGTGACTTTACCTAGAGAATTTGGAAATCAAGAGTGACATTTGTTAGGACTATTTAACGATTAAAATTAAGCTGATTACTCACACATTTTTATTTAAATATAGTTATTTTAAAATGTTTATATATTTAATGTAAACGGCGATTAATGAAAACAAATGAGAAACGATTGTTATGCTTCATTTGTTCATCATTGCTACCAGATCGTATTACTTATTGCCAAAAGATCGCAATGTTGTATGAATGCACCCTAGTGGAGAAATTTATAACCAACATTATAGGATATTAATTAATTTCTGATGTCCTATGATGTAAATATGTCAATTATATTTATCTGCAACGTTAATTTCTGGGAAATAATACGTTTAAGAAAGCGCAAACAGTGGTTTCTTTTTTGTAGTATAATCAATTGCTACAAATGCTTTTCTATTATATCCCGCAAGCACTATCTGGTTACATTCATGCACTATATATACAATCTAGTAGCCACATTGCAGTCACTGCAAAATAATACTATAAACTATTCAGAATATTAAAAAGAGGAGCTTTATTTTAAAGTAATTAAATTAAATTGATAAAATCGAGGTGAAAAACGACTGTGATTGGTTGTAAATCAAACTTCATTGTAATGTGATTGGTCATTGACTCCCATTTAGAGCATGAGTTAAATAGTCAATAAAACCCAAATC
Source organism: Diploptera punctata (assembly GCA_030220185.1). Classification (NCBI taxonomy): domain Eukaryota; kingdom Metazoa; phylum Arthropoda; class Insecta; order Blattodea; family Blaberidae; genus Diploptera; species Diploptera punctata. Next base: position 347,788 of record JASPKZ010001218.1, on the reverse strand, counting down.
ACTAAACCGAAATCTCAAAATAGTCAACACGTTTCGATACTGTAGGTATCACTATTATGAGTTGTTATATATTGAATAAAATCAGACTGAAATGTATTCATATGTAACATATGTTTGTCCTGTTTAATTTGACTATTATTGTAATTTTTTTTGTATTCATATGTAACGTATGCTTGTTCTGGTGAGTGGAAGAGAAGGCCACATGGCCTTAACTCCACCAGGCTAAATAAATCTATTCTATTCTAAATATATTCTAAACACGATATCAGCTACAATTCTGATTACGTCACACCATGTGTCCGACAAATTTAAAATTATTTATTGATACCATCAACATACTTTTCCTTTCAATATAATTAAAGAAAATATGGCGCTGACCGGAATAAGGTCCCTGCGAAGGATCATTTTGACAACGCCAATAAATAATTTTAAATTTGTTAATCATGTTAAGTGATGTAATCGGAATTGTAACTAATATTGTGTTTATATATTTTAGGTTTATTTTAATCAATCAATAACTGCTTTTGATAATGATAGCCTCACTATCGAAACGCATTGACTATTTTAAGGTTTGGGTTGGTGATTTGGATTTTATTCATAATACATTTTTAATGTCACCAAGAAGATCCTGTTTATTAATATCAGTTAATGCTATTCTCTCACCTCATTTTTGGCCTATCTACTGGGTCCTTTCCTTTTGGTTTTCCTAGAAGGAGTTTCCAAGCCGCTCTTTCGTACCCCGTTCGTGCTACATGTCCTGCCCGTCGCAGTCTACGAGACATAACTCTTATTATTGTATCTGCTTTCCCATAAAGAACATGTAGCTCCGTGCGAAAAATGGACTCCTACTTTATGGGAGAAAAGGTTACGTCAAACCTTAAATTACTAGCCACCGAGCAAAGAGATCTTCAAACGTTGTATTGAGTCCATAAGAGACATCTAGGTCTATCGCATGAAAGGAAGAAGAAAAATCACGTGTATTTGAGAATGAACTTCTAAAGAACAGTTAAGTTTCGTAGACTTCGATGGACAGGGAATGTGATGTGAATGGAGAATGAAATAAGTGTATGGAAGCTTCTTGTAGGAAAACCAAAGGGAAAACGCCCAGTTGGTAGACCAAGAATGAGGTGGGAGAAAAACATTTACCGTGATTTCAGGGAAACAGATGATTGAGGGGATAATTGAAAAATATTAGTTTAAGATAGGGAGTGTGGAGAGCTTATGAATCGCGGCCATGAACCTGGAACAAGTAACAAATTTTAATTATTTGGGTTGTAATTTTACTATAAACACAAAAACTGAAAGAGACATACATATGAAACTGTCGAGATTTCGAATGATAAGCGGAACTATACATGAAACATTAATGAATAAAACAAGAAGAGATACTAGATTGAAGTTTTATAAAACATTGGCAGTTCCTGCATTCTTTTATGGGAGCGAAACTTGGGTAATGACCAAAAAATTGCAAAGTAAAATACAAAGCGCAGAAATAAACTTCCTTAGAAGAACAAAAGGCTGCACAAGATTGGATCGGATAAGGAATGAAGATATAAGAACAGAGATAAATATATATCCATTGGATGAGAAAATCAGAGAATATAGAGAGAAATGGTTTACACATGTGGAATTAATGAATGTATCAAGATTACCAAGAGCAGCATTCAACTGCAAGCCAAGAGGTTCAAAGAATGTAGGAAGGCCAGTGAAAAGATGGACAGAACAACTGTTAGGCGGAACAGGCAATTTGCCTAGCTCGTGAAGTGAAGAAGAAGAAGAATAAGAAACTACGGGTTGGATAGTGCCAGTGAGTTAGTTAATATGACTTCAGGTTCTGGATTACAAAACATTTTTGTGTGTTTTCAGTTATATTATGAATAAAAAAGCGTGCATATTTGTACAGAAAGCAATATCGACCCGTGAAACTGTGTTTTGTTGATGAATGACAAGGCAAAATGAATATTGGAAGTCAGTGTGTTATGGCTTTTGTTCCCTTGTATTGGCGAGGGACCGGTTAATTTGTTAGTTTGCGAGAACGGACAAGATCAGAGAACAAACGGCTTTGGGAGAGAGAGAATTAAAGTGCCCCTGGGAACAGAACCTACTAGCCACATGGCTGTTATATCTCCCAGATACAGCACGGCTTCCTAAATCCTACCACACTTCTGCGAAATAGCATTATAATACCGGTAGCATATTATCTAAATCTCATTATCAGGGTTGGACTGCCTGGAATCTATTTCGGAAAGGGCACCTTATCGAGTTAGTCAAGATGATAAATTCCGTGTATTTTTCTTTTAAGTCCATACGAAATTAATAACTTAATTCTTAATATATATATATAGGCCTACTGGTATTATCAAACACATGGCCATGCGGACATCATTATAAAATGATACCCTTATCCTGAGCTAATGTCTTCCAATCATTCCTGTATAATCTATTTCCTCATATCATGGTTAAAGTTATTCTCTCACCTCATTCTTGGATTACTGTTATGTACTCTTCTCCATTTATCTGTCTATTTATCTGACTATGATCTAAAATTTTTCCTAAGAAATTTATTGTCAAATACTTGCAATCTCCTTTCCTCCCTTAAAGTAAGAGTCCATGTTTAGCATCCATATAATATAACTGGGAGAATAACAGTTTTATATATTTTAAGTTTAACGTTTTTTGAAAGGAGCTGGGACATCAAGAGTCTCTGTAATGCATAATAGCACGCATTTCCAGAATTGAGCCTATGTTTAATTTCTTTGTGCATCTCATTCATATTTGTGATTATTGTTCCTTACTTACTTACTCACTGGCACTATCGAACCCGTAGGTTCATGGCCGCACGGACATAAGCTCTCCATACATCCATATCCTGAGCTAATGCTTTCAATCATTCCCTGTATAATCTACTTCCCTCAAATCATAGTTAATATTATTCACCCACCTCATTCTTGGTCTACCAACTGGGCGCTTTCCCTCTGGCTTTCCTACAAGAAGCTTCCATGCAAGTCTTTCATTTCCCATACGTGAAACATGTCCTGCCCAACGCAGTCTACGAGACTTAACTGTTCTTATTATATCTGGCTTCCTATAAAGACTATGTAGTTCATTGTTATGTAGTCTTCTCCATTCACCTGTCTGTTCATCTCTCTTTGGTCCAAAAATTTTCCTAAGTACTATATTCTCAAATACTTGTAATCTCCTTTCCTCTCTTAAAGTAAGAGTCCATGTTTCGCACCCATATAATATAACTGGTAGAATAATAGTTTTATATATTTTCAGTTTAACGTTTTTTGAAAGGAGTTGGGACATCAAGAGTCTCTGTAATGCATAATAGCATGCATTTCCAGAATTGAGCCTATGTTTAATTTCTTTGTGCATCTCATTCCTATTTGTGATCATTGTTCCTAGGTATTTGAATTCAGCCACTTGCTCAAAATTTCCCTCATTTGTCATTAGCTGTCCATTTCCATTATATAATGAATTTATACGTGTGACCATATATTTAGTTTTATTGATATTTACTTCCAGTCCCAATTTATTAGTATTACTCAATAGTGTGTGCGTGTTGTTCTTTAGTATCTCCTCGCTATCGGCCAGTAGTACTACATCATCAGCATAAACTAACAGCTTATTAATACCATTCAGATTATTGTTCCTAGGTGTTAGAATTCAGCCAGTTCCTCAAAATTTCCCTAATTTGTCATAATATATACAATATGTAATAATGTAATACAATGACATACAATACAGAAAAATGGGAATTAAAATCTAGACCAAGAAGTCAATTAAATTCTCCATAAATGGATTTTTGTAGGCCTTCACCTGGAATTTCTAGAAGAGATAAAATACGAAACAGTGTAATTAAACAAAATATGAATGTTGAATATTCAAACTTGAATTGAGGATTTCATAAAAAAAAAACAATTAAAATGGTGTGGAAATGTAAAAAAATGACAGAAAACAGATTTCCAAGAAGAATTCTAAAATGGGCGCTGCTTGGTAAAATTAAAAAAAGGACGGCCAAAAATAACGTGGATTGATGTTTTGAGCAACATGAGGGAAAAAGGATTGGACGATGGGGACGGGAATGACAGAGAGATGTGAAGGAGAATGACAGATATGTAGGAGAATTGGGCGCAGGAAGATGTGAAATATACTAAAAGATAATAAATAAATAAATAAATAAAATAAATTAATTAAATAAATAAAACTTAGAGATTGGCCCCTGGCCACTCATTGCGACGTGAGATCATGTCGAAACCTCAGAATCTATTGGCCCCTGGCCACTCATTGCGACGTGAGATCATGTCGAAACCTCAGAATCTATTGGCCCCTGGCCACTCATTGCGACGTGAGATCATGTCGAAACCTCAGAATCTATTGGCCCTGGCCACTCATTGCGACGTGAGATCATGTCGAAACCTCAGAATCTATTGGCCCCTGGCCACTCATTGCGACGTGAGATCATGTCGAAACCTCAGAATCTATTGGCCCCTGGCCACTCATTGCGACGTGAGATCATGTCGAAACCTCAGAATCTATTGGCCCCTGGCCACTCATTGCGACGTGAGATCATGTCGAAACCTCAGAATCTATTGGCCCCTGGCCACTCATTGCGACGTGAGATCATGTCGAAACCTCAGAATCTATTGGCCCCTGGCCACTCATTGCGACGTGAGATCATCAGAATCTATGACCAGAGCCAACGCGGAAAACGCATGAAACCTTTCTCGTTCTTAACCATACTTATATCGGTGAAAATATATATTATAAATATTTTTACAAGGTTTACACAACTTTCTGTGCCTAAAATTGTATTTTCCTTCTCCACTCATCCCTATCCATCCACTCCATGTCCTCCAGTCCTCTTGTTCTCATTCCAATTCCTACTTCTTGCATCCACGAGTTTCGAGGTCTTAGTTTCTCTTTCTTTCAGGTGGATAACATTTTTTGAATGTTTTTCTGGGTAACCTTTCTTCTTGCATTCGTCGTACATGCACAAACCAATTTAACTGCTACTATTGAATATTTGATATTCATTTTTTTCTGGTAAGACTTTTTTCCCCCCGATTTTGAATATCATATACAGGCCTAAATATAATTTTGAACATCTTATATCATCATCATCGTTATCATCATAATCAACAACAAGGATTAAGCCCAATGGCCTGCTCCGATCTCATTATAGGTCGAATTGGTCCTTCCATTTCTTCCCAACATTCTTCTCCCTTTTCGTTTATAATTATACATTCTTCTTGGTATGCGCTCTTCATTCATTCGTAATACGTGCTGAAGATAAGCATTTTGATAATATTTTATTCTTTCACAGAGATTAAATATATTAAGATCTGTTCTTATATCTTCGTTTTTCTTTTTATCGGTCCTTTGGTATCCTGCTATTGATCTCAACATCTTCATTTCAGCAGCCTCTATTTGTTTACTATCTGCCTTTGTTAATGTCCAGGTTTCACATCCATGGATAAGAGATGGAACTACCAATACTTTGTAAAACTTCAAATAGTTTCTTTTCTAGTCTTATTTAATAAAGTGCGTTTAATTGTGCAACATAGATAATTGAATCGTTACTTTAGTGTGTTTATCTAAATTTCTGTCATTGCCTAAATGACATCCCAAATAATTAAAATTCTGAACTTGGTCTATAATTACATTGTTTATCATTATTTTTGTTCTTATTGCACATTTTCCTTTCAGAGCTAATATTTTTGTTTTAGATGTAGATATTCTTAAATTGTATTTTAGAGAGATATTATTTGAAGTATAAAGGAATTATTGTAAAGCATTTTCTGATGCTGTCATTATTACTTGATCGTCTGCAAAAAGCAGAGTTGTCAATACACTATTTATATTAATTTGTTCTTGCATTCATTTATGACATGGTCCAAATATAAATTAAGTAATACTCGTGACAATGGGCACCCTTGTCTTACTCCCTGGTTTATTTCTATGTTTTGTTTACTAATTTTATTTCCACAGTCTATTTTAAAATGTGTTTCTACATACAAACTCTGAATGGTTCTTACAAGGTGTTGATGAATTTCTTTCATTTCTAGTATGTTCCATAATTTATTTCTACTTACACTATCAAATGCTTTAGTATAATCAACATCATCATCGTTATCCGTTACGAATCAGGCTTTTGTAGACCTATTTCTGCCCCATCCATCAGTCTTTTAAGACGTCTTCTTGGTCGTCTATATCCTTTGGATATATATTGCATCATGTGGTTTTGGGATTTTGAATTGTCCATTCTTTTTTACATGATCTAGCCAGTTTAATTTATATCTGTTGAGCTTTAACATCACTCACTCACACACACATACACACACACACTCAAATATATGATATACAATTATTCAATCGGCTAAATATCTAGTTTTATGAGTTACCGTGTATTAATAAAATTGAACAATACAAAAAATAATAAAATTGAACAATACGAAAAATATATCATTGGACAAACTGGATTAATTATAATTTTTACTGATACTTTTTTCGAAAACAAGATTTCCTAAACTGGAGACCCTCTTACCCCAAACCAATCCATGTGTCAACATAAATGAAGTTATAAAATGAAATGAAATTTTAAAAATATATATACTGAGAAAATAGATAATATATATACTGAGAAAATAGAAATTATTAAACAAATCTATAAAGATAACTCCGCTTATGTTAAAATGGGAAATATAATGTCTAATCCTATAAAAACCTCAAAGGGATTGAAACAAGGGTGCAGTCACCAATTTTATTTAATATTTACGTAGAATTTATATTAACGAAATGGAAACAAAGCTGCAAAGGTATGGGGATCCCAATAGGCAACAGATTTTTGATGACATTACAATTTGCCGATGATCAACTGGTTTTAGCGCAAGACAAATTTGATATGGAATTCATGATAAAAAGGTTGAAAAACACATATGAATCATGGGGTCTCACAGTAAATTTACAAAAAACAGAATATCTGGCAATAAATAGCAATGAAAGAGAAAATTTAATATTGGAAGAAGGAATCCAAATGAAGCAAGTCAAACAAACTAAATATTTGGGAATAATTATGGATAACATCGAAGGTATAGGAAAAGAGAACATAAAACATAGAATTGAATTGAGTAGCAAAATAATATCATCATTAAATTCCATATGGTGGGATAAGCATATTTGGAAATACACAAAAAATATATTGGTAAAACATTGGTGGAATCTGTTGCAATGTACGGAAGTGAGGTATGGACAATCAATAAGTACTACAAGAATAGACTAATAGCTCTAGAAATGGATTATTTACGAAGAAGTGCCAGAAAGTCTAAATTAGAACGTGTCACAAATAAGGAAATTAGAAACATAATGGAAGCAGACGAAAGCATAATTGAAAGAATTGAGGAGAAGGAATTAAAGTGGTTAGGACATGTTTTAAGAATGGAAGATGAGCGATGGCCCAAGCAACTATATGAATGGCATCCGAACAGAAAGAAGAAAAGAGGAAGACCAAAGTTAACTTGGAAGGAAAACATGAAGACAGTAATGCAAGCTAGAGGGCTAAGCATCGAAGATGCCCAAGACCGTAGGCTTTGGAGGTTTGGCACGGGAAGACGGCAGCAGCTGTAAAAACCCGAAGATAGAGAGAGAGATATATACTGAGAAAACGAATGTAATATATTTATTATCAATACTGATATTAAAATCTGCGTACGCTTTTCCAATAATTCCCACTCACTCACAAAAAATACAGTTTTTATATTTTACAAATAAATATTTAAAAAATTACAAATACATATTTTTCATAGGAGATAATTTTTACATTTAAAGATGTGCAATTTCATATAATTTAAAAAAATCCAATAACTGAACTCGCTCTTGGGGCTTTATAATAATTAACATAACTTTTAATTGAAAATATGAAAGAGACTACGTGCCCTCCGAGAACTTGTCTGGTAAAACTGAACATTTTTAATTAAAATACAAAACAAAAAGCACTGCACGCATGTTAATACCTCACATACAATTATAAGATATTTTCACAGAACATATCATCAAAGGATATTAAAGTTTTCGTCAGATCTTTCATGTTAATATTTAATTTCCCTTCTAACTTTTCCAGACTTTTTAGAGCGAAATAGTATTGACAATTGTTTAACATAATCCTAACAAACATTCGAAATGTTTATGAAATTTATGCGAATGTATTTAAACCAGGAATTTTAATCCATTTTGTTAGCAAATCATAATTCCTCTAGGCAGTGAAAAGAGAGATGTAAAATTTAAAACAAACATGAAGATTTTATCGTGCTCTTTTCGCTTCAAGCTATAAAGCATACATTTGCGGAATTTTAACATTCTGCATCACTAGGTACCATTTATGATATCATTAACGGTTTTTTTTTTTTACTTTGGGAATAACTCCAATTTACTATGACCTGTGGTGTCATATTCGATACCTTTACAGCTACATGTTATTTTTTTTCGTTTCCAACTGCAGTGTTTAGATGGCAGCATTAAGTAAATGGCAAAAACTTGGTTGACACCAAAGGCTTCATACAGTTAGCGTCGAAAGTATTGATACACTTAAAATTATTATAGACAGAAATAAATTATTTCATAATTTCTTCACTACATAAAGGAAAAAAACAATACGCATTTACATTGTATTCTATAAAGTTATATAAATGCAGTTTTCTCTGTTTTAACATAACAATTAACGAGTATTGTAGTAGAACTTTATTGGACAAAAAGTTACCCGTTCAAGGAGTAAGCGTAGTTGTTGACGGAGGGCACTGCAGTCGTGTTTATGTAGGAATAGAACACGTGACACTGCTATCTATGAGTGCTGAGGGGAACGTGACGTGGGACGCTGACAGTGAACACTGCCTTAGATGACGTCACGTGTAGCAACAAAGAGAGCTTCTCAATTCTTCCGCCTGCACAGATATTTTAAACGACTAACAATATTATTTACAAATACGGGTCGCACGGGCAGTAAGCCGCACATGCTGTTGACAGTCCGTTACAATAAAGTAATAATTGGTAATAGTATAAAGAAAAACAAAAAAAAAGAAAACAATAACATTACAATTACATAAAGAAAACACAATAATATTACAACTACATAATAATACAATAGCATTATACATTAATTAAGTTATGTATAATTATTAAGAATGAATGGCAATGCATTTTGATAACATATATTTATTCATGAATGAGTGTTGTTCTTATTTTCCGCGTTTTGTCCAGACATTTGCCCACGTTTATCTAATTTTCTGGATTTACCATTAACTCGTAGCTTGCCAAACTTTCCCGATTTGAATTTAGAAATATTTCTGGTAATAACTGGCGTCTCCAATATTCTAAATCATCACATTTTCCTAATAAATGTATATCGTCTTCAAAGTTCCCGCACATTGGACATATTCGCATATCGTGATCGTCGCTAATTTTTAGAACTTTCCATGCCCCTAGCCTAAATCAAGCAAGACCTGATCTCTCTTTAAATCCTTGGTTGAGTATATAAGATTCTTTTCCCCAATTAACGAGTAAAGTAGTTATTTAGACGACTGGTTGGAATAATAGAGGTTCAGCAATGAGATGCTCAAGTTAAAGTATTTCAGTATATGTTGTATATAGGGTGCGGCATAAGTCACTTAACTACTGCACATTTATTTACTTATTTGTTTACCTATTTAACCCTTTAATTGGCAATGTATCCTATAGGATACATCAATTAGTTCGATTTTATTTAGTATTATTAATGAAACAAGAAAACGAACGAGTAGTAATAAGTTAAATGTGTGTTGGATTATACAATAAACCTAATAATAAAAGTCATGTGTGATTTTGTTTATAGCGCGGTCCGCCATATTTAAATAACTGGAACGAGAAATTAGTGTTCTGCCAATTAAAGGGTTAAATACATTGGAGTTTGACTGGGGAAACAAACAATAACAAGAAAGATTATAAAAGGTTCATCATCTTTTTCCTGGCTCCCCAGTATCTGCACATGATTGCAAGCAAAAAAATCAGATCGGTTGAAACTGAGGTTTGAATACGGGACCTTCAGATTATAATCTCAAACACTTACAGCTTGAAGCAGTTTGCCAACTAGGGAACAATTTCGGTAGTTTTTTATAGATGTTGTAAGCTAAATAGAACAATATATTTGTATTTTCGGGTTAAATGACTTATGCTGCATCCTGTATTTAGTATATTTAATGAAATTTGTTTATTGCGAAAACGAAGTGTTTAGTGGAAGAGTAATGTGGGTTTTGAAAAAAAACACGATAAATCAACAAAAATTGTTGTAATAGTACAATAGGCCCTAACTATCAATCATCATTAAAGCGTATTTTACGTTTTGATGAATCTGTATTTTATGTTTTGATAGCGTGTTTTGTGTTTTGTTAGTATATACAATATAGCTTTTGTTGCATAGTAACTATGAACTAAATCGTCAATGATTGTTATAATAGTGGATAAAACAATTTGTATACGAACAACTAAAATTATTGATGCTGTCTCATATTACACTGGTCAACATGATTTTTGTCTCATGAGTACCAATAGCTGTACTTAATGCAGTTTTTTATCATGTTTTCGGAATTCCTTCATCCCCCACATACTTTTTATTTCAATTTCAATTAATGGATTTTAATAATTATTTTTTAATAAACGTTTTTTCGTCCATTTGTCCACTGTAAAATAAAACCAAAGGAGCTAACTCAAATGGTATCAGCTATGGAAAAGAGATATCAAGGCAAATGGAATCCTAATATAACTGGCCGTCAAGAGGGATGCTCCACAGGCGAAATATAGCAGAAAATCGTCATTTCTTACTTTCTAGGTGAGTCGGAATGTTCGAGTATTGTGTAGTTACGAATGTAGGAAATATTAAAATGTTTGGAATTATAAACTCCTGTCTCTCGAAAACCTTGCGTGGTGGAGAAAACCCGATATCATTTTGGAATTCAGGAGAAAAAATACTACCAGAATCTCATATTTTGCTTTCTGAGAAAAAAAAAAGTTTATTTTTGTTGCTCAGTGTTATAGCTGTTTGAGTCTTTACTTTTTGAGTTCAGTACTTGGTTGGGAGCCCTTCTGATTCCACGATAGCTTGAAGTCTGCGTGGCATCGACTCGACTATATCTCAAGTTACTAAAGAAGGTATATTTGTCCATTATTCTTTCAAAGTGTCTATCAGGTCTTGCTTGTTGTAAATCTGCCTTGAACGAATTATCATGTTCAGATGTTCCCATACATTCTCAATGGGGTTTATGTCCGGAGGCTGCAGGAACGTTTCCATGTACTTTGGTGTCTTATACAAAATCCATAAACTCGTATTGAAAGCGGTGTGCTTGGTGCCATTATAATGCATAAATACAAAATCTTATCTGATCTCCATTTTCTCTGCAGAGGTATGTAGATTGTTCTTCAGTATGTTTATATACTGTTTGTGATCCATCGCACCATCGATAAAATGGAATGTCCCGATTCCATACTAATAAAGAACTACAACTATATTTCAGAGTGAGTTGGATATTTTGCTTTTGTAGCTCTGTATTTTAATTCCTCCAGACTTGTCTTCTTCAGTCTGAACAGATTATGTTGAATTTAGATTCATCGGTAGAAATTACTTTCTTTGGGGGGTTTTGTGTGTGTTTTAGCGAAGTTACATTTTTTCTTTCGGTATTCTTCACTTACAAGGCAATTTATAGCTGGCTGTTCTCCCATGCAAATCGTTAGGTCTTAGGCGGTTACGAACACGGCTAACGGAAATACTATTATTAAAGTTAATCTTGATACTATCTGCTAATTTATGTGCACTGCTTTAAGGATTTTGCTTTACCTTTCTCATTAATGCTTTTTCAACATTAATATCCTGTTTTTTAGGACGTCCTGATCTGTGGCTATTTTGGAAAGGATTTCATTTGCCTAGTCTTATAAATTATATGCTGAATGGTTGCTCTTGGCTTTCCAATTATTTCACTAATTTCATTTAGCTATTTGCACTGATTATACAAACTACTCAATTCCCTATCTTCTACTGTACAGCAGTTTGCGTCCCCTTCCAGCGTTAATCTGCAGGCAGCTTAATTTTAATTTAAAATCACTCTTATGAACAAATTCACATTTGAAATGTCTCCTCGGTAATAGTAAATGTGTCGATATTTATAAGTCAGTTAGTAGTATCAATTCACCTCTTGTTTTTCCAAGTAAAACAATGATATCAGGAATTCTGACGGTTAGAGTGCGCGAGGTATGCAACTTTATAATTTAAGATATGAATTAAAATTCTTTATATATCTCCTCACATCCAGTTTCCTAATTAAACCGTTTTCAAAACCTAGGCTGTTTCATCTTCAGTAATATCTCAACCGATATTATGTAGTTCAGAATAACTGATTCTTACTCCATCTGTTGGTGGACCGATGAATCAAATCAAAATCCCTGGGAATTTAAAAATTCATACGTTTTTTATGTGGATTTTTTCCCAAACCGTTAGCTCTTTTGTTTTTTTTTTCAATTTGTTTAATAAAATTAGCCTTTAATCGGAGGTTCATAGGTCCACCAACAGATGGAGTAAGAAACAGTTCTCCTGGATGACATAACATCGATCGAAATATTACTAAAGATGAAAAAACACCTAGGTTATGAAACCGGTTTAATTAGAAGAGTGGTTATGAGATGAGGTAAAACTAACTAACTAATCCATAGGTTCACGGACACACATACATAAGCTCTCCATACATGCCTATCCTGAGCTAAACTCTCTAATCATCCCCTATATAATCTACATATCTCGAATCATGGTTAATGTTATTCTCCCACCTCATTCTTGGTTTACATCTGGTAATTTTTCCTCTGGTTTTCCTACAATAAGTTTCCATGCACCTCTTTCATTTCCCGTTCGTACCACATGTCCTGCCCATTTAAGTCTATGAGACTTAATCTTATAAAAATCATGTAGCTCACTGTCAGGCAGTCTTCTCATAGTATATGACAATGCGAGGTTGGAAAGTGATTTTTGGAGAAGCGAGGAAATTATTGAAAACCGAGCGACAGCGAAATTTTTTAATTTCCGAGATTCTGTAAAACGTTTCACAAACATGCGTTGTACATTAATTTTTGCACGTTGTTGTTTTCAAAATAATACATAATAGTAAAAAAATGCATATTTGTTGGAAATATTTGTGTTCATTATAAACTAATGACTAACATTTAACAGTCTGCCCAATGTATTTACGGTAAGTGCCGAAAACAATTTAGTTGAGACTACAGCAGGGATAAAATGGCAGCAAGTACGAACCTATTGTTTAATATTGTTTCAAATAAAGTTCAGTTCATTTAAAATGCAGTGATTTGTTTTATATAATGTATATTAACACTACCTTTGGATAAATTGTTGTATATACATTATACGTAGTATACATAAAGGGAAGTGGTTTTACTTCCTGCACCAGATAGGTAATTTGTAATATTTCAGTTCAGTATTTATTTATTTACTAGCTAATACCCGGCGTGCGCTGCTACGTCTAAATAGATGAAAATTAATGTTCTTTTAAGTTTAGTTGAATAAGTAAATGGAAAAAATGTATATCGTAATTATTTTTAAATGTCCCGTGTTGATTACCTTGTGTTGCCCGGGAATCTACTTATCTCGATCTTCTTGCCATAAATGGGCTAAACGACAAAATTCGTTATTGTTAGTTATCCGTAAAAGAATACCCACTATTTGCTGCTATGCTTGCACAGGAATCTACGTACTTGTCTCGGTCTTGTTGACATCAATGGAAAACAAAAATGGTTATTATGAGTTATCCGTAAGAGATAAACATATGCTATCGCGGACTTTTTTTGTATACATTTTTGTGATATTTAATTATGTGTACATTAATTTTGTGTATTTGTATGGTTTAGGCAGCGTAAGCCATTAAGCGTCCAAAGACCTACTTTTTTTTACGTTTCCCACAATAAAGGGAGATTTTAAGGGTGTAGGAGTTGAGTATCACAACTCTCTTATAGCCTATGTTTGTCCCTGGAATCTCCTGAACATTTTGCAAAAAGCCCCATAAAAATCGGATCAACGATATGGCCGAGCATAAAGTACGAATAAACTAACAAACAAACATTCATTTTTATATATTAGATGTTCATTCCCGGGAATCTCCTGAACATTTTGCAAAAAGCCCCATCAAAATCGGATTAACGGTATGGCCGAGCATAAAGTACGAACAAACAAACAACTAACAAACATTCATTTTTAAATATTAGATAAGTTGGTACCCCGAAATTTTGGAAATTTAACTTTCAATCATGGTCGCCATTGCTGTAAGTACGATAGAACGCACTATCGTGAAAAAAATAACTTTAATTTACATGTTAAGTTAAACTCCATAGTGATTTTTCTTATAAATGTTGGACTTTGTAATTGCTGACAATTTGCAGTGTAAGCGAATATGAAACACCAAATCTACTAAACTTCAGTTCGGATAAACGAGATCAATCATTCATCATATTAGTTTATGGAGAACTCGCCATACAAACCAGGACAAACCTTGTCCAATCAAATTCAAGTTACAGAGCCGTTTATACATCCTGACAGCCTTTATCAAACTCCACTAAATACAGCACAGTGTGTGTGCAAGTTTACACTCATCTCCAATCTTCATTTATGCATTTAAACACATTTAGACCCTTCATATCATATTGTGTAATCGTTTATATGACTCACTAACTAACTAACTAATCAACATTTATAAAACACGCACACACTATTGAGTAATACTAAGAAATGGGGACTGGAAGTAAATATGACTAAAACTAAATATATGGTCACACATAGAAGTACATTATATAATGAAAATGGACAGCTAATGACAAATGAGGGAAATTTTGAGGAAGTGGCTGAATTCAAATACCTAGGAACAATAATCACAAATAGGAATAAGATGCACAAAGAAACTAAACATAGGCTGAATTCTGGAAATGCGTGCTATTATGCATTACAGAGACTATTGACTTCCCAACTTCTTTCAAAAAACATAAATATGCAAATATATAAAACTATTATTCTGCCAATTATATTTTATGGATGCGAAACATGGACTCTTACTTTAAGGGAGGAAAGGAGATTACGAGTATTTGAGAATAAAGTTCATAGGAAAATGTTTGGACCAAAGAGAAATGAACAGACAAGTGAATGGAGAAGACTTCATAACAGTGAACTACATGGTCTTTATAGGAAGCCAGATATAATAAGAACAGTTAAGTCTCGTAGACTGCGATGGGCAGCACATGTTACACGTATGGGGAATGAAATACGTGCATGGAAGCTTCTTGTAGGTAAAGCCAGAGGGAAAACGCCCAGTTGGTAGACCAAGAATGAGGTGGGAGAATAGCATTAACAATGATTTGAGGGAAGTACATTATACAGGGAATGATTGGAAAACATTAGCTCAGGATAGGGATGTATGGAGAGCTTATGTCTGCGCGGCCATTAACCTATGGGTTCGATAGTGCCAGTGAGTTAGTAGGTTAGCTAGTTATCACAATTGAGGTTACTAACTAACACACTGGTACTATCGAACCCGTAGGTTCATGGCCGCGCGGACATTAGCTCTCCATACACCCTTATCCTGAGCTAATGCTTTCCAATCATTACCTGTATAATCTACTTCCCTCAAATCATAGTTAATGTTATTCTCCCATTTCATTCTAGGTCTACCAACTGGCCGTTTTCCCTCTGGTTTTCCTACAAGAAGCCTCCATGCACGTCTTTCATTCTCCATACGTGCCACATGTCCTGCCCATCGCAGTCTACGATATTTAATTGTTCTTATTATATCTGGCTTCCTATAAAGATCAAGTAGCTCATTGTTATGTAGTCGTCTTCATTCACCTGAGGTCTCGTATTAAAATATTTTAAATCATAATATAGTAACATTTTTATATCCTTCTTCCTTAGTATTGATTTTTGCCCAAAACACTTAGTTAATTATTAAAATCATGAAGGCATGCTATTTGCTACTGATGTCGGCTGAGTTTAGGTCTGTGGGTGTGTTCTCGTTTAGAGTGTTTATATTCTTTGCTTCTCTTAAAATTTCCATGTTTTCTAAGTTACTAATATAGTTGTTATTCTCTTTGTATATGATTTGTATGGTATCTTCGATTTTTTAAACTGATGACCCGTTTGTAGTATGTGTTTTGTAAAACAGAAACGGACCTAAACCCATTAGGTTATATAAATTAAACGCCGACATCAGTTCCAATTAGCATGCCGAAGATGAGTCATGTTTTTGAAAGGCCTTCATGATTTAATAATTTAACGAAGTTTTTTTAAATAAAAATCGATTATAATTGAGGAAGACGGAATAAAAAATGTACAATACTATTACTTAAATATTTTAAATAACAAACTGGAACTATCGAATCGATAGGTTTGTAGCCGCGCGGACATAAGCTCTCCTCACATCCCTATCCTGAGTTTCAATTTTCATCTTCGTCATCATCATATTTGGTTCTTCAGCCCTTAGTTTTGCCTTGATCTCCTTAAGAATTGCCGCTCAATCCTCTGTTTCCAAAGCTCTCCGTCTTCATATCTCAATTCCTCTCTTCTCAAGGTCATCCTGGACATCATCTAAACACCGTAATTTCGGTCTTCCAACTCTTCTTTTACCGCTTGGTTTGACATCTAATAATATTTTAGGAATTCTATTATTGTGACTCCTGATAATGTGGCCCAGTCACTGAAACCGTCTAATTTTTATATCAGTGACAATATTTGCGTCCTTGTATAATACTTGTAAGTTTTCCAATCATCCCCTGTATAATCTACTTCCTCAAACCATGTTTAATATTACTCTCCTACCTCATTCTTGGCCTCCCTACTTGGCGCTTTCCTTCTGGTTTTCCTACAAAAAATTCTTTTATTTCCCATTCGTTGCACATGTCCTGCCAATCACAGTCTGCGAGACTTAACTGTTCTTATTATATCTAGTTTCCTATAAAAATTGTGTAGCTCACCGTTATGCAAGTCTTCTCCATTCGGTTACCTGTTCATCACTCTTTGGTTAAAATTCTTCTCTACTGCCTCACTACTATATCCACCCATCCATAGTAATTCTGCCCGAAGGCAGGTCATTCACTGCAATCATAGTATTTTTATGCTATGCTTGCAGCTTTACTAGGGAATTGTAGGTGTGGTAGCTTCCAGTTGCTTTCCATACAGGTGAAGGATGATGATGATAATGATAAGGATGATGATGATGATGGCCATATGATTTCGGGGACCGTTTGGGCCTTAAAGTTTTCCTGACATTTGTCTTACAGGTGAAGAAAAACCCCGATAAAAACCTCACCCAGAAAAACTGCCCCGACGGCTAGAAAGTAAAATAATTAGTTTAATTATTTCAAGGGGTAGTTTATTTAAAAATATAAATTTTGGAGATTTATGAAGGGGTATTTCTTCGGGATCGAACCCGGGCCCGCTGCGTGACAAGGCAGCACGCTACCTCGAGACCACAGCGGTGGACCACTACTATATAATGTCATAATATTCCATGTTCCTGCGAACATGTCCCAATATTTCAGCCTTTGGGATGAATTCACTGCAGTATTCCCCACTCGGAGAACCGAATGGTGGACTATTTGTTTATTTAGCCTGGTGGAGTTAAGTCCATGTGGCCTTCTCTTTCATTCACCAGGACAATCATATGTTACATTACAATACAGCAATCACAATTAACTCTAATATTAAATACTTAATGAAGATTTGATCAATAAGATAATATCTATAAGATTAAGATCGATAACATATAATGTTAATGTGAATTAAAATTAAGACTAAAACTAATAATTGGATGTACACAAGCAAGATAAATGTTTTATACGCAGTCCTTATCTAATGTACAAAGAAAATAATGAGATGTAATAAACTAATTTGTTGGTTATACAATATATAAAACAAAAAAAGCTGAACATATTTCTTAATCTTAACATTATTTTCATGAAATAAATATATATATTTCCGGTTTCAGCAATGTTGATACATTTTTCCGGCACCAATGATTTCTCTTCAATTTCGCTTTATAATTTTTCTCCATTCGTCTCTATTATAACACATTTATTTCTCTATTTCACAGTACTTCAAAGATTCTATAACCCCTTGTATCCACGTGAGATTTGATCGTCCTTTCCTTCTCGTTCCTGATGGTATCCATTCCAGTGTTTTGTTCGGTAATCTTTCGTCCTCCATTCGCCTAATATGTCCGTAACATTTCAGTTGCTTTTCTTGGATAAATTCTAAAATTGAGTCCCGCGCCGTAGCCGAGCGGTTAAAGTAGGAAGCCTTGGCGCAGAGCTACGGGACTTGCGCTGGTTCGAGTCTCCATGGGGGAAGAAATTTTCTCATGGTATTTCGGCCAGTATGGGACCGGTGCCCACCCAGCATCGTGAGGCAATTGGGTAGCTACAATAAGTAGCGGCTCCAGGTTGAGGAACCAGCTATAACGGCTGGGGGTAAGTCCCGCGCCGTAGCCGAGCGGTTAAGGTAGGAAGCCTTGGCGCAGAGCTACGGGACTTGCGCTGGTTCGAGTCTCCATGGGGGAAGAAATTTTCTCATGGTATTTCGGCCAGTATGGGACCGGTGCCCACCCAGCATCGTGAGGCAATTGGGTAGCTACAATAAGTAGCGGCTCCAGGTTGAGGAACCAGCTATAACGGCTGGGGGACTCGACATGCTAACCACATGTCACCCCTACACTGGCTGTTGATCATCTACCTCTGTGATTGATACATGTGGATGTGAAGGGCCAGCAGCCGGCTGGTAAAAGGGCAACCGCTGAAAAGTGGAAAGACCCTCAATCGGATCGGAGTTTTGTACATTCATGTTCTCTTTTATAATTTCATTTCTAATTTTCTCTCTCCTTGATATTCTAGCAGATCTTCTCCAATAGTCCATTAATTTTCTTTTCATCTGATAATTTATAGTGCAAACCTCTGAACCATAAGTCATAATACATCTAACTATTGTTTTAAAATTTTTGACCTTAGTTTTTATATGTTTATTCCATAATATTCCATTCAGGGCAGATATTACATATTTTCCTGGGTTTATCTTTGATCTTATTTCCTTTTCCTGCTTTCCATCTTCTGTAATTTTTACTCCCAAATATTTGTATTCCTCTATGTGTTTTAGTTTTAGTCTTAATTTTAACTAAAATTAATTGGTTGTATTATAGATCGTAATACGTATATTAGATATTATCTTTTGATCAAATTTTTACTTAGTGTTTAATATTAGAGTTAATTAAGATTGTTATATTCTGATGTAATATATGTTTGTCCTGGTGAGTGGAAGAGAAGGCCACATGGCCTTAACTCCACCAGGCTAAATAGATCTAAATCTAAAAATCTAAATCCAATTACCCCATTTCATCTTCCATTATCAAATCTTTATGAATGTCTCCTAAGGCCATATACATGGTTTTTTCAATATTCACCTTTAGTCCCCATTTATTATATTCTTGAATAAATTTTTGGATAATATATTCAATGTCTTCATGCTCTTGTGCCAAAATAAGTTGATCATCCGCAAACTGGAGGGAATATATTGTCGATTCCTCATCTATTGGAATTCCCATAGTTTTACATTTGTTTTTCCAACTTTCTACAGCTTTTTCCGTGTAAGTTTTATATAATGTGGGGGATATGCCGGTCACCAGAGATAACTTACCACAAGTATTTAACCTGAGGAAATATCGTGCACATTTTTATATGTTAACATGATAAGCAATTTACTGTATTTTAGTACCGTTGCGTTGTTTGAATTTTGTTCGATTACTATGAGCCATATTTCACTTTCACAGAGATTGAATTTGTGATATTTGAAATTATTATAAATCCATAACATTACATCTGGCGCAATCAGTAAAATCTGCATTTAAGCAGGTTGACGCAATCCCTAACTCCGATCTCTTGATCAAATGAATGTTTACATGTTATATCGGATTATAATATTTACATTTTTCTTTTCAACTATTTTCTACTTCACTATACAGCTAAAACATTTGTTAAGGGTCAAAACGCACCCTCTATTAAGTAACATTAAGACATTGGGACTGGAAGTAAACATCAATAAAACTAAATATATATTCTTCTTCTTCTTCTTCCTTTCATGTGATAGACCTAGTGGTCTGTTACGGTCTCAGTCCAAAGTTTGAAGGGTCTGCCCAAAGATCTCTTGCCTGGCGGCTGGTAATTTAAGATTTGACGTGGTATTCTTCTTCTATTTCTCGTAAGTGAGATATCCAGTTGTTTCTGTATTTTTGTACATATTCCATGATTGATTCTGTTTGTAATTATTTGAGAATCTTAGAATTCCTTTTGTGGTCTCTTCTTAAATACCTGTAGTACGTCTCATAAATTTTAAATCTCCCAACTTCTAACAATAATTACATAGATGCTTTTACATTAGAAGAATTAAATATAACACTCGTCCACTGCAAAAATAACAAAACACCAGGTGAAGATGGAATTATTTAAGTATACTAGTTCAAAAGATTTCTAAATATATATATTCATACGTATAAATACATCATAAGGCCTACTGTATAATGGGAATGGATAGTTAATGACAAATGAGGAAACCATTGAATAAGTGGCTGAATTGAAATTGTTAGGAACAATAATTACAAATATGAATCAGATGAACTAGGAAATTAAACATAGGCTCAATTCTGGAAACGAATGCAATTATGCATTGCAGGGATTCTTGTCGTCCCAACTTCTCTAAAAAAAACATTAAACTGAAATAATATAAAACTGTTATTTTCCAATTATATTATATGGATGCGAAACTTGGACTCTTACTTAAAGGGAGGAGAAATGTATACGAGAATTTAAGAATAAAGTTCTTAGAACATTTTTGGACAAAGAGAAATGAACAGACGCAAATGGGGAAGACTACATAAGAGTGAGCTACCTGATATAATAACAGTTAAGTATGGTAGACTGCGATGGACAGGACTTGTGATGCGAATGGAAAATGAAAGAGGTGCATGGAAGCTTCTTTCAGGAAAATCAAAGGGAATACACCCAGTTGGTAGAACAAAAATGAGGTGGGAGAATTATATCAACCACATTTGAGGGAAGTAAATTATACAGGGGATGAGTGTACAACATTAACTCAGCATAGTGATGTATGGAGAGGTTGTATCCGCGCGGCCTTGAACCTACGGGTTCGATACTACCAGTGAGCTAGTTTTAGTTTGTAGTTCTATTTAGCGAAATTGAAAAGAATGATATAGGAGAAGAAATGGAACATATAAATTTTAACAGTGGAGAAGAACTAAATCCTATTATTAAATGCACTTATTTAGGAACAAAATTAGACCATTCAGGCGATAACACAGTGGAAATTAAAAATAGATTCGCACAAATAAAACAAGCAAAAAATGCGTTAAACTCTGTTTGGTGGAACAAAAATATTACAAAAAATATAAAATTGCAGATATATCAAACCATAATTCAGATCATTTTAACATATGATGCTGAAGTCTAGCAAATTCCTACCAGGGAAATAAAAAGAATTTAAAGTACAGAAATGGATGTTTTAAGATCAGCTGGAAAATCTAGAATGGACGGAATACGAAATAAAGAAATAGGGAAATTATGGGTGTACAAGAGGAGCCGGACATCACAGATGTTATAGAAAAGAAAACATTACAGTGGTATAGCCATGTCAAAAGAATGCCAGAGCAAAGATTGCCTAAAATTATTATGGAATGGATCCCAATAGGAAAGAGGAAGAGAGGAAGACCGAAGAAAACTTGGATAGAAGGAGTACAAACGGCTATGAATATCAGAGGATTCGAGGAAGATCAATGGATGGACAGAGAGGAATGGCGTTTGGTTTCCGGAAGACGGCGGCAGCTGCCATGATACCGGATGATGATGAAAATAGTGGTTGTGAATATAGTTGAGGAGTCAATACACTGTACTGTGGAAGGTAATCGTTTCACTTTTGCGTCTAAAGAAGTCTGAATTGACGTAGGAAAGCACTCGTTTCCTACCGCCTGTTGCTATGTAATTTACTCGTGACAGCAATCTCAACGTGTCATTCCTGCTCTTTCTCAGTTTTTCTATTCTAATAAACGAGGTTCACTTTAACTTCCGAAATACTGTATTTTTGTGAAAAAATTGTGAGAATTATTGCCAAAAAAATCAGAAGCCAAAACAAGACGGACAAGTTAAAAAGTCTAGTCAAAAAGAAATAAGGTGGACAACACCGAATGCGTCTTATTGCTGCGGCTACTGTGTTCATTCAAAATTTAACGTAGTTGAAGTTACGAAATCAAAATATTTTGAAATGAACAAATTTTGGCAATCACAAACAAAATCACTTAAACAAACCCACCGGAACAATCAATCCTCAAAATTACCGGGACAAATGGACATTGTCTAGGAACCCGGGGTCCACTTGTGTAAGTGGGCCGAAGAACTGTCCACGACCTGCACGCGCAGGTCGCAGGGCAGCCCGCTCTCTCTCTCTCTCTCTCTCTCTCTCTCTCTCTCTCTCTCTCTCTCTCCTCTCTCTCTCAACTTCTTTCTCAACTGCGTTGGCTGCTCTCTTGAGGAGAAGTTGACAAGGGGGCGAAGAGAGTCCACCAACTTCAAAAATTTAGAATGAATTGCCGAGGAAAATGCAATGTAATACGTAAAACACTAATTGAATCATTGGCCCCTTGGCTGGAGTCTGGTAACTGTTTTGGCTCCTCTTACCTAGTTAGGTATATATCTGTATAAATGATTGTGTTTTGACAGTTGTATGTTCTCAATTCCTACACTCCTAGTTATCTGTCGTCCAAATTTGAGAAGTTATCTTCTTACCACAATATTGACACTAGGTCACAAGATAACAGTCTACTAACAATCCCTCTTCATAGCACTTCCTCTTATTCTACTTCTTTCACAGTAGCCTCTGCCCGCTCCTGGAATTTCCTTTCTCTAGATATCAAGGGGTTGTCGCACAAATTGAACTTTTAAGTCACGCTTATACAAATACATGTTGTTAAATAATTAATTTTTCTCGACAAATACATTTATTCTTTGTCATTAATAGTTTTTTTTACCTGGCCTTTTTATCTTGTACATTTTATATTTCCATCATTAATTCTAGATTGAAATGAATGTTTCGTAAATAATAATTATATTCTAGACGTGCCATGCACATTTATGCTTATTGTAATTTAGATGTAAGAATAATTTTTGTATTTTTTTAACCTGGTTGAGTTATAGACAAGGCCATAAGGCCTTAACTCTGCCAGGTAAGATAAAGATATTACTATTATTATTATTATTATTATTATTATTACCATCATTATCATTATCATTATTGTTATTATTATTATTATTATTATTATTATTATTATTATTATTATTATTATTTGGAATGGAAACCTGAGGGAAGACGAAGCAGAGGAAGACCTAAAACCTCCTGGGGCCAGGGAATATGTTTATATATGAAGGAGAAACATCTACAACCAGGAGATTGGAAGGACCGACAAAACTGGCTATTAGGAATCGGACAATGTCAAAGACATTAATCAACTGATGATCTATCTATTATTATTGTTATTATTATTATTATTATTATTATTATTATTATTATTATTCATCCGGTATCATGGCAGCTGCCGCCGTCTTCCAGAAACCAAACGCCATTCCTCTCTGTCCAACCGCGTGGAGTTGCCAGTATCCCATCGGGCGCCTCCCCAGGTGGCGGATAGGGGAATGCTCACCAGATATGGCGGGTACTGGGGAAATAAAATACCCAGGGCGGATCAAAACTAGTGCTGCTGCCTTGCAGTAAGATACTGGACTTTCAATGGCTAGAGGAAGAAAACCTTGAACAAAAATTACCCGTCCCCCAGGTTGGGGGTTGATGTATCGGGCCAGCTCCTCGTTCATAATAAAAAGAAAAAAATGCTAAAAAGCCAAACATCATGCCTCGGAATTATTATTATTATTATTATTATTATTATTATTATTATTATTATTGATTATTGTTAAGTGATTAAATTATGATGGTGTGAACAACCACATCTTGAGATCTCGTAGGAACAGGCTCATAAGACCTGAACATTAATACCTTGATGATGATGATGATGATGATGATGATGATGACGGCGATGAACGTAAACATTCAATTGTACAATTTGTGTGGTCAGAGAATGCAAAATGTTAGATGAAACAAAAGTGCTTTATTTTTCTTTAACACAAAATAATTTCCACGGACTGTGTGAAAATAGTGAAACGGAAGAAAACAATCAAGGTGATGCACATTATTCACTCTAACTCCTTCTCGTGTGTGTGTGTGTGTGTGTGTGTGCGCGCGCGTTTCATCAGATCCTCTCGACTAGAATGTACGTTTTCTTCCGGAACAAAGAAAAAACTTGGAACTCTAACAGTGAAGACAACTTGGGCACATCTTTCCTGGCTACTAAATTTATCAATCCTTGTCTTTACTGTCTTTCTGGGAGCAATAAAATGTTAGGAAACGCCCTTCACAATTTCGTAAAGAACTTGAGTGAGTTCATATGATAAATGATGGGTTGATGATAAATGAATTGGCTTGAAAAATGTATTAATATAAATAACCCACTGACACTATCGAACCAATAGGTTCATGGTCGCGCGGACATAGGTTATCCATACAACCATATCCTGAACTAATGTTTTCCAACTGTCCCTTGTATCTTCTACTTTTAAAATCACGGATAATATTACTCTCTTACCATATTCTTTTCCTGCCTAAAGGCGCTTTCTCTCTGGTTTTCCTATAAGATGTTTACATGCCCCTCTTTCATTACACATTCGTTCCACGTGTCCTGCTCACCCTGTCTACGCGACTTAACTCTTTTTTTCATATATCGTTTACCATGAAAATCGTGGCGTACCCCGTTGTTTAGTCTTCTCCATTCGACGGTCTGTTGCGCTCACTTAGGTCTAAACATTGTCCTAAAAACTTTATTCTCAAATACTAATAATATTTTCTCCTCCCTTAAAGTAAGGGTACATGTTTCATATCAATAAAATATAACTGGGAGAATAACAGTTTGATATGTTTTCAGTTTAATGTTTCTTGACTGTAGCTGGGACGACATGAGTCCCTGCAATACACAATAGCATGGATTTCCAGAATAGAACCTGTGTTTAATATCTTTTGCACCTCATTCTTATTTGTAATAACACTGGTAAACTTGATTTCTGTCTCATGAGTACCAATAGTTGTACTTAATGCAGTTTTCTTTATTGTGTTTTCAAATATGTATTCGGAATTTCTCCATCACACAGTTTTTTTATTTCAATTTCAATTAATGGATTTAAATAATAATTTTTTAATAGACGTTATTTCGTCCATTTGTCCATTGTAAAATAAAACCAAATGAGCTAACTCACGAAATTTCAACTATGGAAAAGATATATCAAGGCAAATTGAATCCTAATATGCTGGCCGATTATTGTTGAACCATCAAGAGGGATGCTCCACAGGCGAAATATAGCAGACAACCGTCATTTCTTAGAACGTAAGTACTAAATAAGGTATATACGCATTTTCTAAAATATATTACAGGACTTAGTAAGGCCGTTTCTAACTGTGGAATTTTATATGAATTCGGGTCATTCCAGGACGACATTAAATGTAAAATTCGTGTACTCAAATACTGGTTGAGAGTAATCCAAGGTGAACAAACAATGCTTAGAGCAATTTGTTACGACCACCAAATTAAAAACATAGATGTTAAATTTTGGGCAGACGAGGTCAGGAGAGAACTCCAAAAGATTGGGATGGGCTGGATATGGGAAAAGGGACTGAAAATCGCAAGAACGTGTGGAGAAAAATAAGGAGGAGGTACTTAGATATAAACCAACAAGATACTTTCGCCGAATGTACAGGAAAACGCTCACTGTGTCTACAAAGAGACCTAAAACACGTCTGGGGAAAAGAATCGTATATACTCAACCTAGGATTTAAGGAGAGATCAGGGCTTGCTTGGTTTAGGCTAGGGGCATGGAAATTTCTAAAAATTAGCGACGATCACGATATGCGAATATGTCCAATGTGCGGGAACTTTGAAGATGAGATACATATATTAGGAAAATGTAATTATTTAGAATATTGGAGACGTCATTTATTACCGGAAAGATTTCTAAATTCAAATCGGGAAAGATTGGCATGCTACGAGTTATTGGTAAATCCAGAAAATTGGATAAACCTCGGTAAATTTCTGGACAAAACGCGGAAAATAAGGACAACACTCATTCATGAATAAATACAGCCTATGTTATCAAAATGCAATACCATTAATTATTAACAATTATATATAAATTAATTATTGTATAATGCTATTGTGTTATTATTTAATTGTAATATTATTGTGTTTTCTGTATGTAATTGTAATGTTAATTTTTTTTAGTGTATAATGCTATTGTGTTATTATTAATTGTAATATTATTGTGTTTTCTTTACGTAATTGTAATGTTAATGTTTTTAGTGTATAATGCTATTGTGTTACTATTTAATTGTAATATTATTGTGTTTTCTTTATATAAGTGTAATGTTATTGCTTTTTTTGTTGTTTATTTTTCTTTACACTAGTATCAATTATTACTTTATTGTAACGGACTGTCAACAGCACGTACGATTTACTGCCCGTGCGACCCATATTTGTAAATAATATTGTAAATATCTTACTTTTTGTCTAATAAAGTCCTACTACTACTATTACTTTCTAGGTAAGTCCGAATTTTCGAAGATTGTGAAGTTACGAATGTAGAAAATATTAAAATGTTTGAAATTATAAATTCCTGTCTCTCGGAAACCTTGCGTGATGGAGAAAAACCGATACCATATTTGAATTCAAGAGAACAAATACTATCAGAATCAGATATTTTTCTTTCTGAGACAAAAACAAAAGTTTATTTTTTGTTGCTCAGTGTTATTGTTCCTACGTATTTTAATTCAGCCACTTCTGAACTTCTCACCTTATAGTTACTTTTACGTACCACATACCACTAGGCCTTACAGTGGCACAACCTGTTATAAGAGAAACTTTAATCTTTTTTGACCACACTACGACATGGAATGTGTGTTCGGCTCAATTCTCTCCTCCTAGACAACATGTGCATTAAGACGAAACAAACATTCATACTAAATATGGTGATTACGATTAAGATGATTATGATGACCATAAGATGTTCGGGGACCGTTTGGCATTTGTCTTACACGTACGGAATAATCCCAAAATAACCATGACCCAGGAAACTTGTCCGGAGCGTGGATCGAATCCGGTCCGCTGCTCTCGACGGAACGACGCTTTCGCCGAATGTACAGGAAAACGCTCACTGTTTTTACAAAGAGACCTAAAACATGTTTGAGGCAAAGAATCTTATATACTCAACCTAGGATTTAAAAAGAGATCAGGGCTTGCTTGGTTTAGGCTAGGGGCATGGAAATTTCTAAAACTTAGCGACGATCACGATATGCGAATATGTCCAATGTGCGGGAGCTTTGAAGACGAGATACATATATTAGGAAAATATAACGATTTAGAATATTGGAGTCGTCAGTTATTACCGGAAAGATTTCTAAATTCAAATCGTGAAAGATTGGCATGCAACGAGTTAATGATAAATCCAGAAAATTGGATAAACTTGAGTAAATTTCTGGACAAAACGTGGAAAATAAGAACAACACTCATTCATGAATAAATACATGTTATCAAAATGCAATACCTTAAATTCTTCTTAATAATTCTACATAACTTAATTAATGTATAATGTTATTGTATTATTATGTAATTGTAATATTATTGTGTTTTCTTTATGTAATTGCAATATTATTGTTTTCTTTTTGTTTTTCTTTATACTAACTAACTCACTGGCACTATCGAACCCGTAGGTTCATGGCCGCGCAGACATAAGCTCTCCATATATCCCTATCCTGAGCTAATGTTTTCCAATCATCCCCTGTATAATCTACTTCCCTCAAATCATAGTTAATGTTATTCTCCCACCTCATTCTTAGTCTACCAACTGGGCGTTTTCCCTCTGGTTTTCTAAAAGAAGCTTCCATGCACGTCTTTCGTTTCCCATTCGTGCCACATGTCGTGCCCTTCTCAGTCTACGGGACTTAACTGTTCTCATTATATCTGGCTTCCTATAAAGACCATGTAATTCACTGTTATGCAGTATTCTCCATTCAGCTGGCCATCTCTCTTTGGTCCAAAAATTTTCCTAAGAACTTTATTCTCAAACACTCGTAATATCCTTTCCTCCCTTAAAGTAAGAGTCCATGTTTTCTTTAACTATTACCAAATATTACTTTATTGCGACGGACAGTCAACAGCACGTACGGCTTACTGCCCGTGCGACCCATATTTGTAAATAACATTGTATATATCTTAATTTTAGTCTAACAAAGTTCTATTACTACTACTACTCCGAGACTGCAACGGTTGTTCAAAATTACATTTTAATAGAATTAAACTAGTATCATATTATTACATTAAATTTAGCGTTGAGAGCACAAACACAGCACTGGCACGGAACAACAAACTCTGATGTCTGCTTATCTGAATTTGTCCTTCCCTGCGTTACCTGTGTTGTTGTATTTGTTTATATACTAGCACTGTCTTGTATACAGGATGTTGCGAGACTATTCGTTCAAATTAACAAAGGAGGTAGAAAACATCAAAACAAATATATTTCGATAAGGAACATAACGTTTCTGAAGTCAGCTTGTAATGATAGGCACGATTTACACAGAAAATAGTTTAACATGACTATTTAACTCATGCCCCAAATGGGAGTCAATGACCAATCACGTTTCAATGATTTCTGTTTTACAACCAATCAGAGTCGTGTTTCACCAAATATTTATCAGTGTTATAATTACCACATTAAAGAAAGCTCCTCCTTGCAATATTGCGTTCTTTTGGCAATAAATAGTATGACCTGGTTGCAGTGATAAACAAATGAAGCAGTAGAAGCGTACCTATCGTTTCTCATTTGTTTTCAAACATCGCCGTTTACATTAAATATATACATATTTTAAAATAACTATAGTTAAATAATGATTTGTGAGTAAACAGCTTAATTTTATTCGTTAAATAGTCCTAACAAATGCCACTCTTGATTTCCAAATTCTCTAGATAAATTGGAAATCACTCGTGGCATTACTTATGATAATTACAGCATCACAAGAATTACTCGAATGCACGATCATTGGCCTGTATGCACGCGGTACATCGTCTGACCATTGAAAGTCCTGTTCGTTCGAATGTTCCTGGGATATCCGCAATGGTCGCAGCAGCCACGACAAATCTAGCGACGAGGTTTTCTTCTGCTTCATATACCAGCTGCTTCATATGCCCCCAGAGGAAGAAATCCAGACACATGTGGCCAAGCCACTGGGCCACCTCGGCCATCACAACAGTTTAAGTCAGCACCATTAACAAAATGTTCTCTAACATTACAATTTCACTTCTGAGACCGTATGTTACTTATCGAAATATATATTTGTTTTGATGTTCCCTACTTCCTGTATTAATTTGAACGAATAGTTTGGGAACATCCTGTATGCTTTGAGTACAGATAACTTATATTGCATGGTTTCATTTGGGGGGATGGATGGCCCATAATTCAACAAGTGAAAAAGACCGTCTGTGCTATGACCGGGAAAACTGGCAACATATTTCAACATTTTGTACAGAGACAGAGCAACTTAGATTACAGTTGCTGCCGGAGAGATTTCTCAGGTCGGATCCTGAGAGAGTAACGTGCTGGGATCTTTCAAGACGGATAGAAGAGTCAGGTGAAAACATGCACATTCATGGGTACAGTAAGAAAATTGAAGGATAGCAAAATTCGAAATCAATGAGGAAATATGTAATGCTAACAATAAGAACCTCAATATAGTATTTGTTTAATTAATATTTGAAGGAAGTAACACTATGAGGATTCTTTTAAGTATTATGAGTTAGGGTCTTAGACTCACCTCATATTTTTAAATATATTTTTCAGTATTTTTTTTCCGATCTTCAATTCTATTATATAATATGTAATCTTAGTTTAATAGGCTACTACTGCATTTTATGTCTGCAGGGTGTGGGGATAGTGTGTGTTTTTTATCTGTTCTGTACCTAGTCTTTTATTATTCTACAAAGTGAGAGTATATATATATATATATATATATACATGAGTCCACCGCTGTGGTCTCGAGGTAGCGTGCTGCTTGTCACGCAGCGGACCCAGGTTCGATTCCCGGTCGGGACAGGCTCCTGGGTGAGGGTTTTTTTCGGGGTTTTTCCTCACCTGTAAGACAATTGTCAGAAAGCTTAGGGCCCAACGATTCCCGAATATCATCCGGCAATCATCATCATCTTCGTCATTATCATCATCATCCTTCACAGGTGTGAAAAACAATGGGAAGCTACTACACCTATAATTCCCTAGTAAAGCCGCAAAGCATAGCATGAAAATGCTATGATTGCAGTGAAAGACCTGTCCTGAGGCAGAATTACTATGGATGGATATACACATGTTCTTTTTATTTATGAGTGTAGATGTGTAGCCATGAATGTATATGTTTAGGTATTCGTAGTTTTTATTCATGAACAGAATATGCACGTACAGCCATACAGGCCTGTGTGAAATGTAATCAAAATGTAACCTATTTTCTTTATTTGGAAAAAAAATCAATACATTCCATTACTACTACATATACTCGTGGTGCAAGTAGCGGTAACTGCTTATGAGAATCAATTTAAATAAAACGGAACTGCAATATATTTTGCTTATGAAATGTTATTCTTTACCTCCTCGATCATCTTGCAAACATTGATATGAATATTAAGATCTTTATTGAAATAATGTGAATTGTGTTTGGAAGATACAAGCTCATAATTCATTTAGAAGAATATCCATGATCATCTGGTAAGCGGACAGGCAGTGAGACGTTTAACATTTGTTTCAATTCCTGGATCATTTGTCACCCCCAAGTAGTACGCCCACCAATTATGCAAAGCAGAGGAAGGGTAACCCCCCCCCCCCAGCGCGCCAACTATTTATCTCTATAATAAAGCGCGACGCTCTGCAGAAAGAAACTACCAGTGATTTAAGTAGAATCTCTACGAATACTCAGGTTGTAAAAGTATTTCTTCTTTTCCTTGCATTCCTTTGCTTGAGATTGTCTTCTGAATGAAAACTTCCTTACGCTAATGAGAAAGAATTATTCTGGAATAAAATGTGTTTTCTTTTGTTTTTATAATACTGCAGTGTATATCAAGGAATCATAAATATACTGAGAAAGTTTATAAAAGTATAATTAACAAAATCATGTTTAAAACAAGTGCAAGTGCACGACCTTTTATGACGTTACGTGATTGTTATAGATACTCGTAGAGTTGCAAACAGGAATATCCAAAATTAATAACCCACTAACTAACTAACTGACACTATCGAGCCCGTAGGTTCATGGCCGTGCGGACATAACCTCTCCATAGATCCCTATCCTGAGCCAATATTTACCAATCATTCCCTGTATAATCTACTTCCCTCAAATCATAGTTAATGTTATTCTCCCACCTCATTCTTGGTCTACGAATTGGTCTTTTTCCCTTTGGTTTTCCTACAAGAAGCTTCCATGCACCTGTTTCACTCCCCATTCGTGCCACATGTCCTGCCAATCACAGTCTACGAGACTTAACTGTTCTTATTATATCTGGCTTCCTATAAAGACCATGTAGTTATCCAGAATTAATATAGAAATAAAATATCTGATATTAAAGGAAAGATATGAACTATCTCTTCTAGTGTTCAATTTTGTACTATAATTCGTTTGGCTTAACTTTGCGAGAAATTTGTAGAAAGAGACAGCTGTGCTCACTCGCACCAGTGTTTACAGTTTTTCTTCACCAGATATTAATAGGGGTAAGGGGAAGACAAAAACTGAAAACAAGTGGGTTCTTTCTTTTGTACCAGGACGAAAGCGGTCAATGATCTAACCTGATATCTCCATCTCTCTCCTTGCTAAGTTCAGCCAGATATGCAATAGAGAATGCCATAAAATCTTTAAAGGAAAAAGAAGGCCTAAAACTCAATGGTATTAATAAGCTGTTAGTTTATGCTGATGATGTATTATTAGGTGATAGCGAGGATATACTAAAGGCCAACACGCACACTCTGTTCAGTAACACCAAGAAATTAGGGCAAACAGGAATGAGATACACAAAGTAAAATAGTTTAATTCTGAAAATGAATGTTATTATGCAACTTAAAAAAAAAACATTAAACTAAAAATATATAAAACTGTTATTCTATCAGTTATATGGATGCGAAAGATTGACTCTTAAGGGAAGAGAAAAGATTACGAGTGGTTGAGAATAAAGCTCCTTGAATATTTTTCGACCAAAAATAAATAGACAGCCGAATGCTGAAGTCTGCATAACAGTGAGCTACATGAAGTTTATAGGAAACCAGATACAGTAAAACGTGTTTAATTCGGAACGTGAATAATGCGGAAATCTGACCAATGTGAACAAATGTATTGGTCCCAGCAAAATAATAATAATTTTACATATATTTATTTTGTATAAAACGGAATTTGTCCAACGAGGAAACGGAAGGATAATTCTACACAATTCATAAAAAATGTTTATAAGGCGGAAAGAGGAAGAGAGAAATAAATTAGTTTCCACTTCATTGAAATCCCGTTAGGCGAATTAACAATAAGTGATGATTCCTGGCGCCCGCGCCGGATGAAGTAGAGTTTTTACCTGTATCTGGAATTTTCTTTCGCCTTACTGCATACCCGTTTTGCGAAATACAGGTTCGTTTAACAAATATTTGGCGTGTGACATCTGTCTTACAAATAAATAATGCACTGTAAAATCTTAAATTAGTTTTAGATCTGAGACCGATTGTGTACGTATCTTTCACAGGTAGCGTTCTGAATTTATGGAATAAATATGGCTAAATCGTATGTATCATTGTCATTAAACGAAAAAGTGAAAGTGATTGAAGATATAGAAAAACAAACTCAGTACGCGAAATAATGACTAAATTTCAATGTGGAAAAATCTAAGTTTATGATATTTTAAAACACAAAGAAAAAATAACGAATGAACGGATGCAAGGAAATGGTCAAATGAAGAAAAAGAAAAGAAGAAGAAATCAATGAGGTGCGTTTTACAGGTTAATGATAAAAAAATCTCCAAATTACCGGACCGATGCTCCAAAGTCAAGCTCTAAACGTTGCTATGTCCCTACGGAATAACGATTTCAAAGCATCTTCAGATTGGTTGTGGACAGTTTTAAAGACGACACAATGTAGTGTGGAATGAAATTTGCGGGGAATCAAAGGATGTGGACGAAAGTATTCTTAGTGAGCGGAAACCGAAACTGCATACTTTAATTTCAGGATACGCGCCCAAGAGACATTTTGAATGCTACGAAACGGGACTAATTTTTTTTCGCGCGTTCCCGTTGAAGTCGCTTGTACATACTATACTTCACTTTCCAACGGCAGCGGAACTACAATTAATCCAAGGTACGTATAATGTAAGATTGGTTAATATTTTTGTTTCTTTTTACGAGGGCGGATCGGAAAGTAACGGACAATAATTTGTTTCTGCCTTGGTATTGCAGCTAGAATGTTGAAATTTCACAGAGATATAGTTTGAAGTTTTCACTACAGATGGTATTTTTTTCTCAGGTGCACCTCTTGCGAGAGAAGCTTGAACTATGCAACAAAGATGGCGCGCATGCTACAGTCGTCCACAGGGCGGATCGGAAAGTAACGCACAATATATTTTTTTTTAAAGTTTAATAGTAAAAAAAAGGAAAAAAATCACAAATGAACTTACATCTTTTCCCTACTTTTCGACATAGTCACCAACTTTCTCAACACATTTTTCCCACCGTGTTACCAGTTTCAATATGCCCTGTTCGTAGAAGTCCGTTTGGTTGGAGTGTAGCCATCTGCACACTGCTGATTTCACTTCCACATCTGTCTCAAAGCGTTTGCCGGCCAGGAATCACTAAGGCGAATCACGTGGCGAATCACTAAGGTTCACGCGTCCCTCTTGGAAGAATGTGTACCACCTGGAGACATTGGTACGGTCCATACAATCATCCCCATACACGCCACGCATGTCCCTGTGAATTTCACTGGGTTTATGCCCTTTGGCCCACACAAATCGAACAACACTTCTCTGTTCCTCACAGGTGGACGACTGTAGCATGCGCGCCATCTTTGTTGCATAGTTCAAGCTTCTCTCGCAAGAGGTGCACCTGAGAAAAAAATACCATCTGTAGTGAAAACTTCAAACTATATCTCTGTGAAATTTCAACATTCTAGCTGCAATACCAAGGCAGAAAAAAATTATTGTGCGTTACTTTCCGATCCGCCCTCGTATAATGCGGAATATTGTCCAATGTGGAAAAAATGGTCCCATGCGAATCCGCTTTTAACATGTTATACTGTGTAATAAGAACAGTTACATCTCACTGGTCCACCGCTGTGGTCTCGAGGTAGCGTACAGCCTTGTCACGCAACGGGCCCGGGCTCGATCCCCGCTCGGGACAGTTTTTCTGGGTGAGGTTTTTATCGGGATTTTTCCTCACCTGTAAGACAAATTTCAGGAAAACTTTAAGGCCCAAATGGTCCCAGAAATCATATGGCCATCGCAATCATCATCATTCATATTCATCTTATCATCATCATCCTTCATCGGTGTTGAAAGCAACGGGAAGCTACCACACCTAAAATTCCCTAGTACAGCTGCAAAGCATAGCATGAAAATGCTATGATTGCAGTGAAAGACCTGCCCTCGGGCAGAATTACTATGGATGGACCTCTCACTGTTAATTAGTCTTCTCCATTCGCCTGTCTGTCCATCTCTCTCTCTGGTCCAAATATTATTTTGAGAACTTTATTCTTAAATACTCGTAATCTTTACATTCAATCATTTTGAGAATTTTCCTCATCACTGAGGATTTTCTCCAACCAATCTTAGCAATTAACATGAACTTTACTACGGACTTATAGACTATCAGTTTGCAACAAACATTCACAAATTTCCCTTAATTAAAGTTCTCCATCGTTCTCTGTTCTCTGTGTTTTCATCTGTTACACCAAATTTCCTCATTGAATTTTGATTGTTATTCTTCCAGGTTGTTCTTGGTGTTACTTTTCTGCTATTTCACCCTTAATATATGAGACCATGTTTTACATCCATATAATGTAACTGGGAGAAAAACTGATTTATGTATTTCCAGTTAAATCTTCATCGTAACACT
Source organism: Diploptera punctata (assembly GCA_030220185.1). Taxonomy (NCBI): domain Eukaryota; kingdom Metazoa; phylum Arthropoda; class Insecta; order Blattodea; family Blaberidae; genus Diploptera; species Diploptera punctata. Next base: position 312,412 of record JASPKZ010001218.1, on the reverse strand, counting down.
AAGGATATTTATATTATAAGATATTAGTTATTACATTATTTTATTAAAATGTATTATTGTCATCATTATGTTTTTGAACTGGTCAAATTCAAATGTCAAACTTTTGTGGCGTGTTGAATTACCAATCATTTGATAGAACACTGTTTTCAGTGATAGAGGTTTTTTTTTTTACAGATACGAAACGAATGACAAAATCATCACTGTAAGCAAAACATGCATTAAGCTATCAGTTAGTAAATTAACAAACAAAACTATAGGATATCAAAGCAGCGCATTATTTTTTATTTCTGAAATGTGTTTATCTGAATAAAACAATATCAGTTTTATTGTACGATTGGCTGTCAATCCTACACAGCTTGATATTGGTATCAGTGATATGAACCCCAATTATCAAAGATATTAAAATAGATATTCACTTTTGTAATGTATTTTCTTAGTTAAAAGACCTCCTTCCCTTTTCTGGTAATTTGTATTTGTTTGAAGTTAGTTTCAAACGGTAATAAGACATTTACTCCTATAATATGTCATCTCTTTTTAACAGGGTGTTTCACAATAAGTATTACAGACTTATAGGGGTTGAAGAGGGGACTTAATAGATAAAGTTTTGATAAGGAACCCATGTCCGGAAACGTACCATTTCGATACAAAATAGGTTTGAAGATCGAAACACAAGAGCTGATATCGTGTGTCTTATGTTTCAGAATAAGCATTACAGATTTCTAGGGGGTTGTACTCCTACAAGTGTGGTTCCACGTGGCGACCCTGTTCGTTGTAAAAAAGTGTACCTGCGACGCATGTTTTCATACGCGCGCCCCACAAGATCTGGTGTGTGCTCAATAATTTCGGTTGCCGCCAGAATTCGCGCAAGATCTTCCCCCGACTCGACAGGGGTAGTATAACCCCTAGACGTCTGTAATAAAGACACACGATATCAGTCCACTGTGTTTCGATCTTCAAACTCATTTTACATCGAAATGGTACGTTTCTGTACATGGATTTCTGAATAAAACTTTATCTACTAAGTCTCCTCAACAATCTCTAGAAGTGTGTAATACTTATTCTGAAACACCCTGTATAAAAATAATATAATCTGGACTTTCATAAGTGTGCGTTATATGGAGTATCTATATAAACGCGTCCAAATATTTCATGAATAAAATCGAGAATATCAGTGGAGTACTTACAATTAGATTATTTCTCATCAGTACGTTTATCAGGACAACTCCTTACCTGAAATTAAAACAGAAACATTTCTTTAATACAGAATTGTACACAGTCATTTTACATTTTATTTTTTATTTCAGGATTGTTTCTGTTATATACACAGGTATCCTCAACCAAAATATACAATTCTTTTCTCCCCGAGGCTATATAATTTGATTTGTGTCATTAAGTTTTTTTTAGAATGTATGAGGAGCTGGCCCATGGCATCAACCCCCAACCTGGAGGACCAGATACTTTTTCTGGAGTCCACTATAGATCAGTTGCTTTCATAGCAGCTAAAAGTCTGATCCATCCTTTATTGCCTCATCCGCCGTCTGCATCATACCGTCGGTCTCCTACTCTGCTGCATCGACCTTAGGGGTCTTCACCGCAAACCTGGCTAGGGACCCTACCCTCACAAGGTACTATCAGCCGGGTTAGCAGAACCTAGATTTTTTAATGAAGTGTAACTCGTCCCCCTCCTCCTTTCTCATCCGGACTTGGGACAGGCAACGGTTTTAATATAATTTAATAATAATAAGTCAGTCGCGAAGGTCTTAGCGGTTGTTTTTCCTTGCCATTATTTACGAGAGATGCGGGCTCAAACATGACCAGTTCAATGGTTTTTTAAGATACAAAAATCCAAGGGATATGCCCTCAAGGAAAGGCATTTAATCCGTTGATCCCGAGTCTGAAGATTTTAAGGCTCCTAAAATAACTACAAGCCTGAATAAATAGGCCTCTGTGCAAAAAGTACCGACCGCTATCCATTCAAGTACTACCTTAGCTACCTACTAGATGTCTCACTGAGGCGATATGCTGACCCCATATCACTAGATATCTGTGGGTAAATAAGCGTGAATAAATTATCTTGGTTAAAACACTCCCACTAGGGATGATTTTTAAATTTTCGTTTCAAGTAAACTCCTACACCTAATGTTTTAGAGCATAATATCAGCTAAACCCTCGCTCTATCAGAAAATGTGTATACAGAAAGTTACATATAGGACGAACCAAACATGGCGGTTTGATAGAGTCAATTGAAGGGCTTAGGGCAGTAACATGATAAGCCACATTCTGTTGCGAAATGTCATTTATTATAAAATAGCAAATAAATGTATTGAAATATCCATATTTGCAGATGATCTTGTTTTACTAGCAACATCTGAAGATGATTTACAATGGTCAGTACATAATTTAAATTTGATAGCCCAGAAATATTCAATGGAAATATCTACCAGTAAAACTAAAATAATGGCATTTTGTGGAAAATCCCCAATACCAAGCAAAATTTGTTTAAATAACAAAATTTTAGAGAGAGTTATCGAGTTTACTTATTTGGGATATAAACTCTCTTCTGTTGAAAATTTGGATTTATCAGAGAAAATTGTGAAATTCAACAAATCAATGGGAATCATTAATAGAGTTTTAAAACCTTCATTAGTGCAAAAATCAACTCGTACTCGTCTTTATCAAATAATGGCTCGACCAGTCCTATGTTATGGGAGTGAAGCGTGGACTATAAGGACGAGAGATGAAAGCAGACTAACAGCTTGTGATGAGATTTATGCGCCGAACAGCTGGCTACACCAAATGGGATCGAAAGAAAAATGTAGAAATCCTTCAAGAACTTAATGTGTCACCAATACTGGACTACATCTCCAGATATCAGCTAAACTGGAAGGAACATGTCTCAAGAATGGCTAGATCCAGGATCCCCAAGGCAATAATGAACTACTGTCCAAATGGGAAACGGTCACTTGGTCGACCTATGAAAAGATGGCACGAAAACCGCTTTCTCAGGCCGTAACAGTTCTTCTAGGACTAATACCTGGCAGGATGATGATGATGATGTTGAAATATCCATAACATAATTTGTAAGTGCGTCAGTAATGCGTTAAAACACATATACACACATTGTATTAACAACAATACTGCCCAATTAGATTTTATAATTTTTTAAAACATTAAAATCCTTATATCTCAGGAAGAACAATATGTGGCTTATCATGTTATTGTCCAAATTCCTTCAATTCTTATTTCTCGGATTTCAGTTATACTCCCACTCCTAATAGTCGATTTATCTGAGTTTTGGATAATTTCTATCTCTGTTTATTTTAGTAACATATACTGAGTTTCGTTGTGAAACATAAAAAACTTCGACCGTTAGACCGAATTTTTAATTTTCGTTTCTGGTGAACTCATACACTTAATGGTCTTAGAGCATAATAGATATCGGACAAATACTCGATGTACTTGAAAACATGTATGTACAATTTTTCATGAAGAGGTTGAGCGGTTTAAATGTCTAAAGTTACAAATGTACGCAGACTGAATTTTTTATACAGGTGCGGCATAAGTCTGTTAACCACTGCACATGGTTGCAAGGAAAGAAATCAGATTGGTTGAAACTGGGTTTTGAATACGGGACCTGCAGAGTATAATATCAAACATTACTGCTTGGGGTAATTTGCTTTATAGGGAACAATTTTGGTAGTTGTTTTTTGTATAGATGTTGTAAGGCACAGAAAATAATATATTTTAATTTTCGATCTACAACCTGTATTATAAAGACTATTTAACTCATGCCCCAAATGGGAGTCAATGACCAATCACGTTTCAATGATTTCTGTTTTACAACCAATCAGAGTCGTGTTTCACCAAATATTTATCAGTGTTATAATTACCATATTAAAGAAAGCTCCTCCTTACAATATTGCGTTCCATTGGCAATAAATAGTATGATCTGGTTGCAGTGATAAACAAAAGAAGCAGTACCTATCGTCTCTCATTTGTTTTCAAACATCGCCGTTTACATTAAATATATAAATATTTTAAAATAACTATAGTTAAATAATGATTTGTGAGTAAAACAGCTTAATTTTATTCGTTAAATAGTCCTAACAAATGCGACTCTTGATTTCCAAATTCTCTAGATAAATTCACTCCTCACTTCGTGAGTCGTGAATTTATCGATAATTTGGAAATCACTCGTGGCATTACTTATGATAATTGTATGCACAGAGAGATAAATTCTAAATTAAAGTTAGGATTTGCATAAGTCTAATGAGCAATTCAATAAATTATTTGAGAAATAATATATTTCCTTCATATAAAATATTTATTTTATGTAGGCTCTACTAAAATAAACTTCAAAATAGAAATGTGAGTCCTCGTATATTTGTTTACACCTTTTTTGTTCTTTCAAAACTTTTATTCGTAAGATTTTCTGCAGTAGACTTGATTCTCAGGTGAAAACATAACTCTATCAGTTACTTGACAATATTTCAGTCTCCAGGGATAAAATATCGTATATTTGTTATTTATCTTTATTTTCCTTACGGATAGGAATTCAGTTTGGTGTTTATATTAGAGAAGTTAAATACCTCCATTCATCGAGGGACTCACTGATTCAATATGTCTCCTACAGTTATTAACTCCATGCTTAAAAGAAATTGAGATTTTCAAATCTGTTTGAGGACCTATATTAAAAAAAAACCTAGTGTACAAAACATAATTAGACTTCCAGTTTATTTTATTTTGATAGGCAGCCGGCAGCACAATTTTATATCAGAAATAAAAAATATTCTTCTTTATGATTGATTCCTCTAATATTCCAGATAGCATATGTGAACATATATATATATATATATATATATATATATATATTTTCCGGTCTCATTTAACCTGTGACTTTAATATAGAATATTAAAAGATTTTGGGTTGGAAATTTCAGCACAAAAATCAAAAGTCATGGTATTCTTAGGAGAAGATCCAATCACAAGTAAGATAATACACAATAACTAATGTCTAAAACAAGTACAAAATGGCAACTACTTAGGTTGTGAAATATCGTATCAAAATGAAAAAGATGTGAACAAGAAAATCACCAAATGTATACAAATCTTAGGAATAACAGATGATACATTGAAAGCTAAATTAGTACAACAATCCACAAGAATAAAAATATATAAAACTTTAACATTACCCTCTCTTTTATACGGAAGTGAGATTTGGACACTAAGAAAAAAGAGATAGGAGCAGAATCAAAACAACGGAAATGAAAATGCTGAGAAGGAAATCAGGATACACTCTTTTAGATCGAAAAAACGAAGAAGAAATATTAGAACAATTAGAAATAGAATCAGTAGAAAGCAAATAAACATATATAAATTAAACTGGCTAGACCAAGTAAATAGAATAGATCATTCAAGAATCCCAAAATATAAACCAAAAGGACATCGTCGACCAGGGAGACCTCTTAAAAGACTGCTAGGAGGGGCCGAAACACGTCTTTTCAATTAATTCGTGACAGATGATGATGATAATGAAATAAAAAATAATAATTTAAGATGCAAATCTGAAATTATCAATCTTTAAATTTATGGACAAAGAATATTTTGCAATGAAATCCGTCTTAACCTCTCGTTATTGCTCATGCAAGTTCGGCTGTACAAAACTTCTCATGCATTCATACTGTACCGAAATCAAGATTTCGATACAGGGATTACGTCATGCTGCGCAACCTATACATCATCGCGTCTCCATTTCGGCTGTGATCTTTGTGAACAGTGCCAAATTCTCTCCTACCTACCCCCTCATTTCCTATTACGTTCCGTGTGATATCGCGCATACTCCCCTCTCCTAGTGAACTCGCATATAGAGCTGTGTTTTCTAACATCAGATCATCATCTGTTTATCTACCGTTGGAGTCAGGTCGATATAGCTCAAGAGGAGCTTGTTTGGATTATTAGTCCTTTAGGCCAGGATGGGGCCATTAGGACTAGGTACCCCAACCCTAGGCTGGACTAGTGTGTATGTTACATTGTATGTATGGTTTCTTAATATTGTTTTTTATATTGATGATCGATTATAGTATTATGTTCTTTTGTTAACTTAATTTCTATGTCAAACTATTATCTTTTATTTATTTTGTTGTTATATCTGACTCTTGACTCGCTTTAAACTTCAGTTATCTATTTTACATAGTTATGTCTATTGATTTAGTAGCTAGTCTAAGTCAGATATGAAGGTAAAATTTCAAAAGCTTACTCAAGCGTGTGTGAGTTCCTCTTTCCTTAAAGCTTCCACGATTAAAGTCTGCGTAACTTATTACATATTACATGTTTAGCAATTCATTAAGGAAAATTGAATTAATCTTTGTCTTTTATGGGCCCGGGCAAAGATATCTTAATTTGAGCAGTGTATGTTTTCAACTCAAAGTATTTATCAAAACATTGGTTTGATCCAGCACCAAAACGGTACAGTACCTTGAGATTACTTTTTAAAAAGTTAGATATTGGGGTTACCTGAAATCTGTAATTAAAAATTGACTCTAGCAACAGCAAGGTTTAGGTCGTCGCATCGTATATCATACATTTGATATATTTTTAATATATCAAATTTTTAATGTATCATATTGTTAATATTTAACTAATTTAGGCATATTAGCGCACAACGGGAATAGCCTATATTCATATAGAATAGATTTAGAATAGATTTATTTAGCCTGTAAATTAGACTGCCAAATGAACGTAGTAAGGGAAGGTATAAGTGCAGCAAAGCATAATACATTCAAACATCTCTAAAAATAATAATTTACGTATAATAAACTTCCCTCAAATCATGGTTAATGTTATTCTCCCACCTCATTCTTGGTCTAACAACAAGGTGTTTTCCATTTGCTTTTCCTGCAAGAAGCTTCCATGCATCTCATTCATTCCCCAATCGTGTCACATGTTCTGTCCATCACAGTCTACGAGACTTAGCTGTTCACATAATAATGTATTTATTTGTATATACAGAATGTTAATGTTTACACAGCTTTCTGTGTGCAAAGATTTATTTTTCTTCTCCACTCGTCTCTATTCATCCAATCCATGTCCTCCAGTCCTCTTGCTCTCATTCCAGTTCTTATTTCCTGCATCCACGAGTTTCGAGGTCTTCCTCTCCTCCTTCTTCCAGGTGGACACCATTCCAATATTTTCCTGGGTAATCTTTCTTTTTGCAATCGTCGTACGTGTCCATACCAATTTAATTGCTTATACCGTATATAATCTACTATTGAATAACCAATATTCATTTTTGTTCTTATGACAGTATTTCTTATTTTGTCTAATTTTGAACATCTTGCTGCTCTCCTCAAGAAATCCATTTCCATCGACATAAGTTTTTGTTCCAAATTTTTGTTGAATTTGCAAACTTCAGTTCCGTATGTGACAGTACTTCTCACTATTGAATTACATATCTGTAACTTATTTTTCCTGGTTATATGTCTGTTACATAAGACTCCATTCATCATTGCTGTTATTGCTCTACCTTTATTTATTCTGTTCTTAATATCGCTTTCTTGTTTATCCTCTTTATCTATTTTTACTCCCAGATACTCAAATTCTTCACAACCTCTAATATACCCCTTTTCATCTTCTAATATCCAATCTTCGGTTTCGGCTCCATCCCATATAAAATGTTTTTTTTCTAAATTTATTTTCAAACCCCAGTTATCGTATTCGTCCAATAATTTTCTGAACATAAACTCCATGTCTTCATATTCTTGAGGTATTATTAACTGGTCATCCGCAAATAACAATATATTGTATCTGTTGATCCATCTCCAATTGGTATTCCTATTCCTGAACATTTTTTGCTCCAGTTTGACAGTGCTTTATGTATATATATATATATCTTAACATATAATAATATAATAATAATAATAATAATAATAATAATAATAATAATAATAATTATTATTATTTTATATAATAATAATAACAATAATAATTATTATTATTATTATTACTATTGATTCATTCTTTAATTAGAAAATAAGTGATTCATTAGTACATTAACCTGGCCGCCACATGTACAAACCAAACTTAAAAGCAACCTCTCAGTTCAATTACCTTTAAATGTATTGATGAGAAGCAGAAAATTCCGAAAACCGTGTACTAGATAGTTCAGACGAGTTACGTAAAATAAAAATATATCATGAAGAATGCCACGAGTGATTTCCAAGCATCCGACTAATTTGGAACGCAAGAGTAGGGCCTTTGTTAGGACTATTTAACTAATGACATGCAGGTGTTTATTAAGAAGAAGAAAACAATCACTCGTCAAATATAGTCTTACGGGTATTTTAAAATATTTATATATTTAATGTAAACGGCGATTTTTGAAAACAAATCAGAAATGTGTGGTAATATGTAATTTTTTATTCACTGTAATTTGATCATATTTTTTATTGCCAAATAGTATCACAATATTGTAAGAATGCACCCTAGTGGAGAAGAAATGAAACTCATAAAACTGTATACCACAACCAACATTATAACTTATTAATTTATTTTTTAGTAAACAACTCAGTAAAATCATTATTTAAAAACACAATTATCAAATGTGTAGTTAGAAGGAATCTGTTCATTATTTGCTATATTCAATGTTTTTGTTGGAGATTTAGTCCAGCAAAATAATGATCTGACCTGTTCAGAATATTAAAATGGAAGAGCTTTCTTTATCACAAAAGCAGGAAGTAGTAAAGAGAATTCGATAAACATCAAGGTGAAAAATTACTCTCATTGGTTGTAAAACAAAATTCAATGAAAGGTGATTGGTCATTGACTATCGTTTGAGGCATAAGTTAAATAGTCAAATTGATCAATTCCATAATAAAATGTAGTCATTTGGGGTCAATTTCGCCAACAGAGGTAACTGTATTACCCCAGTTTTCCCCGTGTATAATGCATGGCTTAAACTGGCGTAATACAGTTACCTCTGTTGGTGAAACCGACCCTTTGTCATTCAACTGTACGGAATATATTTACAAAGATTGTGTGTTCTTATCATGGCCAGTGTTTGAGAAAAAAATTATACATAAATACACTCCTTAATCGATCTTAGATATTAAATTTCCTTCGGAACACACATATCTAAAAGCAAACAGTTTATAAACAAATTTGCAAATGCGCCAGATCTGCGTCCGAAGAAAATATGAAGGGCAAGAAGTTTGTGATTGACGGTTTCCGTTACTCGATTCTGTTTAAAAAATAAATCCATCACCTGCTACACAGTTTTAAGTTAAAGGATCTATCTTGATAATATATTTATAGAGTGTGTCCATCAAGACAAACAAAGATTGTTCATCTTCTTCTTCCTTCCAAGTATTAGGCCAAGGCCTGTTACGATCCTATAGAAAATTTTCCCTCCAGCGTTTCATAGGACGGCCCAGTGATCTTCGTCCCTCTTGGTATATAATTATAAACAGCTTTGGGGATCCGATTTGAACTCATTCTTTCAAGATGGTGTTTCAAATTTAGTTGGTAGGCCTACTGTTTAATATATTCCAAAATTGGCGTAGTCTTCAATTCTTTTAAGATATCGGTGTTCCTTTTCCGATCCCATCTGGTGTAACCCGCTGTTCTGCGCATGAATCTCATTTCACAAGCCGTTATTCTGCTTTCATGTTTTTTTTAGTGTCCATGCTTCACTACCATGGGTCAACACTGGTCTAGCCAATGTGTTATATAAACGTAATCTGGTGTTTTTTTGTACAAGGGATGGTTTCATAACTTGATTAATAATTCCTAAACTTTTATTATAACTAGTAACTTTTTCAGGGATATCCTTTTCATCCCAGATCGAGAGATAATACCCAAGATATTTAAATTGATTAGATCTCTCTAAAATTTTATTCTGGAGACAGATTTTACTTTGTATGGGGTCCTTCCCATGAAATGCCATAATTTTAGTTTTGTTAATTGATATTTCCATATTAAATTTGGCACCTATTTTTTGTAAATTATAAATTGGTCGTTGCAAATTATTTTCGGAAAGTGCCAGAAGAGCTAAATCGTCTGCAAAAAGAATAGCATCGAGTTTGAGGTTCCTATTGATGGGTATATATCCTCGTTGTGTTTTCCTCCATTCATTTATTAATTTATTCATGTATATAATGAAAAGCACCGGTGAAAGTCCACAACCCTGTCTTACTCCAGTGTTGATCTTTTCCCAAGAAGATAATTTGCCATCTTGTTTAACAGAGATTTCATTATCTTTATAGATGTTGAAGATATTAGTAATATATTGTTGTGGAACGTTATCATCAGGAGATTGTTCATTTTCTATGAAAAGGAAACATTCTTCATTTAGAACAGTAAATATTCATTCAATGCCAGGAGAAAATACCAGAAATATCGAAATGACAAACTGGTGGCATTGAATAAAAGGGAACTTATTACATTATTACTATTTACTTATTTCATTTATACACCGTATTTCAAAATTATGGACGGGGCTTTAAGTAGTTGGTATAGCTTTACAAACTAAATCGGATGTGTGATTATTTGCTACAATGAAAGAAAAACTATGAAAGTTTCATATAATGTATGCAGTAATTAGTTTTTGTCGTTATTGCGTCGTCAGCGTTAAATTTGTGAAAATGGCGACTCCTGTACAGAAGCCATTCTGTTTGTTGCAATTTGCGAGGTTTGGTTCCACTGTTGCAGTGCAGCGAGCTTTCCGACGGCAATTTGGAATTGATCCTCCGACAGATAAGAGTATCCGTTGATGGTATAGACAGAACCAACAGGATGTATCTGTAAAAGGAAAAGTCCAGGACGTCCACGAACACGATACTGTTCCCCGACGATGGATACGACGCGCCGATCCGGATGGCATGGTTTGTTCCCGATGGCCTCCACGGTCTCCCGATCTCACGCCTTGTGATATCTTCCTGTGGGGGTATGTGAAGGATCATGTGTACGTACCACCACTTCCCCATGACCTTCCAGACATGAGAAGAAGGATTGATGCTGCTGTTGAATCAATTGCTCCAAATACGCTGTCCAAGGTTTGGGAGGAATTCGACTATCGTCTAGATGTGTGCCGTGAAATGAAAGGTGCTCACATCGAACACTTATAAAGTATGTTATGAAAACTCGAAGAGTTTCTCTTTAATCCCATGTAAGTTTTGTTCTGATATATATATATATATATATATATATATATATATATATATATATATATATAATGTAAGGGAAATTAAACTACTTTGAAACCCCGTCCATCATTTTGGAATACGGTGTATTAACTAGTATTCGCCAAGTGGTCGAAATTCGACCATAAACGACACGTTACTTTGTGTTACTGTAATTACACATTGTTAGTTTTAAATAGTATTAGACCACAATCATAAAAATACAGGGTATATATTTATGTTGGAATGTAACTGATAATGGGGGTGTTCGTTTGTAAATTAGCACCTAGCATCGTGAGGGATTTAGGTAGCTACAATTCTGGAAATGTATGCTAATATGCATTACAGGGACTCTTGTCGTTCTTACTCCTCTAAAAAAACATTAAAATGGAAATATATAAAATTTTTATTGTCCCAGTTATATTGCATTGATGCGAAACATGGACTCTTACTTTAAGGGAGGAGAAAAAATTACGAGCATTTAAAAAAAAGTGTTTAGGAAACTTTTTGGGACAAAGAGAGATGAACAGACAGGTGAATGGAAAATGCTACCTATCATTGATCTTAGGATTCTTAGCTAACTTTTGGAATTCCTTACACTTAGAGAGGGTGTACCTTTCTAAAATTGCCATCGCTGCCATTAGATGATCAATTTCAATTTTAAGAAACCATATTTACAAAATTTCTACTTCATGTATGCTTCAATTACAATTTCCAATTTTTAATGTATTTACAAAATGTATTTCATCAATTTCAAAAATTAATTGTCTGTATCACTTTGTCCTTGAGGCAATCCTCTAATGAGGAAAGTTGTATACAATAAAAAAAAACCAGATATAATAAGAACAGTTAAGTCACATAGACTGCGATGGGTAGGACATGTGTTGCGTATGAGGAATGAAAAAGGGGCAAGGAAGCTTATAGTAGGAAAACTAGAAGGAAAACGCACTGTTAGTAAACCAATGGTGTGGTGAGAGTTTAAGATTAACGATGATGAGGGAAACAGATTATACAGGGGATGATTAGAAAACATTGTTTAAGATAGGATGAATTGAGAGCATATATCCGCGCAACCATGAACCGACGGTTTCGATAGTGCTAGTGAGTCTCAAAATATATCACCTGAGAGGAAATTGATCGTTGATGGTACATTCAATGAAATTACAGAAATGCAATAAGAGATGAAAATTATGTTAAAAATGAAAATGTTTCTTGGTGATTGTTTGGTGGTGACATTAAATCATTAACCTAAACTCTAGAGGTTGAAATTTCGAGATTTTGACATCATTCGAGTCGTTAAGACTCCAAAGTAATTTATGGTTATACAAGCTAGGTATTTCAAAGCAATATAATAAATGACAGGCGACTGGTAAATAGAACAATCTAGGGATTCTCTAGAATAATAACCACGCATTCAAAAGAGGAGCAGAGAATCGTGCTTTGTCTACACTCAGTTGGGAGATCTTAGTTCGAGGAGCTTCAGGTATAATCTCAACACCTCATATGCTGTCTGTTAATTATCTAAATGCTATTTTTTTAAGTATATGAATTTATTTTTCTTCTCCACTCGTCTCTCTCCATCCAATCCATGTCCTCCAGTCCTCTTGCTCTCATTCCAGTTCTTATTTCCTGCATCCACGAGTTTCGAGATCTTCCTCTCCTCCTTCTTCCAGGTGGACACCATTCCAATGTTTTCCTGGGTAATCTTTCTTCTTGCATTCGTCGTAAGTGCCCATACCAATTTAATTGCTTATTCCGTATATAATCTACTATTGAATAACCAATATTCAATTTTTCTCTTATGACAGTATTTCTTATTTTGACTAATTTTTATCTTTTTTTGTAAAGTACATACACACACACACACACACACACATATATATATATATATATATAATTCTTCTGTACGTGTGTTTGTCACTGAACTCCTCCTAAACGACTGGATATATTTGGATGAAATTTTGTGTGTGTTTGATTGGTCCCTGCATGGTTTAGATTCACATTTAGACCCTCTAAACCCATTAGGTGTAGGATGTCACCTGAAGTGAAAATTTTAATATCGCTCTAGCGGTCATAATTTTCGGTATTTGATAACGGAACTCAGTACATCCTATTAAAATAAACCCAGGTAGGTATTATCCAAAAATGAGCGAACTCGTTGGTTGTACTTTGGCAAGATCAGCATTCAACAAACGCAAACGTAACGTGACATCGACGGTTCCTGTATTTCATTTGCTTCTAGCTGATTGTAGATGACCTTATTAGAGCCAATAAATTGCAATATTTTGACATTTTAATAATTGTATTACAGAAATGCAATAAGAGATGAAAATTATGTTAAAAATGAAAATGTTTCTTGGTGATTGTTTGGTGGTGACATTAAATCATTAACCTAAACTCTAGAGGTTGAAATTTCGAGATTTTGACATCATTCGAGTCGTTAAGACTCCAAAGTAATTTATGGTTATACAAGCTAGGTATTTCAAAGCAATATAATAAATGACAGGCGACTGGTAAATAGAACAATCTAGGGATTCTCTAGAATAATAACCACGCATTCAAAAGAGGAGCAGAGAATCGTGCTTTGTCTACACTCAGTTGGGAGATCTTAGTTCGAGGAGCTTCAGGTATAATCTCAACACCTCATATGCTGTCTGTTAATTATCTAAATGCTATTTTTTTAAGTATATGAATTTATTTTTCTTCTCCACTCGTCTCTCTCCATCCAATCCATGTCCTCCAGTCCTCTTGCTCTCATTCCAGTTCTTATTTCCTGCATCCACGAGTTTCGAGATCTTCCTCTCCTCCTTCTTCCAGGTGGACACCATTCCAATGTTTTCCTGGGTAATCTTTCTTCTTGCATTCGTCGTAAGTGCCCATACCAATTTAATTGCTTATTCCGTATATAATCTACTATTGAATAACCAATATTCAATTTTTCTCTTATGACAGTATTTCTTATTTTGACTAATTTTTATCTTTTTTTGTAAAGTACATACACACACACACACACACACACATATATATATATATATATATATATAATTCTTCTGTACGTGTGTTTGTCACTGAACTCCTCCTAAACGACTGGATATATTTGGATGAAATTTTGTGTGTGTTTGATTGGTCCCTGCATGGTTTAGATTCACATTTAGACCCTCTAAACCCATTAGGTGTAGGATGTCACCTGAAGTGAAAATTTTAATATCGCTCTAGCGGTCATAATTTTCGGTATTTGATAACGGAACTCAGTACATCCTATTAAAATAAACCCAGGTAGGTATTATCCAAAAATGAGCGAACTCGTTGGTTGTACTTTGGCAAGATCAGCATTCAACAAACGCAAACGTAACGTGACATCGACGGTTCCTGTATTTCATTTGCTTCTAGCTGATTGTAGATGACCTTATTAGAGCCAATAAATTGCAATATTTTGACATTTTAATAATTGTATCAACATGAGAGACGATGTGCTTATTGAGTTTGTGCGATCACACGAATTTATATACAACAAAAATAACCCAGAATGTAAAAGTAAGGGAAAAAGGAAGCTATTAGGAAACATTTTACAAAGTAAGTACTGATTTTACGTGTCTACTTACCATATATCGCCTTAACATATGTCCCTTCTTTAAATACAGTACATAAAAATGCAAATAAATCACTGTAAGTTCAACAAACTGACAATAGAGTGAGCTAGCAGCCATAAACGTCAATGAATATTGATCATGATTAGAGCCCGGATGTTGGGCACTTAAATAATTCAAAATAGGCAGGCAAAAAGGCACTATAAATCATTAATATAGGCATTACAAAAATTAAAAATAGGCTCTTACAACATAAAGTTTTGCAGCCTTACGTAAAGAATATAAACACATGCTATCAATAGCATATGAAGGTATCAGATATGATTTTGGAACTTGTTTTTTTTTTTTGCGAAACACACGGAGTGCGTAAAGTGGAAAAATAAAATAGCCGATACTTATTTCGCCTAACGGGAGAGCATTGAGGGGGAAACCATCTACCTGCTGGATTATAACATAATTTATAAAAAAACACTTCAAAAAATCTAAGTCCCAGACAGACACCACGCGCATTCGCCGATAATATGTGTCATGAAGTTTGTCCATTTCAATAAGTTTCATTGAAATTCTAAGTTGATTTTGAGAAAAAATGGCTAATAGGCATTTATAGGCATTGTAAGCTGAAATAGGCATTTATAGGCAAAATGAACGTCATGGAAAATAACTCTAGGGTCGTCGATATGAATTAATATAAAGTCACTTTTATAATATCTATAATAAATAACTGTAGGCATTTTCCCTGACATCCGGTCTCTAATCATGATACATCTATTGAAATTGTGCGTTGTATCTTCCCGTCTCAACGCAACGAACGTTGATCGTAATCCGCAATTACACCGAAAGCTGGTAACCTGCCTAGAGGACATTTATTCTTATTCAGAAACGTCCCCAAGGTAACTGGACTGATTCTCAGGAAAGACCAAGGAATGACTACTGGTGAGCGAATATGAAATTTAGAAAATCAACTTTGAATCAAGATTAATTCTTCTTCTTCTTCTTCTTCATGAAATTAGGCCTTTTGACCTGTTTTCACATCAAGTGGGATTTAATGAATCCATCCATCTAGTAAATGGGCGTCCAACATTTCTATGTTCTATTGCTTTGTGCTTTAGTAACAGCTGAGGGATTCTATCTGTAGGCATTCTCTTGACATGTTCATACCAGTTGTTTCTCATGTTGTCAATTCTATTTGTTAAATTGAAAATATCCTCACTTCTTTTCTTGTCCAAAATTGTCACACCTGCTACTGAACGTAGGAACTTCATTTCTGCAGTTCCTATTTTCCTTCTGTCTGAACGGTTAAGAGTCCAATTTTCACTTGCATATGTTAAGACAGGCACTGCCATAATTTTGTAAAATTTTAGTTGTGTGCTCCTCAAAGTTTTATTTTTCAGTGTCCGTCTTATAGTGCCACAAATTCTGTAAAATCGATTTAATTTAATATTAATATCTTCCTTCTGGCAGTATGATACGTTGCATCCTAAATAATTAAAATTGTTCACCTGTTGTATTATACTGTTATTAATACTGATTTTACACCTCATATGGTCTTTCCCGTTGAATGCCATTACTTTCGATTTACTTTCAGAGATTGTCATATTGAATTTTTTTGCTATTTCGTTTAATTTATATGCTGTTATTTGTAAATTGTCTTCTGAAGAGCTAAGGATTGTCTGATAGTCTGCAAACAGTATGGTATTTAGAATCGTACCGCTATATCAAGATCAAGATTAATTATTGGTGCTAATTGTGAGCAAACGGTTACTGATAGTCTGTAGAATTAAATAAGGTGATCGTAAAGTATTGCACGATCATTTGTGTTAATTATTTACGTCAAAACGATGTGAAGACGATCCTAGGACCATCTAGGACAATATTTGGAATTTCACAATGCAAAATAACATTTTATAGCAAAAATGTAGAACTAATTCGGACGAATATAAATTTATTCTGCATACAACGAAACTACGAGGTGTTTTTTAAAAGTAAGTTCCGTTTTCAATTATATCCGTTGCATCGCTGAAATCGTATTTTTTCTCATGCGTGTTTTCTTCTTCAGTCTTCAGGCAAGCTGGACATGTAGTTTCAGAACTTCAGTCCGTGTGCGTGGTTAGTTGTGATGAGTTGACATTTTTAGTGATCGAACACCCTTCCAACTGTGAGATACGGTCTATTATATGAATGCGAGAAACATCAAACCAGCTGGCATTCATCGTCCACTTAGTGAGGTGTATGATGAAGATGCCACTAGTGATGGAATGTTCAGGAGATGGCTTAGGGAGTTGAACGAGGGTCGCGCCTCTGTGCACGAGGAACAGCACACCGGTCGGCCATCATTGATCAATGACAATTTGGTGCGTGCTGTCGATGAAAAGATTCTTCCTGCACCTCAAGACGTTCCTCGGTTGCTAACGTTTTGGTGGCGACGATGAAGTGAAAACAGCAGTGCGGAAATGGTTCGTATCGCAGGCGGGCGGATTCTACAATGTGGGAGAGAAAAAACTTGTGTCCCGACTCGATAAATGCCTAAATAATGGCGGAGATTTTTTTGAAAAGTAATTGAAGTGTGGGAAATAAAATGCAATAAAAATTGTTTGTAAATATATTCCCGTTTAATTACTACAGCATTTCGGAACTTACTTTAAAAACACGCCTCGCACAAATGTCAAGAGTTTTATTTTAATGTGTAATAGAATTGAATCAACTTTATAATATAAGTCAAGTTAGTGTTTGAGATAGATATTTGAAGTCTGTGCTCTTTTAGCTCAATATCGATGAAAAAATGAAATGTGACACCGGAAATTACGTGGCATGCTAGCTTAGGCCGAAGCCCTTTAATTTCCTCTTCATTAACTTCCACAAGTTTCTCATGTCATTTCTCATTTATATTCATATATCCTCCTATTTCTCATTAAAATCATAATCGTGGGTCTATAGAAACTTCTACCTTTGAATAAATTCAACCAATATTAAATCCACAATATTTTTCATAATGCCACGAGTGATTTCCAATTTATCTGGAGGATTTGGAAATCAAGAGTGCCATTGGTAGGACTATTTAACGAATAAAATAAAGGGTATTTGCTCAAAAATCATTATTTAAATATAGTTACCGGTATTTTAAAATATTTATATATTTAATGTAAACGGCAATATTTGAAAACAAATCAGAAATGTGAGGTTTTGTATATTCATTGCAACTTGATCATATTATTTAATGCCAAATAGGATCTCAATATTGTAAGAATGCACCCCAGTGGAGAAATAATGAAACACATCAAACTGTATAGGCTATTATAATCAACATTATAGATTATTCATTTATTTTTTTTAATAAATAACTCAGTAAAATCAAGGAATCTGTTTATTATTTGCTATATTCAATTTATTTGTTGGAGAAAAATAATGCTCTGATCTATTCAGAATATTAAAAATAAGGTACTTTCTTTATCACAAAAGCAGGAGCTGATAAAGAGAAATAGAAAAAGAGCGAGATGAACACGGTTGTCATTGGTTGTAAAACAAAATTAATTGAGACGTGATTGGTCATTGACTACCATTTGGGCATGAGTTAAATAGTCAACATATATCACTTATAAAAATGTATAAAAATTATTAAACACGAAGATGTTAAAGTTATCTGAATGGAAATATTTCCTATGAAACGAAAATGTCTTAAGTCTCCTCTATTTGCAAGAACTTTTTTTGGATATTAACATAAATTTGTGTTTCTTTTAAAATACAAACCCTGGTGAAAATACACACCCTGTGTTATGAACAGTGACAATGCTAGTAGACTTACTACATGTACACATGTTTTGTGCGAGAACTGCTCTAGTTTGTAACAGAGAAGGAGCTTAAGAAAATTGGGAAATGTGGATGAAATTGGGAGTAGAACTTGGGGTCAGGTAATAAAGAGAATTGTGATCAACACGCGCCGTGGAGTTCGTGCGGAAACAGGAACTAGTTATGGAATTAATAAAAAGTAGGGCACGCGGATACAAAAACACAATATACGGTGTTCAAAATAAACTCATCTGCTGATTGAATATCATCTTTAGGTTCAAATTTATAACAAAGTAAAACAAACATCAGTACCATCTTTATACATATATTATTCTGTATGTTAATGTCACTGAACTCCTCCTAAACGACTGAACCGATTTTTTGATGACATTTTTTGTCTCTGTTTGAGTGGGTCCCTGGATGATTTAGATTCACAACTGGATTCTCTAAAACGATTAGGTGTAGGAGTTCACCTGAAGAGAAAATGTAAAATCGCTCTAGCGGTCACACTTTTCGAGTTTTACAACTAAAATCAGTATATCTTATTAAGATAAACCAAGGAAGGTACTATCCAAAAATGAGGAAAATACGACAATAATAAGTGGAGGTTTACCTGAAATTCGAAATTAAAAGATACTAAACCTCTGGACATATTTTGATGATTTTTTTGTGTGTGTGTGTGTGTGTGTACTTGAATGGGTCAGTGGATGTTTCGGGTTCACTATTAGATCCTCTAAAACCATTAGGTGTTGGAGTTGACTTGAAGTAAAAATTTAAAAATCGCTCTAGCGGTCACAATTTTCGATATTTCACAACGAAACTCAGAACATCGTATTAAAATAACCCGAGGTGGGTATTATACAAAAATGAGCGAAATCCGACAATTAGAAGTTGAGGTTTACCTGAAATCCTAAATTAAAAACTGACTAGCAACCGCCATGTTTAGTTCGTCTCAACGTGTAACCATACAATTTAATTAATCTTTAATATTTAATTTATTTAGGCGTAGCAACAAATGCCGGTATTAGCTAGTTCATTTATATAATTTATATTTCTGTTCTGCTATAAATATAATTTTGATCAAACATAGAGACACTGAGAATACTCAGTGTTTTCTTTCAAACATTTTTAAAACTGTGAAACTCAATTAAGCACGAATTGCACTGGTCAACATAATTTTTTTCTCATGAGTAGGCCTAACAATAGTTGTACTTAATTCAGTTTTTTATCGTGTTTTCAAATATGTACTCGGAATTTCTTCATCACCCACAGTTATTTATTTCAATTTCAATTAATGGATTTAAATAATTATTTTTAACAAACTTTTTCGTCCATTTATCCATTGTAAAATGAAACCAAAAGAGCTAACTCAGGAGATTTCAGCTGTGAAAAAGAGATATCAAGGCAAATGGAATCCTAATATGCTGGCCGATTATTGTTGGTCCATCAAGAGGGATGCTCCATAGGCGAAATATAGCAGAAAATCGTCATTTCTTACTTTGTAGGTGCGTCCGAATGTTCGAATATTGTGTAGTTTTGAATGTAGAAAATATAAAAGTGTTTTAAATTATAGATTTCTGTCTCTCGGAAACCTTGCGTGATGGAGAAAAACCAGTATCATATTTGAATTCAGGAGAAAAATACTAACAGAATCACATATTTTTCTTTCTGAGACAAAACAAGTTTTATTTCTGTTGCTCAGAGTTATCAGGCCCGTGCGAATATTAATGTAAATAAATAGTTAACTCATTGTCATTATAGAATACGTAGTGGATATAAGCTCTCTATACATCCCAGTCCTGAGCTGATGTTTTTCAATCATACTCTGCATAATTTTCCTTCCTCAAATCATGGTTAATATTATTCTCCCACCTCATTCTTGATCTATCAACTGCGCATTTTCTTATGGTTTTCGTACGAGGAGTTTCCATGCCTCTCTTTCATTCCCCATTCGTACCATATATCCTGTACATCAAAGTCTACGTGATTTAACTGTTATTATTATATCTGGTTTCCTATGAAGATCATGTAGTTCACTGTTATGTGGTCTTCTACATTCATCTACTTGTTGATCTCTCTTGGGCCCAAGCATTTTCCTAAGAGCATTATTCCCAAATCTTATATATAAAAATTAATGTTTGTTTGTTAGTATATTTGTTTGTTCGTACTTTATGCGCGGCCATACCGTTGATCCGATTGTGATGGGTTTTTTGCAAAATGTTCAGGAGATTCCGGGAATGAACACAGGCTATAAGAGAGTTGTGATACTCAACTCCTACACCCTTAAAAATCGCCCTTTGTAGTGGAAAACGTGAAAAAAAGTAGCTCTTTGGACGCTTAAGTGGCTTACGCTGCCTAAACCATAAGAAGTACCCAAAATTAATGTACACAGAATTGAATATCTCAAAAAGCTCTACAAAAAAGCCCGCGACAGCATATGTTTATCTCTTACAGATAACTCACAAAAACAATTTTTGTCTTTCATTGATACCAAGAGTCCCTTATCTCTTACGGATAACTCACAAAAACCATTTTTGTCTTTCATTGATATCAAGAGTCTCGCGCCGTAGCTGAGTGGTTAAGGCAAGAAGTGTTGACGCAAAACTACAGGACTTACGCTGGTTCGAGTCTCTGCGGGGGAAGAAATTTTTCTCATGGAATGTCGGCCAGTATGGGTCATAGTTGAAAGCTAGCTGGGGAAAAAAAATGTTTTGACTCACTCTCATCAATTTATCTTTTTTTTTCACTCTAATATAATTGTTATATGACGGTTCTTAACTTATCTGCAAAGGAGGGTACAATTCTAATGTTCATGATTATGTGACGTCATCATTCACACTTCTTGAGCCAAAACAGAAGGCTGTAAGAGGTTTTCTTGCGAACTTAATTAATAGTATCTAATTATGTCCTAATTTTTGAATTTTATGGTAAAAAAGTAACATATTTTTATCGTCCGCCCATGACATGAGAATTGAACGTTCGGACAGGATAACGTCTGCCGGGTACGCTAGTATAATACATATTTTCTCCTCCCTTAAAGTAAGTATCCATGTTTAGCATACACGTTTCACATCCATGTAATATAACGGGAGATTAACAGTTTATACATTTTCAGTTTAATTTTTTTAGAGAAGTTGGGACAACAAGAGTCCCTACAATGCATAATAACAGGCATTTCCTGAATTGAGCCAATGTGTAATTTATTTGTGCACCTCATTCTTGTTTGTAAATATCGTTCCTAAGTATTTGAATATTTCAGTATTTATGTGGTACTCTTAAAAGAACACTGGGAAAGAAAGTAGGAAAAGAAACACCCTTAAAATTTTATAAAGTACCGGCTAATACACGGTGTGCGCTGCTACGCCTAAATAAATGGAAATTAATGTGCTTTTATGTTTAGCTGTTTAAGGAAAAGGAAACATTTACATCGTAGTTATTTTTAGATACCTCGTGCCGTTTACTGTCCGGGAATCTACTCATCCCGATATTCTTTATATAAATGAGCTGAAAAACAAAAATTAATGTACTTCTTATGGTTAGTTGAATAAGTAAAATGAAAAATAATTATAAATGTATATCGTAATTATGGGGCACGCCGTAGCGTAGTGGTTAAGGCACTGAGCTACAAGCCGGAGGGTCGAGGGTTCAAGTCCCGTTGGGGTCAGGATTTTTAAACTGACCCAAACCCTCTGGCGGTACTATGGCCCTGGGGTCGACTCAGCCTCTAACGGAAATGAGTACCAGACGCTTGTTCTGGGGGTAAAGGCGGCCGCCACGCAGGGCTGACAACCCGGCTGACATAAAGTGCTGATTGTCTAGAAAAAGTGGGAACCCTAACCTCCTACTACCACAAGGGCCTCCGGGCCTGTTGTGGGATTAAAAAAAATATATCGTAATTATTGTAATATTCCCCGTGCTGATTACCTGGTGCTGCCCGGGAATCTACTTATCTTAATCTTCTTGGCATAAATGAGCTAAAAGACAAAATTCGTTATTGTGAGTTATCCGTAAAAGAATACCCGCCATGTGTTGCTATGCTTGCACAGGAATCTACATACTTGTCTTGATCGTCTTGGCATCAATGAAAGACAAACACGGTTATTGTGAGTTATCCCTTAGAAAAAAATATATGCTATCGCAGACATTTTTGTAGAGCTTTTTGAGATATTCAATTCTGTGTACATTAATTTTGTGAATTTGTTACGGTTTAGGAAGCGTAAGCCATTTAAGCGTCAAAAGAGCTAATTTCTTCACGTTTTACACTAGAAAGGGCGATTTGTAAGGGAGTAGTTGAGTATCACAACTCTCGTATTGCCTATGGTCATCCTGGGAATCTCCTGAACATTTTGCAAAAAGTCCCATCACAATCGGATCAACGGTATGGCCGCGCATAAAGTACGAATAAACAAACAAATAAGCATTTTTATATATTAGATTGGCTGTACCTGCAATATTGTATGGCTCAGAAATTTGGACTCTGAATAAACAGTCAGTTAAAATAATAGAAGGAGCAGAAATGAAATATTTACGATTTCTTGCAATACTTTAATGGATAAAAAACGAAGTAAAAATATCCGTAAAGAACTATAAGTAATCAGTTTGACAGATCGAATAGAAGAGTAAAGGAGAAAATGGTATGACCATGACTGCAGAATGGATCCCAACAGATTGCCTAGGAAAAGTCTCACCTATTAACCTAGAGGAAGTAAAGAGATCGGGGACGCCCACGAAAGAGATGGAAGAGCAGCTACGTACAATACTTGGAGCCGGAACGAAAAAAAAAGTTCAATCCTTGCAACAAGAAGAAGAAGAAGTATTAGAATTCAGCCATTTCTTCAAAATGACCTTAAGTTCATAGCCGCACGGACATAAGCTCTCTATATATACGTATCCTGAACTAATGTTTTCCAATCCCTGTATAATGTACCTCAAGAGGGCCTCGCTCCTCTTCTCTTCTCGATTTATATTAATGACGTGACCAAGAAACTACAAAACTGCAAGCATCATCTTTACGCCGACGACCTACAGATTTACATACACTTTAGGCCTGACGAAATTAATGAATATATTGACAAAGTAAACACTGACCTCAGGCACATATCTTTATGGTCCAGACAATATGGGCTGAAACTAAATGTAAACAAAACGCAAGCAATAATTATCGGACATCCAAGGCTATTACACTTCATAAACAATGGCAATATGCCGGCTGTCATATTAGATAATGAACAAATTCCTTATACCGACGTCGTTAAAAACTTGGGATTTTACTTAGATTCTAATTTAAATTGGCATGTGCAAGTAAAACAAACATCTAAAAGGATCTTCTCCATAATGCATTCCCTAAAGCGACTTAAACATTTTCTTCCTACAACTCTTAAAAGAATTTTAATCCAAACTTTAGTGATGCCGCATTTTGACTACTGTGACGTTCTACTAACTGACATAAGTGACGGATTGTCGGACAAACTGCAGCGTGTCCATAATATGTGTATCAGATTCATATTTAATGTTCGAAAATACGATCACATTTCTCCATTATTCCACGAATTGTCATGACTACATCTAAAAGAGAGAAGAAAATCGCACTGTCTAATTCTCCTATTTAAAATCCTACATACCTCGATTCCCAATTATTTATCATCCCGTTTCCAGTATCTATCCTCAAACCATAACTTAAACACAAGATCACAACATAGTCTCTTACTTAATATACCGCAACATAGGACATCACATCACTCCATGTCATATACCATCTTCACTACTCGCAACTGGAATTCCCTACCACAAGAAATAAGGGGCTGCCGGACATTGGCATCTTTTAAAAGAAATCTAAATTTATATTTGCTCTAAACTCGACTTCATTATTATCCAGTGTAAGGTATATATATTAATTGGTGTTTCCCATATAATGTATCATATTTATATTATTATTATTATTATTATTATTATTATTATTATTTATTATTATTATTATTATTATTATTATTATTATTATTGTCGTAGCATTATTGTTATTACCCTATAAAATGTTGTTTGTACATGACATTTACATTGCTATATTTATTGTATATTTAACTGTTTATAATTAGTATAGTGTACATCTATATTTGTCAAATATTTATTTGTATTTGTGCTGGTTGAGTGGAAGAGAGGGCCTTATGGCCTTAACTCTGCCAGAATAAATAAAGTATTATTATTATTATTATTATAATCTACTTCAATCAAATCATAGCTGATGTTATTCTCGCACCTCACTCTTGGTCTATTAACTGGAAGCTCTGTCTCTGATTTTGCTGCAAGTAGCTTCCATGCTCCTCTTTTATGCCCCATTCGTGCCACATGACCTGCTCATCGCAGTAATACGAGACTTATCTCTTGTTATTATATCTGGTTTTAGTGGCCGTGACGTCTCGAAAGTAAGGATTATTATAGCATGTTTAGTTATCAAGTACTACAGCTTCCGGTGAAACAATACAAGACAGGAAATAAGTTGAACATCAATTTCCTTCTTCTATAAGACTGATGTCGATAAACACTCTTGATGACACAAGCACACACAGAAGGATGTGACGACAGAGACAACCTTCTGAACAAATACCTGCGTATCAATAACACAAATGGTATGATATAACAATATAGTTTTTTGCGCAATAGTGCGTTTTGTCGTACTTACAGCAATAGCGACCATAATTGAAAATTCAAGTTCCTATATTTCGGGATTGCCAAACTAAATAAATATACTGTAATATTACATTTACACCCACGTGTGGGAAGTAAAACCACTGCCCTCTCTGTATACTACGTATAATGTATATACAAAAATATCCGAAATATACATTATATGAAATCAAATCACTGCATTTTAAATGAACTGAACTTTATTTGAAACAATATAAAACAATAAATACGTACTTGCGGCCGTGTTATCAATAATTGTTCTCAAGGCCTCCTGTTGTTTCAACTAATAAACATTGTCCACACTGTTAACGTTAGTCAATTGTCTATAATGAACGCAAATATTTTCAACAAAGATGTTATTATTTTACCATTATTATTTATTTTGAAAACACCATCACGCAAATAATAATGTACAATGCACGTTTGTGTAGTGTTTTACAGAATCTCGGATATTTTTACTCGATTCTGTAAAAACCCAACCTCGTATCGTAATATAACATTACGGCATTAAAATCATTGCCCTAATTATCACTAAAACCCTATCACAAAACAACAATTTTAATAGCCGTCGAAGCGGTTCAATAGCTAATCTATCATTATTAAGACTGAATAAAAAGCAGCTTACTAACTAACTCATTGGTTCTAAGAACCCGCGCGGACACAAGCTCTCCATACATTCCTATCCTGAGCTAATGTTTTCAAATCATCCCCTGTATAATCTACTGTCCTCAAGTCATGAATAATGTTATTCTCTCACTTCATTATTGGTCTACCAACTGGACGTTTTCCATCTGGTTTTCCTACAAGAAGCATCCATGCACCTCTGTCACTTCCCATTCGTGCCACATGTCCTGTCAATCGCAATCTATGAGACTTAACTGTTTTTATTATATCTAGCTTCCTACACATACCATGTAGCTCACTATTATGTAATTTTCTCCATTCACTTGTCTGTTCATCTCTTTTTGGCCCAAACAAGTTTCTAAGAACTTCATTCCCAAATGCTCGTAATCTTCTTTCTTCACTTAAAGTAAGAGTCCATGTTTCGCATCCATATAATATAACTGGGAGAATAAAAACTGTATAAAAACAAAACAATTACAATTTTAAGTTAAGTCATATCATGTGACTGACAGTAGTTATAAATTACTTTCTTTTATCATCAACATAACCCTCTTTTTTTCACTAAGGAAAAGGGAGCTCTAACCGGAATAGGACCATTGTAATTTTTCATATTTTTTCTATGATTTTATAAATTTCCAAACTTTCAAGAACGTCAAGGAATTTAAAATTATTCATCGATCTTACCAGTCGAATATTACTCACAAAAAAAAAACATAAGCACTGTTAAAAATATGTTGAGTAACCCCAGATTTACAATTCTGTTTAATCGGAAACGATAAACGTGCTCCTTGAACCTAATAAATAATAGTTTTAAAAAACTAAAAGAACGCGCTTTATTAAAAAACTAAAAAATGAAAAATAATTTTAATTTCCAATACGCTTGGGATAAAATAAAGTGGTCAACAAAAAAATCATCTCCAACACATATAGAATAAAATTATAGTTATCAACAAAAAGAAAATAATTTTACCATCAAAAGCGTGGGGTGCTCTATATCAATAAATATATTGATAATAAACAGATATTGGTAAAAGTAAGCTCTCTAAGAAGAAAATGTAAAAATCATAAAAATCACCCCACGCTTTTGATGGTAAAATTATTTTCTTTTTGTTGATAACTATAATTTTATTCTATATGTGCTGGAGATGATTTTTTTGGTGACCACTTTATTTTATCCCAAGCGTATTGGAAATTAAAATTATTTTTCATTTTTTAGTTTTCTAATAAAGCGTGTTCTTTCAGTTTTTTAAAACTATTATTTATTTTTCATTTTTTAGTTTTAATATTTTACAGAATAAGATAAAAATGTAAATATCTTTAAATTCGATACTATTGTAGTATGAGCTAAAAGCAATACTCTTCTATAAAAAAAACCCTCCCAGCCGGATTTGAACCAGCGACGTATGGATTACTGAAATTATATACCACTAAGAGTTCACTGCTCTACCAACTGAGCTTTTACAACGATTGACTAAAAACTCGACAAGTCCGCAACCTATTATACCAGTTTTCATTTTTTTGACTTTCGGATGATTCTGGCCTGGATTTTAGAAACAAAATATGAAATTATTGTATCGTCACGGGTCCTCTACACGTATACAACGTTTCAAGTCGATCCAATGTGTCTAAGTGGGTGAAATTCGCGTTGAAATATTCCGTTACATTGATACAGAAACACTTGTTTTGATTTTCTGATGATTATGGAGAGGATTTTAGAAAATAAATATGAAATTATTGTATTTTCACGGGTCCTCTACAAGTATACAAAGTTTCAAGTCGATCCGATGATTTTAAGTGGGTGAAAATCGCGTTGAAAGATTCCGTTACATAGATAGATAGATGCAGGTCAAGCTAATATAAAGCGTGTAAAAAAATAGATCTTGTTTGTCGAAAATATATTTTATGACATTTACTGACAACCGAAGTCAGAAGTGTCGATTTTTTTAAAAATAAATCAAATGTATCTTCCCAGCTATTGAGTCCTATCAACAACTGAAGGTCGGACGGGACACTTTTGGAGACGTTGTCGGTCCATTCCTGCAACGTTGTACCATACACAAGCTGTAAATTGTAGTATTTCCAAACAGTGAAGTTGTTTCGAGAGATTATCATATACATTGTTGACTCGGAAAAGAAAAATTGCATTTTTCCTTGGTCCGCAAAGCGACTTCTCAAACCGTACATTCCAGTGTTTCTGAGGATACTTCCAATCAAAGTCTTGAATATATTGAACTTTGAAGGATTATTTGATAGAGTTCCTCATATAGTGCTATTACAGAGCCTTCTAAATCGGTTATGGTTGAGCGGTTTTCTTTCATAATCTATCAAAATGCCGTAACTCAATGTTGAGCCATAGCCTCTCCTTTGTTAGAAGTTACTAGACCAAGTTAATATAGTTACGCTTATTTGTCCATAGATATCATGAATGGCATGGAATGCGATATCTGTTTTCCTATAAAGGCCATGTATTTAACATTTTCCAAAATTATTTTAACACAGTTCCAATAATGGATCATATTATAATATTATAATGGTATTGTGAAAAGAAAATATGATGTCTGAACCAGAAATCGAACCGTGGACCTCTAGTTCGCCAGACTAATGTGTAGCCCACTACAACATTTTAGACTTGACATAAACATTAACAATTCTTTCCGCATATACAAACTTATAATTCTCGTTTCGTCCACTGCCAGGTAGGTGTCACTACCATCGCCAACGGCCGGCTTCGTTTAGAAGTGTCTGTATTTGAGAATTTTACACCACCACTTTTTAGAAGCAGTAAACGATATTATTTAACATTTTCCAAAATTGTTATTTTAACGCATTTCCAATAATAGATAATATTATAATGATATTGTGAAAAGAAAAATTAACGTGTGGACCAGGAATTGAACCGTGGACATCTAGTTCTCCAGACTAGTGTGCAGCCCACTACACCATTCTAGACTTGGCAAAAACATTAACAATTCTTTCCACTGCACACTAGTCTGAAGAATTAGAGGTCCACGGTTCGATTCCTGGTTCATACATCAATTTTTCTTTTCACAATGACATTATAATATTATAATATGATCCATTACTGGAACTGTGTTAAAATAACAATTCTGTAAAATGTTAAATAACATCGTTTACTGCTTATAAAAGTGCTAGTGTAAAATTCTCAAATACAAATACTTCTAAACGAAGCCGGCCGTTGGCGATGGTAGTGACACCTACCTGGCAGCGGAGGAAACAAGAATTATAAATTTGTATATGTGGAAAGAATTGTTAATGTTTGTGTCAAGTCTATAACGGTGTAGTGGGCTGCACACTAGTCTACAAAACTAGAGGTTCACGGTTCGATTCCTGGTTCAGACATTATTTTTTTTCTTTTCACAATATCATTATAATATTATCCATTATTGGAACTGTGTTAAAATAACAATTTTGGAAAATGTTAAATAACATTGTTTACTGCTTATAAAAGTAGTGGTGTAAAATTCTCAAATACAGATACTTCTAAGCGAAGTCGGCCGTTGGCGATGGTAGTGACACCTACCTGGCAGCGGACGAAATGAGAATTATAGATTTGAATATGTGGAAAGAATTGTTAATGTTTGTGCCAAGTCTAGAATGGTGTAGTGGGCTGCACACTAGTCTGGAGAACTAGAGGTCCACGGCTCGATTCCTGGTTCAGACATTAATTTTTCTTTTCACAATATCATTATAATATTATAAAGACCATGTAGTTCACTGTTATCAAGTCTTTTCCATTCACCTGTATGTTCATCTCTGTTTGATCCAAGAATTTTCCTAAGAACTATTCTCAAATACTCATAATCTCTTTTCTTCTCTAAAGGTAAGAGTCCATGTTTCACATCTATACAATACTCCGTATAATCGGTAGTATATCAGTTTTATATATTTTCAGTTTTATGTGTTTTGAAAGGAGTTGGGAAGACAAGAGTCTCTGTAATGCATAATAGCTTGCATTTTCAGGATTGAGCCTATGTTTAATTTATTTGTGCATCACATTTCTATTTGTGATCATTGTTACTAGGTTTTTGAATTCGGTCACTTCTTTAAAATTTCCCTAATTTTTTTCATTAGCTATCCATTTCTATTATATAATATATTTTTATGTCTGAACATATATTTAGTTTCATTGATATTTACTTCCAGTCCCAATTTCTTAGTGTTTCTGATGTTATATAAAATAATATATTTGTATTTTTGGTTAACTGGCTTATGCTGTACCTTGTATATTA
Organism: Diploptera punctata; assembly: GCA_030220185.1. Taxonomy (NCBI): domain Eukaryota; kingdom Metazoa; phylum Arthropoda; class Insecta; order Blattodea; family Blaberidae; genus Diploptera; species Diploptera punctata. Next base: position 282,314 of record JASPKZ010001218.1, on the reverse strand, counting down.
CTTTAAGATATAAAAAATCTAACATGTCATGAAATGTATTATGGAAATGATTTTATCACAGTATTTGCTTTAGAAAAATGTTCTTTAGAAAATGCAGTGATAGAATATAACTTCGTGGTTTGATATTTGTTTATTAATGAATGAAAAATACGAATTGATAAGATTTTTTCCCCCATTTTGACTGTTTTATTTAACTTGGAATGGCTTTTATTTTCCTACGTGGGCAGCGTACAAATGGTATGAGTTTTACTTTTCTTTCATTAAGATACTGAGAAAATATCAATCGGAAAGATGAATCTAGATCGAATTCACAATGGACGAAGATAAAATATTTTGCTTCATAGAAAAAAATTATATTTCATGGTGTTATCGATGGCAATAATCTTAATACAGTCTCTGAGAATAACAGTCACTGGTAAGTAATATTTCAATTTTAAATACGCTATTTTAAGAGCATCTTTATCGATGCAATTCAAAGCTTGGTTTGAGAGATCCGAGGACTTTTTATCAGACTCTTCTTATTTGAGGTTTGAGGATCTTTTATGTATATTAAATCTACGATGATAATAATAATAATAATAATAATAATAATAATAATAATAATATTAATATAATGGATAGATCATCGGTTGATTAATATCTTTGACATCGTCCGATTCCTAATAGCCAGTTTTGTCGGTCCATCCAATATCCTGGTTGTAGATGTTCCTCCTTCATATATAAACATATTCCCTGACTCCAGGAGGTCTTCCCCCAGGTTTCCATTCCAAAACAGATTTCGGTAGTCGATCCTCTTCCATTCGCTGGACATGTCCGTCATCATCATCATCGTCACTCCAGGGATTAGGCAAATGCCCGTTCCGACTTCATAATGCATCAGCCCAACGTCTTCTAGGTCTTCCAACATCACATCTTCCTCTTGCTTGATTATTTCTTGCTAACAATGGATATCTCTCCTTACTCATTCCATCCATGTGATCATCCATTTCTGTCTGTAATTCGTGACTTTATCTAATAAAGGCTGTACTTTCAATTCTTCTCTTATATCCTCATTTCTTATTCTATCTAGTCTTGTACATCCTTTTACTTGTCTTAGGAACCTCATCTCCGCCGTCTGTATTCTATCCTTCTGTTTTTTCGCTGGAACCCAAGTTTCACATCCATACAATATTGTGGGAACCGCCATAACGTTATACATCTTTATCTTTGTTTCTTTTCTAATTTTATTTTTGAATGTTCTCTGTATTGTTCCACACACCGTCTGAAATTTATTTATTTTGGAGTCAATATCTCTTTCCACATTGTAGCCAACTTCACAGCCCAAATATTTGAAACTAGACATCTGTTCTATACTTTGATTTTCTAAAATAATTTTGGATCTCACTGGATCTCTTCCTCTAAAAGCCATGTTCTTCGTTTTCCTTACAGAAATCTTTAGATCGTATTTCATTTAATGCATGCATTGATTTCTGTAAGTCGTCTTCATTTTTCTGTATTATGATTACATCGTCAGCAAACAGAATATTATTTATGCACACTTTATTATCCATTCTCATTCTTGGATTCTTATTCATGTCCGTACCATCTTAATTGCTGCGTTTTAATATAATCTAAAATAGTGTTTTCAATCTTCATTTTCTCCCTTATAACTGAGTTCCTATTTTTTTCTCTTGTTGAAATTCTTGTGGCCCTTCGTATAAAATCCATTTCCGTTGCCAAAAGGTACTTATTTGATTTTGTTCTTAATGGCCGAAGTTCTGCTCCATAAGTAATGATGCTTTTAAACAATTGTATGATATATATTCATTTTATTTTTATTAATTATATTTTTATCCCACAATATTCCATTGAGGCAAGCAATTACAAGTTTTCCTTTATTATTTCTATTTCTTATTTCTTCTTCATAACTCCCATTTTTATTTATTTTAATTCCTAAATATGTGATCTTACTATAAGATTTTTATTGATTCTCCAATCTCCAAAATTAAATTTTGTTCTGGTTCACCATTTGACAAATATTTTGCTTTTTTTTATGTTAAAATTTAATCTCCATTTTTCATATTCTTCTATTAATTTTCTAGTCATATATTCTAAGTCTTCATAATCCTGTGCAATTAACAATTGACCATCTGGAAAATGTAAGTTGTATAAAGTTTTGTTGTTTGAAATAGGAATTCCCATGCTTGAAAATGTTGTCCTCCAATTCTTTAATATTTCATGTACATATATTTTAAACAGAGCCGGTGATAGACAACAACCTTGACGAAGACCTTTATTTATTGAAAAACCATGTGCCAATTTACTGCCAATTTTAATTTTAGACATGCAATTGTCATATAAATTTTGTATAGCTTCAATTATTATAGTCTTAATTTCCATACGTCTTAAAGCAATCCATAGTTTCTCTATAGGGACATTGTCGTATGCTTTCTCTAGATCTACAAATAGTAGGTGCAAAGGTTGTCCATATTGCATTTTCTTTCCTATTACCTGAGTAATGTAAAATAAATTGTCGGTTGTGAAACGACCTGCTCTAAATCCTGACTGTTCCTCTAATTCCATATCACTATAGTTTTTTTAAAAATAATATTGTAGTATACGTCCATAGATTCTACTCATAGTACTTGTTACTGTTATACCTCTATAATGTTTACATTCGTCTTTTTTTTTTCTTTTTTATGAATTGTCGAAATGTATCCTACTTACTTACTCACTGGCACTATCGAACCCGTAGGTTCATGGCCGCGCGTATATAAGCTCTCCATACATCCCTATCCTGAGCTAATGATTTCCAATCATTCCCTGTATAATCTACTTCCCTCAAATCATAGTTAATGTTGTTCTCCCACCTCATTCTTGGTCTACCGACTGGGCGTTTTCCTTCTGGCTTTCCTACAAGAAGTTTCCAGGCACGTCTTTCATTCCCCATACGTGCAACATGTCCTGCCCATAGCAGTCTACGAGACTTAACTGTTCTTATTATATCTGGCTTCCTATAAAGACCATGTAGTTCGTCGAAATGTATCCTAGTTTCCATTATTCAGGAACTTTATATTAATACTAATATTATTATTATCATTAATAATAATAATAATAATAATAATATTTTATTAGGAATATTCCACAATACAGTGTTTCTCCTTCAACCCAAAGTGATTTGTCGCCAGAGGTTCCTGTAAAGAGCACCTCCTTCCCTCAAATCTCTAGCTTCCATACCTCTCACTCCATCTATCCAACGTTCTCTAGGTCTGTCTCTTCCACTTCTTCCATTAGTTTTCCAATCAAGGATCTTCTTTTGTTGGTATTATTATTATTATTATTATTATTATTATTATTTGGTATAAAAATACTAAATAATAATAATAACAATAATAATAATAATCCATCCATAATAATTCTGCCCAAAGCCAGGTCTTTCATTGCAATCATAGCATTTTCATGCTATGCTTTGCAGCTTTACTAGGGAATTGTAGATGTGGTAGCTTCCCGTTGCTTTCCACACCGGTGAAGGATAATGATAATGATAAGGATGATGATGATGGCCATATGATTTCGGGGACCGTTTGGGCCTTAAAGTTTTCCTGACATTTGTCTTACCGGTGAGGAAAAACCCCGATAAAAACCTCACCCAGAAAAACTGCAAACCGCCGGGGATCGAACCCGGCCCCGCTTCGTGACAGGCCTCCTATACCGACCTCGAGACGCACAGCGTTGGACATAAATAATATAATAATAATAATATAATATAATAATAATAATCATAATAATAAATAATACTAATAATAATAATTACTTTATTTTATCTTGTCAGAGTCAGGGGCTTAAGGCGTTGTTCAGCCCTTTTTCTCCACAACTAAATTTATTCTCTGTTTCCTTAAGTCGAAACTCGACAACTCGAATTTATTTGTTATCTCATCATTCCTTGAATTTCGACTCGTTCTACTGTCATAGCTTTTAATTTTATTTATACCTGCAAGAGTTATCGACTTTAATGCATTGTCTATCATGGTCAACCATGTTAAAGAAGTATAAACAGTTACTCTTACATCTAAATTACAATACAAATATTGCATCGTATATCTACAATATAATTATTAATTAGAATATATTTTGATTTAGTCTAGAATTAAGGAATGTTATATAAAATATAAAAGATAGAAAAATGAGAAAAATATACTATTTAATTATACAGCCTATATTTCTTTCTGGATACCATATAAATTTATTTCAAAAGTAATTGCATAAGCGTGACTTAAATGTGTCAAGTGTGCGGCAACCCCTGATATCTTGAGGAAGGGAATTCCAGGAGCGGCCAGAGACACTGTGAAAGAAGTAGAATAAGAGGAAGTGCTGTGAGAATGGATTGTTAGTAGACTGTTATCTTGTGACCTAGTGTCAATATTGTAGTAAGAAGATAACTTCTCAAATTTGGACGCCACGTAACTAGGAGTGTAGGAATTCAGAAGCTTGAAAAGAAGTGAAAGAGATAGCAGTTTACGGAGCCAGGACAGATTACTGAAGTGTTCGGAAATATGATAACGGCGCGGCGGATATTGGGAATGAAACGAACGCAAGCATTATGAACATGTTGCACTCTCTGCAACAAGTCATAGTTTAGGTCATATATAACGTCACAATAATCGAAATGTGGCAAAACAAGTTTGTTCCTTCCAAAGTAAACCGTGCTTATGATTGACACCGAATCTTGGAAGAAGAGGTGAGAGTGGTAATCACTGGTGTTCTTTCCTGGTACTGGCGTAATTGTAACCCACTTCTGAGGTTGGGGAGCCTGGAAGATGAGCCTACGCTGCCCGATGATTTAATGTTTGATGATGATGATATGATGATAGTGGTGCACTAGGAGAGTCCTTAATACTGAACTTAATCAAAGGCGAATTCGAATGATAATGATTATGACGGTCATATGACGTTCGAAGACCGTTTGGGCGTTAAAGTTTCCTGACATTTGTCTTATTATTATTATTATTATTATTATTATTATTATTATTATTATTATTCACAACAATAGTGAAATACAGAACAAACTGGAAAGAACACTTGGCAAGGATGACTGAGAATAGAACACCAAAAGCAGCATACAGCTATTCACCACAAGGAAGAAGAAGTCTGGGAAGACCAAAGAAAATATGGAAACAGCAGCAATTTGGAACCGGAACAGGCTAGTATATAAGTCTAAATCGTGATGAAGATTATTATTATTATTATTATTATTAATTATTATTATTATTATTATTATTATTATTATTATTATTATTATTATTATTATTATTATTATTATTATTATTATGTTTTATCCGAGATCTATACATTAATCTGTGTATTTGGACAACAAATTAATAAAATAACATTGTAATCTATATATGGTATATAAAAATGTATGTATGTTTGTCTGTTTGTCCTTTATGCATTACTACACCTTTCATCCGTTTGGGCTTTTTGCAAAATGTTCAGGGGTTTCCCGGGAAGATTTCAGGCTATAAGAGAGTTGTAATACTTCAACTCCTTCGCCTTAAAAATCAATTTTTGTAGTAAAAAACGTGTTTTTCGGAACTTTTTGGACACTTCAATGACTTACCGCTGCCTAAACTATAACATAATTGAATATCTCAAACAAATCTACAAAAAAGTCCGTGACAGCATGTCTTTCTACGGATAACTTACAATATCCATTTTTATCTTTCATCTCATTGATGCCAAGAAGATCGGGATGGCTAGATTCTCGGGCAAGCGTAGCAGCGCACGCAGGGTTTAGCGTGTTATGTAACTACATGAAACCAAATGCCAATAATAACAAATGTGATCGACCATAGCCCCTAGCTACAGGCTTTATAAGACCAATTCCCTAATTGAAGATTACAGCTCAAACTTTCAAAAAATCAGCATGGGATATCAGCTGAGTTGTAAACCCTGGACAACGGTCACATTTACCCCAGAATGCATTTACTAGAGCCTGAGTTGACCTACAATATTTGGATCAATTAAAATATACTGATTTCTTCGGGAATCGAACTAGACTTCCTGTGGGCTTTAGCTTATTACTTTAACGAACTAAGCTAGAATGTGGCCCGAGTGCCAACTTTATAAAACGAAATCTTACATACATGCAGTAAGAAAACTATAATGGGAAAGAAGTAAGATATCTGGGAAAGAGAGATAAGAAGTGGAGGAAGTGTACAAAAAGAGAGAGGTTTTAGTTGTCGTTGTCACTGAGTCCTTGTCCACACATTTGAAATTAATGGTGACGCTGAAACTCCATGAATCATACCGTGCAGAAAAATAAACTGCACCAATCTCGCCAAGCATTCACTTCCCTACCTGCGATTTCACAACTCTTCCATTTATCAATGGCTCTCAACAGCTTCAAAGCCTTTATATATATCCCGTCCAGGCATTTATTTTTCTTATCATACCATATATATATATATATATATATATATATATATATATATATATAATAACTATATGTTTGACATTTGGCAATGAAGGCATTTGGCAATGAAGGCAAATATGATATGAAAAGAAAAATGAATGATTGAGTCGGGATTTAAACCCGAGTCTCTAAACTCTGTACGTTTAGCGCTCTAACCAACTGAGCTACTCAAGTATTCCAACACAAACATACATTTTTCTTATATATGTAGTAAGAATATGTGAGAATACTACATATATAAGAAAATTGTATGTTTGTGTTGGAATACTTGAGTATATATACGTAGTGAGAATACTACATATGTAAGAAAAATTCATGTTTGTGTAGGAATACTTGAGTAGATCAGTTGGTTAGAGCGCTAAATGTACAGAGTTTAGAGACTCGGGTTCAAATCCCGACTTAAGCATTCATTTTTCTTTTCACACACACACACACACACATATATATATAATCATCACTCCAGGGATTAGGCAATTGCCCGTTCCGACTTCATAATGCATCAGCCCAACGTAGTCTACGTATTTCAACATCACGTCTTCCTCTTGCTTGATAATTTCTTGCTAACAATGGATATCTCTCTTTATTCATTCCATCATATGATCAATCCATTTCTGTCTGTAATTCGTGACCTTATCCAATAAAGGCTGTACTTTCAATTCTTCTCTATCCTCATTTCTTATTATATCAAGTCTTGTACATCCTTTAACTTGTCTTAGGAACCTCATCTCCGCCGTCTGTATTCTATCCTTCTGTTTTTTCATTAGAGCCCAAGTTTCACATCCATACAATATTGTGGGAACCGCCATAACATTATACATTTTTATCTTTGTTTCTTTTCTAATTTTATTTTTTAATGTTCTCTGTATTGTTCCACACAACGTCGGAAATGTATTTATTTTGGAGTCAATATCTCTTTCCACATTGTAGCCAATCACATATATATAATATATATATATATATATATATATCCATCCCATCCATAGTAATTCTGCCCAAAGGCAGGTCCTTCACTGCAATCATAGCATTTTCATGCTATGCTTGCAGCTTTACTAGGGAATTGTGTAGGTGTGGTAGCTTCCCGTTGCTTTCCACACCGGTGAAGGATGATGACGATAATGGTAAGGATGATAATGATAAGGATGATGGCCATATGATTTCGGGGACCGTTTGGGCCTTAAAGTTTTCCTGACATTTGTCTTACAGGTGAGGAAAAACCCCGATAAAAACCTCACCCAAAAAAACTGCCCCGACCGAGGATCGAACCCGGGCCCGCTGCGTGACAAGGCAGCACGCTACCTATATATACGATGTAAATTAATTATACCGTACAAATTTAACTGCTTACAGAGGGGTATTTTTTATTGAATCTCCAATAATATGAACCCTAGTTCTCCATCCGGCATGTTAGGGTTTTAGTTACAATACAATTCATTATTTACAATAATTTAGAGTGTGGTTAATTTCTAGCGTTACATAATAACGTAATATGAACAAATTAATTAATTAATTAACAAACCCAAGAAAAACTAACTCAAAGTCTCTTAAAAATGTGATGGATAAAGTCACACAGCTTTCTATAGCAACACTTCTTACATAAAATATTTGACAAAGGCAGAGGGGCATTATACAAGTAATTTGAAATAGGGAACCAATGGTCTAGGAGGGAAAATTGGCTAGTTATAGGGATTAAAATATAAAATTTTGGAATATTCACCTGAAAGGTCAGTCTCCTCAACTTAATTAATTATTTATCTGTAGCGCTTTCGGGACTTGTCCCATCATCGGCAGGATTCAAAACTGCTGTTTCACTGAAGATCTGGTAGAGGGGGTTACATGTATTGGGTTCGTTTTAGTTTATCAGATTGTCGTTGTTGTGAGCTGCTTTCATGATTTCCATCTCTTTATATTTTAATTTTGAATAATGCCTCAACGGAACACATTATGAATCTTATAAAAGTTAGTTATAGGGAATCAAAGGAATCGACAATTAATACAGATAAATCAATAGGAGAGCAAAGTAGGAGAGAAAATTATACTAGAATAGCTTCAGACCTTGGTAATAATTCCGAGATCCTGATTGCTAAAAAATCATCGACGTTTATGAAATATTGGGTTATCAAATTCCTTAAAATTTCGAACTTCGCAGATGATTGCACGCCACTGCACTGGTTAAAGTAACATCGGTACAATGAGAGCCTTAGCTCAGAGTGGAACACGCAGAATATGTGTGGTTGAAGCTTAATGGTCAAAGCGATGGATTTGAGTTCGAACATTGAGGGTTCAAATCATGGTAGGCAACTTTTTTTTTCTTTCCTTCTTCTTATTGTTTTATTTCCCTGCGTGTGTACTGTGATATATTGACACTGCAATCTGCTCAGTACAGGCATGCGCAAAATACCTATTCCCATATTGGTTATAATGTTAACATCTGATTAGAAGTTACTTCAGTATCGTATGAAAGCATCATGGAACATCTTTACAGTTATGCACCCCTGGTCCGAGCTAATGATTTTCAATCATTCCCTGTATAATATACTTCCCTCAAATCATAGTTAATGTTGTTCCTCACATCATTCTTGGTCTATCAACCGGGCGTTTTCTCTCTGGTTTTCATACAAGAAGCTTTCATGCACGTCTTTCATTCCCCATTTGTGCCACATATCCTGCCCATCACAGTCTACGGGACTTCAATGTTATTATACCTGGCTTCCTACAATGACCATGTAGCTCACTGTTATGTAATCTTCTCCATTCACCTGTCTGTTCATCTTTCTTTGGTCCAAAAATTTTCCTAAGAACTTTATTCTCAAATACTTGTGATCTCCTTTCCTCCATTAAAGTAAGAGTCCATGTTTCGCATCCATATAATATAACTAGTAGAATAATAGTTTCATTTATTTTCAGTTTAACGCTTCTTGAAAGGAGTTGGGGCGTCAAGAGTCTCCGTGATGTATAATAGCACGCATTTCCAGAATTGAGCCTATGTTTAATTTCTTTGTGCATCTCATTCCTATTTGTGATTATTGTTCCTAGGTATTTGAATTCAGCCACTTCCTAAAATTTTCCATCATTTATCATTAGTTGTACATTTCCATAATTTTTAAAAATTAGCGACGATCACGATATGCGAATATGTCCAATGTGCGGGAGTTTTGAAGACGAGATACATATATTAGGAAAATGTAACGATTTAGAATATTGGAGGCATCAGTTATCACCGGAATGATTTCTAAATTAAAATCGTGGAAGATTGGCATGCTACGAGTTACTGGTAAACCCAGAAAATTGGATAAACTTGGGTAGATTCCTGGACAAAACGCGGAAAATAAGAACAACACTTATTCAGGAATAAATAAATATGTTAACAAATTGCAATACCATTAATTCTTAATAATTCTACATAACTAAGTTAATGTATAATGTAATTGTATTGATATCTAATTGTAATATTATTGTGTTTTCTTTATTTTTTTGTTTTTAAACATCAACTTATTGTAACGGACTGTCAACAGCACGTATGGCTTACTGCCCGTGCGATCCATACTTGTAAATAACATTGTATGTATATATTTCTATGTGTTGAGTCCTGCTAGTATTGAATAAAATTCTTTCTTTTTCTTCATTTGTGTTAAGTTGTACTTTTGTTTCTAGTGGTTGTTATACAAGTAATTATAGTTCCACGTAGACATAATATTTGCTTCCAGTTCTGCATTGCTTAAGACAATAATATGTAACTCAGTGAGTGGTGAAATGTCGACAAATCTGAAGTGGCCACAGGCTCTACACTCTGCTGAGAAGTTTCTTTCACTGCTGAGTTCAGCAGGTTTACTTTGCTCTCGTGTCAGTACAGGTTTCACAACCTGTTAGACATAATGTCAGTGGCGGCTCGTGCCTTTCAAGTTAGGTGAAGAGCTAGTAAGAATAGTATATTACAATGAGAAGTTTGGAAGTGGCTTTTACAGAAGTGAGGAAATTAAAAAAAAAACGAACGATAGCGAGGTTTTCAATTTCCGAGATTCTGTAAAACACTTCACAAATTTGTGTTGTACATTATTTTTCGTACGATGGTGATTTCAAAACAACAAATAATAGTAAAATATTAACATATTTGTTGGAAATATTTGCGTCCATTATAAACAACTGACTGACGATGACATTAGCAGTCTGGCCAATGTATATACGGTAAATGGTGAAAACTATTTAGTTGAGAATACAGCAGGAATAATGTCAGTGGCGGTTCGTGCCTTTCAAGTTAGGTGAAGAGCTAGTAAGAATAGTATATTACAATGCGAAGTTGAGAAGTGGTTTTTACAGAAGTGAGGAAATTATTAAAAGCCGAACGGTAGCGAGGTTTTTAATTTCCGAGATTATGTAAAACTCGACAAACGTGTGTTGTACATTATTTTTTTGCACGGTGGTGTTTTCAAAACAATAAATAATAGTAAAATAATAACATCTTTGTTGGAAATATTTGCGTTCATTATAAACAACTGACTGACGTTAGCAGTCTGGCCAATGTATATACGGTAAATGCCGAAAATAATTTAGTTGAGAATAGAGCAAGCCCTGACACCAATCAGGCATAAAATGGCGGCAAGTACGAATTTATTGATTTACAATGTTTTAAATATAGTTCAGTTCATTTAAAATGCAGTGATTTGTTTCGTATAATGTATATTAACACTACCTTTTCGATATATTTTTGTATATACGTTGAATGTAGTATACATAAAGGCCAGTGGTTTTACTTCCAGCTCTAGGTAGATACTTTGTAATATTATAGTAAGTATAGTTATTTAGTTATTTATAGGTTGGCAACGCCGAAATGTAGAAAATTGTACTTTCAATCATGGTCGCTATTCTTGTAAGTACGACAGAACACATTATCGTGCAAAAAAAAATATATATATATCCATCCATCCATAGTAATTCTGCCCGAGGGCAGATCCTTCACTGCAATTATAGCATTTTCATGCTATGCCTGCAGCTTTACTAGGGAAGTGTAGGTGTGGTAGCTTCCCGCTGCTTTCCACACCGGTGAAGGATGATGATGATGATAATGATAAGGATGATGATGGCCACATGATTTCGGGGACCGTTTGGGCCTTAAAGGTTTCCTGACATTTGTCTCACAGGTGAGGAAAAACCTCGATAAGAACCTCACCCAGAAAAACTGCCCCGACCGGGAATCGAACCCTTGGCCTGCTGCGTGACAAGGCAGCACTCTACCTCGAGACTACAGCGGTGGACTCTATATATATTTGAACTCATACTTATCTTAATTATTACTAAACGCATCTATTTCTTGTATATCAAAAGTATCCTATGGCCCTTTACGGCTGCAAATTTGTCTGTGATATCTTTGTGGTATGGATGTGCCTTAGTTAACTGCAGTACAAGTTCTCTCTATTCCAAAAGTTGAATTTATTGCTAAAAATCAAGCAACGCCAACAAAACAATTTCTGTAGAGTTTGAGAGGAGCACAACCATGGAAATTCCATAAGCCATGAAACTAAGTTTGAAACTAAGATTGTAGTGTTTACCTGAATGTTTAACACATATTTGTAGAGATTCAGTAGGACCCACCATTTAAAACTTCCTTTCTATCTTCATCTTTCCAACGTGAAAAAATGTGTTTCCAATAAAACACACAATACGCCATGAACAGGATTCATATATAAACCATCACAACAATTCCAGGAGCGGGCAGAGGCAACTGTGAAAGAAGTAGAATAAGAGGAAGTGCTTAGAGAGGAATTGTTAGCAAGCTGTCATCTTATGACCTAGTGTCAATGCTGTGGTAGGAAGATAACTTCCAGGTAACTAAGAGTGTAGAAAATCAGAAGCTTGAAAATAAGTAAAGAGAGTGCAATTTACGTTTGTCACTAAGACGTAGCCAAGAGAGATTACTGGAGTGTGAAATATGATCATAACGACGGATGTTGAAAATGGATCGAACGCAAGCATTATGAACAAACTGCAATCTCTGCGACAAGTCATAGTATGGTCATTATACACAGCGTGTAACTAAATTCCCACTGCAAATTTTGAGAACATGTAGTGGGGACCAAGACGGTTACGTTTAACACAGGAACTCGTATCCGGAAACATGCAGTTTTCCCGCTACACGCAAAATACCACAACACACGTTGCTATCTCAAACGCTTGCTACTTGTCGCCAGGATCCACAAGAAGGGCTCGATGTGATGACCACCTGCGTCAACACAGATACGATACCTCACTACTATGTTCTGGAATGCACAATTACCAATCCTTGTTCCTGCAACATCTACTGCAGCCATAACGTACGCCAGCAGGTATTCCTCGGTTGCCACAGGGGTCTCGTAAATCAAGGATTTCATGTGACCCCGTAGGTAGTAGTCTAACGTGTCAAGTCGGGGAGTAGCGCCGAAAATGTGGGAGACTTGAATGTGTGTTGTGGTATTTTGGGTGTAACGGGAAAACAGTACGTTTGTTGACATGAGTTCTTATACTAAACGTAACCGTCTGGACCCCATTACACGTCCTCAATATCTGTAATGGAAATTTTGTTCATCATCATCATCATCATTATGAACAAGTCCGTTTTATGCCACATTATCTGTGACCGTAAACCTAATGAAGATGGTCTTCATCTTTTCACCGATGCGGATGGTTTGGTCATCCTTGATCCCTATGTACAGTTGGAGTATATTGGAACGCCAATTTTGGAAGTCTATTTATTTCCATTCTTCTCAATGATTTTCCATCCTCGTTGGTATCTTTCTATATCTTCATTTAAACTTGATAGTCCAATTTTTTTCTGATAATAGTTTTCCTTTGGTAATCCAGTCTATTAATTCCTAACAGTGAGAGTAAGAAGCTTACGAGAATTTATTTTATTTACTTACACCCTATATATTGTCACAATAACACTGGTCAACATGATTTTTGTCTCATGAGTTCCAATAGTTGTACTTAAGCAGTTTTTGATCGTGTTTTCAAATATGTACTCGGAATTTCTCCATCACCCACCGTTTTTTTTTATTTCAATTTAAATTAATGGATTTAAATAATTATTTTTTAATAAACGTTTTATCGTCCATTTGTTCATTGTAAAATAAAACCAAATGAGCTAACTCAGGAGTTTTTAGCTATGGAAAAGAGATATCAAGGCAAATGGAATCTTAATATGCTGGTCGATTATTGTTGGACCATCAAGAGCGATGCTCCACAGGCGAAATATAGCAGAAAATCGTAATTTCTTACTTTCTAGGTGAATCCGAATGTTCGAATGTGTAGTTACGAATGTAGAAAATATTAAAGTGTTTGAAATTATAAATGCCTGCCTCTCGGAAACCTTGAGTGATGGAGAAAACCAGATATCATATTTGAATTCAGGAACAAAATACTATCAGAATCACAAATTTTTATTCCTGTGACAAAATAAAGTTTGTTTTTTTTGCCCAGTGTAATCGAAGTGTGACAGCACAAGATTCTGCAGAAGGGTTTCAATAATCCATAAAGTTAGTTAGTTAGTTGATTAGATACCTTAACTATATAATTTTAACTTTTAATTTCTTTCCAGATTGTCAATGTTAAAAATACCACTCAGTTTATTTTTAAATGTATATGTTTTTTGTTGTATATTGTGAATACAATGCACTGTTATTTTTAATATTTATTTTTCAAAGGACGAGATTAAAGTTGCTGTTTAATTATGTTGGCACAACTGTGTGTTTTATACATAGTAATGCCGTAGACTTCAATTACATAAATGCACGACAAGCTTTTGAACATCAGCATTCAACTAGAAAAATAATAAACTTTGTTTATTATCACACGTTGAATACTTCTTTTTCCACGACACGAGAGTTGGACATCAAAGGGCTTCTCAATTCAAAGGCTCGTGCTGCAGTAGCGTCTGCGTATTTTCATATTTGGTAATTTTACTTCTTCTTGTAAGCCCTTGTTTCCCTCAACGAGATTAAGGCGCTCTCCCCCTACAGGGAATAAATTGAACCATTCTAATTTAGTTACATTTGTTTCCGTACAGATGTCATTGGATTGGCCCGTGGTCAGCGTTCCGCCTCATACTGACATCTAGGAAACCAAGGTAGTACTAGGATGGGGAAATTCGTATATTTTGCTGAGAGGCCTTTTTATTCAGGTTTAAGGATCTTTCACGAGCCTGAAAATTTTCAGACTCGGGTCCCACTGCTTAAAATCCCTCCCGGAGGACTTGCTCCTTGAATTTTTCCATCCTAAAAAATCCATCGACCCCGGTTGGGTTTGAACCCGCGACCCTCGGGGCCAGAGCCAAGGAGCAAAGCTACTAGTCCACCGCGACCGATAATTTTACTTCTAAGATCTTAATTCAACCCTATCATCACATTTCGTTGAACTAGTTTGTTGATCACCCCCTCTTCATTGATGATTTCCTAGAGTTATAGAAGGATTAAGATGGAATAATTGTTTAATTCTCATAACTATTCAAAAAATCGCCCCATTAATATTAATTTCATATACAATCAATTTTAATGGGTTTATTATTTTAATCAGGGGGTGGCGTAATGATTATTGTGTTCGAATTTGGTTTCGAGGTTCACGGATTCAAACCCGGCCGGTGTCGATGGATTTTTAGGATGGGAAAATCCAAGGGAAAAGTCCTCTGGGAAGGATTTTAAGCCGTGGGATCCGTCCCTGAAAATATTCAGGCTCGTGAAAGATCCTTAAACTGAATAAAAAGGCCTCTAAGCAAAATTTACCGAATTTTCCCGTCCTAGTACTACCTTGTTTCCTAGATGTCAGAATGAGGCGGAACGCTGACCACGGGCCACTCCAATGACATCTATACGAAAGCAAGTGTAACTAAATTAGTACGGTTCAATTTCTTACTTGTAGGAGGAGAGCGCCTTAATCTCGTTGAGGGAAACATGGGCTTACAAGAAGAAGAAGAAGAAGAAGAAGAAGTAAAATTACCAAATATGAAAATACGCAGACACTTCTGCAGCATGAGCCTTCGAATTGAGAAGACCTTTGATGTCCAAATCTCGTGGCATGCAGAAAGATGGGTCCGGAGTCTGAAGATTTTCAGGCTAGTGAAAAATCTTACGCCTGAATAAAAAGGACCCTGTGCAAAATTTAACCGACTTTAATGTATTGAAGCAATGTTTAGTTGCCTATTAAGTGACTCATTGAGGCGATGTGCTAACCACGTGTCACTCTGTGATATCTGTACGTAATTTTATTACACATAATCAACAAAACGTGATAATGATATCCTCGTTATTGAAACGCGTTGACTGCTTTAACATTTTGGTTTGTTGATTTGGGTTTAATTGATTACTAGCTAATACCCAGCGTGCGCTGCTGCGCCTATATAAATAAAAATTAATGTACTTTTCAGATTAGTTGAATAAGTAAAATGAAAAATAATTATAAATGTATATCGTAATTATTTTAAGATTCCCCGTGCTGATTACCCGGTGTTGATCGGGAATCTGCTTATCTCGATGTTCTTGGCATAGATCAGCTAAAAGACAAAATTCGTTATTGTGAGTTATCATAAGTAATGCCACGAGTGATTTCCAAATTATCGATAAATTCACGACTCACGAAGTGAGGAGTGAATTTATCTAGAGAATTTGGAAATCAAGAGTGGCATTTGTTAGGACTATTTAACGAATAAAATTAAGCTGTTTACTCACAAATCATTATTTAACTATAGTTATTTTAAAATATTTATATATTTAATGTAAACGGCGATGTTTGAAAACAAATGAGAGACGATAGGTACGCTTCTACTGCTTCTTTTGTTTATCACTGCAACCAGATCATACTATTTATTGCCAAAGGAACGCAATATTGTAAGGAGGAGCTTTCTTTAATATGGTAATTATAACACTGATAAATATTTGGTGAAACACGACTCTGATTGGTTGTAAAACAGAAATCATTGAAACGTGATTGGTCATTGACTCCCATTTGGGGCATGAGTTAAATAGTCCGTAAAAGAATACCCGTCATGTGTTGCTATGCTTGCACAGGTACCTACGTACTTGTCTCAATCTTCTTGGCATCAATGAAAGACAAAACTGGTTCTTGTGAGTTATCCGTAAGAGATAAACATATGCTGTCACGGACTTTTTTGTGGAATTTTTTGAGATATTAAATTCTGTGTACGTTAATTTTGTGTATTTGTTACGGTTTAGGCAGCGTAAGCCATTTAAGTGTCCAAAGAGCTACTTTTTTCACGTTTTCCACTACAAAGTGCGATTTTTAAGGGTGTAGGAGTTTAGTATCACAACTCGCTTATAGCCTTTGTTCATCCCGGGAATCCCCTGAACATTTTGCAAAAAGCCACATCACAATCGGATTAACGGTATGGCTGCGCATGAAGTACGAACAAACGAACAAACATTGCTTTCTATATATTAGATGTGTAATAAAATGTTATTATCATCAACATCCTATTTATTAATATATGAAAAGCCCATGTTTCCCTTAACAGAGATTTAGGCGCTCTCCCCCTACAGGGAAGAATTTGAACCGTACTAATTTAGTTACACTTGTTTTCGTATAGATCTCCTTTGAGTAGTCCGTGGACAGCGTTCCGCCTCATACTGACATCTAGGAAACCAAGGTAGTACTAGGACGGGAAAATTCGGTAAATTTTGCTTAGGGGCCATTTCATTCATGCTTAAGGATCTATTACAAGCCTAAAAATCTTCAGACTCGGGACCCACGGCTTAAAGTCCCTCCCGGAGGACTTGCTCCTAGGATTGTTCCATCCTAAAGAATCCATCGACCCCGGCCGGGTTTGATCCCGCGACCCTCGGGACCAGAGGAAAGGGGCATAACCACTAGTCCACCGCGGCCGATTATTTTTATTAATATATCTGTAGGTAAATAAGCGTAATTAAATTAGCTTTGTTAAGAAACTCCCGTTTGGAGCACCATCTGGACTAGTGGCAAGGAACATAGCCAGTAGACCACCGCGACCATTGAAAATGAATACTTGAGTGTAGTAAATAGTTGGTAATATTCCAAATATTTGTAAAAACAAGGCTTGTACCTTTTTTTTTTAAAGTTGAAAGGTCACAAGTGTGGTATGTATGGAGTGTGTGCCTGAGCACACGATGAGAATAATTTATGTAAAGCAAGTGTAAGCCGATGAACAAACAGCGAGTGGCATATGTCGGCTATTATGTTTTACCGTTACTGCCTAATCTGCCACACCTATAATAAATATTCGCATTTCATATTTAACATTAAGGTTTTTTTTAGATCGTTGACTATCTATGTCTGGTCATGTCGAAGTCAGTTGGCTTAGATGATAGCGTTTTAGGGTCTTAGGGTCGTATTACTGAAGACTCAAATTAAAATTTCAGCATGTACCAACCCCCGAATAATAATAATAATAATAATAATAATAATAATAATAATAGCTTTATTTTACCTGGCAGAGTTAAGGTCTTATGGCCTTGTCTGCCACTCAACCAGGTTTTAAAAAAATACAAAAAAATAGTATTACATCTAAATTACAATAATCAGAAACAATTACATGTTATAAATACAATACAATTAATATTTATAATATATTTTGATTTACTCTAGATTTAACGAATTAAATGTATAATATGTACAAGATATATAAAAAAACGAGAAAAATTATTAATGGCATAGTATAAATTTAAATAAATACAGAAAAATTAATTATTAGACAACAGGTAACTGTATAAGCGTGACTTAAAAGTGCCAAGTGTGCGGCAACCCCTGATATCTTGAGGAAGGAAATTCCAGGAGCGGACACAGGCTACTGTGAAGGAAGAAGAATAAGGGGAAGAGCACTTTGTCGGTCTTCATTTCCATGTTGGTCTCTGGTTTTCAGGTTCGCTATTTAAAACCCGAACAGAATCAATGTTAATGTTATTCTCCCACCTTATTTTTGGTCTATCAATTGGTTATTTCTCTCTGGTTTCCTACCATTAAGTTTCCATGTCCCTTTTTTACCCCCATTCGTGTGACATGTCCTGCATATCGCAGTTTACAAGACTTAATAAGTGTTCTTATTATATCTGGTTTCCTATAAAGGTCATGTAGTTCGTAGTTCACTATTACGTAGTCTTCTCTATTCGCATATCTCATCTCTCTTTGATTAAAAAAATCCTAAAAACTTTATTCTCAAATATTCGTAGTATTTTCTCCTCCCTCAAAGTAAAAGTCCATATTTCTCATCCATATAATATAACTGGTAGATTAACATTTTTATACAATTTTTATAATTACATAACTGGGATTATAACATATTATAAAGAGGCTCTGAGCTATGTGGCCACTCTCCATGATTGGTGTTTCTGCCAGACTTTTTTCCCTCGACTGCGGAGGACATTTTCAGTGGCGAGTACTTTTAGGTAGTGTTCCCAGGTCGGAGGCTCGTCCGTGAAAGCCTCCATTCAACTGAGAAAATAACAGTTTTATATTTTTTTCAGATTAACGTTATTTAGGAGAAGTTGGGAAGTCAAGAGTCCCTGTAACGCATAATAGCATGCAGGTATTCTAGGATCCCATATCTACATACTCTACCCTACTTATCTTCTTCTTCTTCTTCACTTCACGGGCTAGGCATAAATTGCCTGTTCTGCCTCACAGTTGTTCTGTCCATCTTTTTACTGGCCTTCCTACATTCCTTTAACCTCTTGGCTTGTAGTTGAATGCTGCTCTTGGTAATCTTGTTACATTCATTCTTTCCACATGTGTAAACCATTTCTCTCTATATTCTCTGATTTTCTCATTCAATGGATATATATTTAACTCTGTTCTTATTGTATTCTACTTTGCAATTTTTTGGTTATTACCCAAGTTTCGCTCCCATAAGTAATGCAGGAACTGCCAATGTTTTATAAAACTTCAATCTAGTATCTCTTCTTGTTTTATTCTTTAATGTTTTATGTATAGTTCCGCATACCATTAGAAATTTCGACAGTTTCATATGTATGTCTATTTCAGTTTCTGTGTTTATAGTAAAATTACAACCCAAATAATTAAAATTTGTTACTTGTTCCAGAGGTTTGTTGATCTATTACGATTTTTTATCTTATATGATCGTTTCCCCAAAATGCCATTTTTTTTTGTTTTTTCTTTTGATATTTTGAAATTATATTCTTGGCATAACTGATTTAATTGATGTAAAGAGTACTGCAAATTATTTTAATTTTCTTACTTATTGTTCTAGTTTTTAATTCTTACTTTTCTGCACCGTATTCATCTTTCTTGTATTAAAAAGTTTGTTTTTGTTTTAGATGTTAAGATTACTGAATGTATGTCTGTCTGTCTGTCTGTCTGCCCTTTATAGACTTCTAAACCGTTCAACTGATCTTCATGGAAATTTGTATGTGCAGGGTTTCAGATGCAGTGAGTGTTTAGCCGTTATATGTTATGTTACAAAATCATTAGTTGTAGGAGTTCACATGAAACGAAAGTTTAAAAATCGCTCTAGCGAGAGCAATTTTTGATGTTTCACAACAAAACTCGGAATATCCTATTAAAATAAACCGCGATATGCACTACCCAACACTCAGCGAAATCCGACTGATAGAAGTGGGGGTTTACTTGAAAACCGCAATTTAAAAAAAAAAGGCTATACAACTGCACCTATTTTGATGAAATATATTGTGTGTGTTTGAGTGGGTCCCTGGATGGCTTTCATTCTCAATTGGATCCTGTATAACCATTAGGTGTAGGATTTCACATGAAGTGAACATTTAAAAATCCCTCTAGCGATAACAAAGTTCGAAGTTTCGCAACGAAACTCATTATATCCCATTAACATAAACCGATGTAAATATTATCCACAAGTGAGCG
This sequence comes from Diploptera punctata, assembly GCA_030220185.1. Lineage (NCBI taxonomy): Eukaryota > Metazoa > Arthropoda > Insecta > Blattodea > Blaberidae > Diploptera > Diploptera punctata. The sequence continues at coordinate 262,018 of JASPKZ010001218.1, read as the reverse complement.
AAATCAGACAATTAGAAATAAAAGTTTACGTCATCATCATCATCATCATCATAGTACATTCACGAATTTAGGCCATTTGTTGACCTGTTTCGGCCTCAAGGGAAACACCATCCAGAAGTCTTCTTCTTCCTGTAGGTTGATATCTTAACATATGTTTGGGTATCCTGTGATCTACCATTCGATGAACATGTTGCATCCATCTTGACTTATAATCAGAAATTTTGTTTTCTAAAGGTTCCATGTGTAATTATTCTAAGATGTCTTCATTTGTTTTTGATCTAGTTGTGTGTATCCAGCAGTCCTCCGAAGGTATCTCATTTCAGCAGATCTAAGTCTCTGTATATCCGTATGTTTCAACGTCCATACTTCGCTACCACACAAAATAGTTGTAAGATCCAGTGTTTATACACTTTTAATCTTGAATGTTTTTGGACTAACTGTGGCTTGAAGATAGAATTTATTAACCCTAAAAAATTTAGATACTTTTGCATTTACATCTTTTTCTTCTTCATATGAGATATTGCATCCTAGATATGTAAAATTATTCACCTGCTCCAAAATGTTATTGTCAAGTACAACACAAATCCAAAATTAAAAACTGCCTAAACGACTGGACCGATTTTGATGAAATTCTGTATGTGTTTCCTTGGATAGTTTGGAATCACAATTATACCCGGTGGGTGGCGCTATGATCGAGTAATATGATTTTTTATGTCAGATGTATAGTCACTGCATTACCGACACATTCCGCGCAACAACAATGTGTCGACATAATGCATGCTGTTTGAGTCACAACACATGGCAGTGACGAGTTTTCTTGCCAAATTAATATTCTTGAATTCTGTGGTAAAAAAGTAACATATATTTATCGTCCGGCCATGACACGAGAATTATACTAATACCCAACATGCGCTACCACGCCTAAATAAATGTGTTTATATGTTTAGTTGAAAAAGTAAAAAAAAATATATTATACATTTATATGGTAATTATTTTTAGATACCCCGTGCTGATTCCCTGGCGTTGTCCGGGAATTTACTTATACCGATCTTCTTGGCATAAGTAAGCTAAAAGTAAAAAATGGTTATTGAGAGTTATCCGTAAAAGAATGGCCGTCGTGCGCTGCTACGCTTGCCGGGGAATCTAATCATCCAGATATTCTTGGCATCAATGAGCTGATAGATAAAAATGATTATTCTGAGTTATCCGTAAATAGATATATGCTGTCGCGGACATTTTGTAGATTTTTTTTTTTTACATATTCAATTTCTGTGTACATTAATTTGGTGTATATTTTATGGTTTAGGCAGCGTAAGCCATTTAACCGTTCATAAATTTAAGAAAAAGCGCGCTTTTCTCTACAAAGGGTGATTTTTAAGGGTGAATGGGTTGAGTATTACAACTCTCATATAAACTACTGAACATTTTGCAAAAAAAAAAACCATCACAATCGGATGAACGGTATGACAGCGCATAAAGGAGAGACAGACACACATACATTAATTATATATATATATATATATATATATATATGAATAAGAAAGTTTTCTTGGGTTTTCCGCGTCTTGGATTCAAGTTCGGCCCCTGGCCACTGACTCCGACGTTTCGGCATGATCCCACATGTCATTATCATTCCTTGAAAACCCAAGAAAACTTTCTTATTCATACTTATATCCGCGAAAATCTGCAATATAACATATATATATATATATATATATATATATATATATATGGTATGATAAGAAAAATAAATGCCTGGACGGGATTCGAACCCTGAACTCTGAATCTGTATCTCAGCGTTTTATCCATTACACCACCAGGCGAATCCAAATCAAACACTTATTTTTCTTGTATATGTATTATAGTAGTAGTAGGACTTTATTAGACAAAAAGTAAATATTTACAATATTATTTACAAATATGGGTCGCACGGGCAGTAAGCCGTACGTGCTGTTGACAGTATATTCTCCATACATATATAAGAAAAATAAGTGTTTGAATTGGATTCGCCTGGTGGTGTAATGGATAACACGCTGAGGTACAGACTCAGAGTTCCGGGTTCGAATCCCGTCCAGGCATTTATTTTTCTTATAATACCATATTAAGCTTGCATTGCTCAATGTTAAAAATTTAATATATATATATATATATATATATATATATAATTTTATTTAATTAAATAAATCCAAATAATTGTATTTTTCATTATTTAAATAGATGAAGTAACAATATTTTAATTTGTAGTTATAACAATTAAAACCTTCATATGACCAATTAACCCCTCCTTAGTATCTTTACCTTGTCGTGGTGGAGTGAGTTGCGTGCTTAAATGACCCCAAGAGCTACGCCGGCGGTAGCATTGCTGCCAAAACGGTTACCTATGCCAGACGCGAAGGCGGTAAGCCACCCGTAAAATGTACCTTCGCCGAAAGAGTGACAATCTTTCACAATAAAAATATAACCGTAACGAGGACATGATTTCCACTGGGGTAAAATTCTCCGGAGGTAGCATTAGTTCAGGATAGGGGTGTATGGAGAGTTTATATATGTGCGGCCATAAACCTATGGGTTCGATAGAGCCAGTGAGGGAGTTACTTAGTTATATGATCAATCTATATTAATCTAATATTAAATATAGGAAACGACCAATAGGGATAAAGTATGTAGTCATGTGATGTAATAATATTTCCGTAATGTTAATTTGCCGGTTTTTGTCATTCCTTGCATAGAACTAGACTTGGTAGATAGCTAGAGCACCTCAGTCGTTCTGAAATTCATCCCCCACTTTGGGTTGATTGAATCTACGGGGTGAATCGTAAATATGACTATACGTTTGATCGCGTTGTGCGATGCAAATATTACCATTACAGGAAATATGAAATTACCGTTGGAAAGGCAATTATTCAAATTACAACAATGGAATAAAACAAAACAGTATAGAACTTACGTCATTAGCCAAAATGGCGTTGAATTTGCAACAGCAAATTACAATTGCTGCATGGGCAATAACGAATGCTAATGATCGTGAGGCCGCAAGACAGGCAAGACGTGAGTTTAACGTAGCATTGCAGTCGTCGACTGTGAGGAAGTGGAGAAAACGACTGCTGGAAACGAGAAGAATGCAGAAAATCAAACCTCCCGGAAGGCCTCGGATTACCACGGATGCAGAAACTACGAAGAGAATTGTGGAGTTGTTCGACGCTAGCCCACAAAAATCAACCCGCCAAGCTGCACGTGAGCTTCATATCAGTCAATCGAGCGTGGGTCGTGTAATTTGAAGGATTCCCTTTCCAATGATAACATCATATTTCCTTTAATAATAATATTTTCGTCACAAAATGCGATCAAACGTATAGCCATATTTCTGAATCACCCTGTATATACATGTATATATATATATATATATATATATATATATATGTCCTTTATGCATTACTACATCATTCAACCGACTGTAATGGGGCTTCTTTCAAAATGGTCAGGAGTTTCCCGGGAAGGTTTTAGGCTATATGAGAGTTGTAATATTCAATCCTTTCACCATCAAATATCACACTTTGTAGTGAAAAAGGTGAAAAAAGTAGCTTCTTGGATGCTTAAATGATTTACGCTGCCTAAACCATAAGATATAAACCACATTAATGTAAACAGAATTGATTATATCAAAATCTACAAAAAAGTCAGCGACAGCTTATGCCTATTTTTACGGATAACTCATAATAACCATTTTTATCTTTCAGCCCATTGATGCCAAGAAGATCGGGATGACTAGATTCCCGGGCAAGCGTAGCAGCTCAGGCGGCTATTCTTTTACTCATAACTCTCAATAACCATTTTTGTCTTTCAGTTCGTTTATTCCAAGAAGATCGGGATAAGTAGATTCCCAGGCAACGGGATTTCTGAAAATAATTACGATATAAGTTTATAATCACTTTTCTTTTTACTTATTCAACTATACATAAAAGACATTTCATTTATTCAGGCGTATCAGCGCACGCCAGGTATTTGCTGGTTTATAACAGAGGAACTTCGGGTAATTGAACCACAGTTTTGAATGTTTTTTTTCTTCTTTTAATTAAGAGATTTGAATTTTGTTTAATTACAGTGATTATCATTAGTGTTAAGTTATGAAACCATCCCTTGTACAAAAAAAACACCAGATTACGTTTATATAAAACTTTGGCTAGACCAGTGTTGACCTATGGTAGTGAAGCATGGACACTAAAAAGACAACATGAAAGCAGAATAACGACTTGTGAAATGAGATTCATGCGCAGAACAGCGGGTTACACCAGATGGGATCGGAAAAGGAACACCGATATCTTAAAAGAATTGAAGACTACGCCAATTTTGGAATATATTAAACAGTACCAACTAAATTGGAAACACCACCTTGAAAGAATGAGTTCAAATCGGATCCCCAAAGCTGTTTATAATTATATACCAAGAGGATGAAGATCACTGGGCCGTCCTATGAAACGCTGGAGGGAAATTTTTCTATAGGATCGTAACAGGCCTTGGCCTAATACTTGGAAGGAAGAAGAAGAAGATCATTAGTGTTATAACTATGAAATAACACGGTTATTTTATTCAAATATAGAAACATCTTCACAGTTTATAAACTTTCTACATTACAAGAAAGGTCCACTTGAAGCTTCATATTCGGGTAAAGTGGACCCAGAGTCCATCCTAGCCTTTAGACTATTTTAAATTTATTTACTCTATTAATTTATACAGACAGGTATAAGTTAATCTGAAAGTATTAGTGGCTGATCGTAATTACAAATCGTTGATATTTATTTAATATTTTAAAAAATTATTGTTGATTATAACATTCACACGTCATTCAACTGCAGACAGTGATGATCTTTCGGTATAGTAAAATTATAAGGATATTATATAAAATTAACTTTAATTGCTTCTTGGAGGGTCACATTAACCGAATTCTTTGTTATTTTTAATTATTTTATACAGCAGCCATGTCACATAATATCAAACCAAAACCGTCAGTATAATATAACAGCATCTACATAATATAATATATTTAGAAGATTTTTCAACATTTGTAATATTGAATAGCCGAAATTAAGAATTAATTCTCAGCTTGAAAAATGTTTAAATGATTGTTTTCATAAAAATCATAAATAAACTATTCTTCGTACAAAGAATAAAAGAAGCTGGCCTTCATCACGTCAAAGATGATGAGGAAAGAAATTAAAATATTTTATTTTCCAGGGCAGCACCAATTACAAAAGTATTAACAGAGTCCACTCAAACCGAAGGGCCCACATTACCCGATGTTCTTCTAATTATTATTAAAATAATAATGATAATAATAATAATAATAATAATACTTACTTACTTACTTACTCACTGGCACTATCTAGCCCGTAGGTTCATGGCCGCGCGGACATAAGTTCTCCATACATCCCTATCCTGAGCTAATACTTTCCAATCATTCCCTGTATAATCTACTTCCCTCAAATCATAGTTAATGTTATTCTCCCACCTCATTCTTGGTCTACCAACTGGGCGTTTTCCCTCTGGCTTTCCTACAAGAAGCTTCCATGCAAGTTGTTCATTCCCCATACGTGCAACATGTCCTGCCCATCGCAGTCTACGAGACTTAACTGTTCTTATTATATCTGGCTTCCTATAAAGACCATGTAGTTCATTGTTATGTAGTCTTCTCCATTCACCTGTCTGTTCATCTCTCTTTGGTCCAAAAATTTTCCTAAGTACTTTATTCTCGAAATACTTGTAATCTCCTTTCCTCCCTTAAAGTAAGAGTCCATGTTTCGCACCCATATAATATAACTGGTAGAATAATAGTTTTATATATTTTCAGTTTAACGTTTTTTGAAAGGAGTTGGGACATCAAGAGTCTCTGCAATGCATAATAGCACGCATTTCCAGAATTGAGCCTATGTTTAATTTCTTTGTGCATCTCATTCCTATTTGTGATCATTGTTCCTAGGTATTTGAATTCAGCCACATCTTCAAAATTTCCCTCATTTGTCATTAGCTGTCCATTTCCATTATATAATGCATTTCTACGTGTGACCATATATTTAGTTTTATTGATATTTACTTCCAGTCCTAATTTCTCAGTGTTACTCAATAGTGTGTGCGTGTTGTCCTTTAGTATCTCCTCTCTATCGGCCAATAGTACTACATCATCAGCATAAACTAACAGCTTATTAATACCATTGAGTTTTAAGCCTTCCTCATCCTCTAAAGGTTTAATGGCATGCTCTAGTACAAAATTAAATAGTAGAGGAGATAGTGCATCTCCTTGCTTCAACCCATTCTGGATTTCAAAAGTGTCCGAAAACTGTTTGCCTACACACACCCTACTCTTTGTGCCATTTAGACACATTCGTATAAGTCTAACTAACGTTTTAGGAATTCCGAACTCCAGCAGGATACTATATAACTTCTCCCTCTTAATAATAATAATAATAATAATAATAATAATAATAATAATAATAATAATAATAATAATAATCTTCGAGAAATTTTAAAGAAAAATAACTTCGGTGTAGATTATTACACCAGTACAACTAATCAAGTTGGAAGATTAGAAAATAAATCTAAGTTATTTAGTTAAAATAATTATTCACTTTTAAGAGAAATATTCTACTAAACACCTCAATCCCCTGAAGAGAATCAAAATTGCGTACGAGTTATCCCAAATATATCCTTGAAATGGATATCCTATAATAAACCTATCAAATGTCAACGAAGCAAGCGCAGAAGATAAACAAATTCAAAAAACTGTAAAATTAGGCGGTTTTTCTCTTTCAATTATAACATAAGACGTACCTATGGATTTAAATCGTTCCTCTGGATTATATTCGTTCCTCGTTCATACTCGTATGTTTGAAGCGTTTTAACAGCATAAGGTTGTGCCGGTTCGCTCAGGGTAGAACATGATCACTCAGGGATGTTTTAAATTATACACTTATTATTTTAGTTTATTGGATAAATTTGTATACACAATTTTATTTACAATGTTTGATATATCACTGTCTCGGAGTGGAGTTGATGAGTTATTTGTGCCCACATGTTTTAATATCACCTTCGCGGACGGTTACTTAAGAACTTAAGTATTGCAGAACGTAGGAGCGTGAGAGTGTTTTCACACGCGTCCTTGCCTTATAAGGGCGATGACTCCTCTCATCCCCACTCCAAGTGTATATGCTATTCATTATAGCTTAGAAGGGTAGGTACCATTCGTTTGGGTCTCTATGTTGGTAATAGACTCGTGTGCACGTTTGTGCGCCTTCCGGTTATTACTATTAATGGTACGTTTACTCACGAGTCTATTACTTCTTGCCACAAGGTCTAATAATGAACTCATCTGCAGGATAAAGTTTGTAGTTCAGAAATTATGAAAGTTATAAAATGGGTGTCAGAAAGTGAAAGGACACCAAGGTGTCTAGATTAAAGTTATGGATTGTTTTATCACGTAGCGAAACTAGATCCTCCGCTACTTCAACTCTCTTCAAACTTTAATGATCACCACAAAGGCTTAGGATGTAACCAAATATCATCTTCACCTGCACCACTAACTTTATTTGCAAAGAGGTGATGTATAAATATTATTAACGTTATTTATAAAACGATAAATTATAATAATTACTAACCAATACTCGGTGTTCATTGCTACGTCTAAATAAATTTGATTACTACACTCGATGGTTTAGATTCATTAGGTGTAGGAGTTCACGTGAAGTGAAAATTTAAAAATCGTTCTAGTGGTCACTTTTTATATTTCACAGAAACTCAGTACATCTAACTAAAATAAACAGAGGTAGGTATTATCCAAAAATGAGCGAAATCCGACAATTAGAAGTGGACGTTTACTTGAAAACCGAAATTAAAAACTGCCTAAACGATTGGACCAATTTTGATGAAAAATGTTGTGTGTGTTTGAGTGGACCTCTGGATGATATAGATTCGCAATTGGACATGGTAGGTGGCGCTTCGATCGGGTGAAAGGGTTTTTTTGTCAGATGTGTAGTCATCTGCATCATCGACATATTCCGCACGAAAACAATGTGACGTCATTATGCAGGCTTCTTTAGCCATATCAGATGGCAGTGAGGAGTTTTCCTGCGAACGTATTTAATAATACCTAATTCTGTCGTAATTAGTGAGTTTTATGTTAAAAATAAACTTATATATTTATCAAATAATAAGTTTCGCCTGATTAATTCTTACCTAATGTCATTGTAGAAGTATGAGGTAAGAATTAATCAAACAAAAATTATTATTAAGTAAAACCTCATAATGTTATTTCCTATTGTATTTTCAAATATACTTTTATCGTAAGTCCATGACACGAGAATTGAAGATCTTGGTGGAAGAAGGGCCAATCCCACTCCTCCATGAAAAATGAGTTTTGTGATTAATGTGTAAACTAGTGCCATCTAGTGTCTACTCCTTGAACTAAATTGATTGTAGGATATTCCCAACACCATGAAAATTTAAACATAAAAAGTGATGGAGAATGAACTATGCAGCTTCTTGGTGGAAGTAGGGCCAATCCCTCAATGTCTTCTCAGTTAACCTAAGAGGGTTGTAAGCCTTATTCTGATAGGACATGTGATCGCCATCTTGTTGTTTAGCTTCAATTACATGTTTGTTATCTAAGTGGTTGCTAGTAAACAATCATGGCTGACTTAAATTGTGATTCTATGAGTAATATGGAAAATAATAGTGATATTTATAATAAATATAGCTCTTTGAATGAAGGAAAGTCGAAAAAACCAAAGAGTATTAAAGAATGGAAATATAATAAAAGAAAGGCTTTGAAGGCTCAAGGACAAGAATATATGGACAGAGAAGGCAAAGTTGTAAACAAGAAGGTTAGTGATTCGTGTGCTGGACAAACAAAAACTTTGTTATTATGAGTCTTTTCATCTACATGGTTTGAAGAAATTGAGCATCGCTTTCTGGTTCCAGGACACACCTTTCTTCCCTGCGATGTCGATTTTGGTCTGATAGAAAAACTGAAAAGAAAAAACTCAGTTGTTCACACCACAAGATTGGATGGTCCTTATAAGAAAATCTCGTACGACCAAACCATTTGAGATGCTTGAAATGGGAAAGAATGATTTTGTGTCTTTCAAGCCTCTGACTGAAAAGGTGGTCAAACGTCAGAAAACCATGGATGGAAGAAAAGTGGACTTTCCAAAGGCAAGTGTTCTTAGGTTTACTGGAGGACACAAAGTGGAGATCAAATATACATACGGACACCTTTGTGACTGGGAGACTGTAAGTTTTCAGCGGGGAACGGGACGAGCACCATTACTTCAAGACCTTTTTTCCCAAATAAGTATCCCAATGGAAGAGGAATAAAAAAACTTAAAGATATTCTTTCCCTTTTAAAGTTCATTCCATCTAATCATCACAGCTTCTACCAAAATTTGAAGACAGAAGATGATAATGAAAAAAGCAGTGATGTTGAGTCCCTCTAGACAGTTTTCTGATACATTAAAACTAAAGTTGTGAGTTTGTGTAATTTATTTCTTCAATACCTGTTGCCAATTTGTATTGTATATTTGTAGGAATATTTCCAATAATGTTCAGTATCTGATCCCAAAAATTCAAATACCAAAGTTAATTAGATTTGTTTCTACAGCAAAAACACTTTGATTGTATTTTTCTCCAAATCACAAAATTGTGGGATTGGCTCTTCTTCCACTGACTCCATCAATTTAATGTTTGGGCAGGAAAACGTCTATCGGGTCCCCTACTACTGTATATATGTATGCATATATATAATTCATTTTATAAATATATATCATATATTTCATAAATACATTTCATATATTTTGTATATTTTATATAAATTAAACTAATGTTACAGCCTATTATATGATACATTGTCAATTGAACGGTTAATTAAACTGTATGGTAGGTCTATACATAGCGACGAAACAAACATGACGATTTCTAGAGTTTTTTTTTTTTAATTTCAGATTTCAGGTAAATCCCACTTCTAATGGTCGGATTTTGCTATTTTTCAAAATATGTATACCGATTCCGATTGAGGGTCTTTCCACTTTTCAGCGGTTGCCCTTTTACCAGCCGGCTGCTGGCCCTTCACATCCACATGTGTCAATCACAGAGGTAGATGATCAACAACCAGTGTAGGGGTGACATGTGGTTAGCATGTCGAGTCCCCCAGCCGTTATAGCTGGTTCCTCAACCTGGAGCCGCTACTTATTGTAGCTACCCAATTGCCTCACGATGCTGGGTGGGCACCGGTCCCATACTGGCCGAAATACCATGAGAAAATGTCTTCCCCCATGGAGACTCGAACCAGCGCAAGTCCCGTATCTCTGCGCCAAGGCTTCCTACCTTAACCTACCTAGGTTTTAATGGAATATATCCACTTTCTGGAACCTGGTGGTGTAAACTCGGCTCTTGATGATACTCCGTCAGAAAGAATCAACGGGAGATAGGTCGGGGGGAACGGGACACCTACATGCGATCTACTATTAGTCAGATCCACGGATTAGGAAAGGTCTTAACCTGATAATCATGGACAATATAAAATGCGCCTTCAAAACACCTTACTTTGTACACACGCGACTACCTCTTACAGGAACGATAACTTATATGGGATCATCCCGATACGCAATCGGTGGGCTATTAAGTGCTCACCAGACGAGTCCACGAACTTAATGACTGTACACCTTCAAAAGTGTAGCATTGAAAAGTGAGTAATTGAATGTTGTCCATCCTCGCACAGTAAAACCTGTCAACAAGTTTTATAACTCACAAGTTTAAACTGACATCTTGTACTTCACAGTTACTTCTGTGCGGATAATACACAGAACAGAGATTTATTGCACGTTACAAACTGTATAGCACAAACAAATACAATGTCTCTTTTCTCCTTCTGTTTACTCAAATCTAACTATATGGCTTATGAAGTCAGTGGGTTCAAATAGTCCTCCGCTATTCCCTGTCACCTAGTTCATATTTCCGATATTCACTTTCTTAAGAATCATCCTAACACAATACAGGGTGTTGCATTAGTCAGTTAACCGCTGCATATGGTTTGTAGGTGGTTGATGGATGTGATGTCCCGCGTTGTGGAGACATTTGAAGATATATTATTGTAATAATTTTAATCACTGTTATTTGCCACGGCACTGATGACTCCCTTCAGGCGAAAGAGCGAAAGTTTCTTACATTAATAAGTAACGACACTTTGTTAACAGTTAAATTAAATATTATTTATTATATTTAAGTTCTCCTTTATATTGAGATGAATCTTGTAAATGTTCAATAGTTTCAAAAATTCCGGCTCAGATTAATAATTTTCACTTAGGAGCAGATCATACTTCATATACGTAATGTATGACTATTTCCAACGGTCAATTTTCTTACTCACTAACACATTATTCCTATCGTACAGATTATTTATACTCCAGATGGATACAATTTATACTACAATGTTATTTTCCATAACTTTGACACCATTTTGTCAACTACTATCAAGAAATGAACACTAATTCTCTCATTTTTCGATGACTCATTGTTTTACATGTCTAATGTCTTTCAATTATTGTAGCCATCTTGTGTTCTGGGAAAAATCCCATTTAATTTCTCTTATAATCTCTAAGTTCTGATTGATCAAACTGAAAAGGAAGGCGTACTACTGGCTGACTCTCATCCAATTCGTCCAATCCCATTTACTTGTTTATAAAAAATATCAATTCAAATATTCAAAGTATTTTTACATATATTAAATCAGTTTGGAATACATCTAACTGTATTAACAGTTTATATGAACCAGTTTGAATTTTTTTATATACTTATAAAAATTTGAATTCTCTAAATCAATCTTATTTCCATTCTTAATAGAAATAAATATAATCATATTTAAATATTAAATAAAAATTCCTTGTTATTTTTATATGGGGATAAATATCCGGTTTTAGGTTGCAAGGAAAAAAATCAGATTTGTTGAAACTGGGGTTTGAATATGGGACCTTCAGAATATAATCACAAACACTACTACTTGACAAAAACAATGGAGGTCACTTTGAACAATTTTGCTACTTGTTTTTGTATAGATGTTGTAAGCTACAGAAAATAATATTTACATTTTCGTTTAACTAACGTATGCTGCACTCTATGCTTCTACATATGCCAAGACTTTTGATTTGTCTATTCCCAATTACAGCAATTATTTATATACGTTATAGAGCATCTACGGCTTTGAGATGTATGTTCATAAAGTTTTATTTTTTGTGAATTAGAATATACAGGGTGCAGCATAAGTCAGTTAACCGAAAATGCTAGCATAATTGACTCATTCTAACCTTATATTTGCCCTTTTTTGACTAGTATAAGTTACTAGATTGAATTTCAGTCGGTTATGTTTGAAGAAGCATTGTTCTTGAAAATTGCAACCATTACATCGAGTTTCTGACTATGCCGCAACAATGTGCAGTGGTTAACAGACTTAAGCCGTTTAACTGAATACAAGATATTCTTATACAGTAAAAATTGTTCAAAGCGGAATCACATGGTACAATTTTTTTCCACATTGGACAAAATTCCGCATTATAAAAAACATATTAATAATATTAGATTATGGAGTATCGTATATGGCTTTTTATATACCTTGGATTAATTGTAGTTCCACTGCCGTTGAGAAGTGAAGTATAGTATGTATGAGCGATTTCGATAGTAATGCGCGAAAAAACAGTCCCATTTTGTCAGCGTTAAAAATGTCTCTTAGGTGCATATCCTGAAATTCAAGTTGGCAGTTTTGGTTTTCGCTCACTAACTACACTTTAGTCCACATCCTTTGATTCCCCACAAATTTCATTCCACATTACATTGTGTCATCTTTTAAAACTGTCCAGCCAACCTGAAGATCTCTTGAAATCGTTATTCTCTTAGGGATTTAACAAGAGCTAGAGATTGACATTGAAACATCGGTCCGGAAATGTTTGGAGATTTATCTTCAATCACTTTCACTTTTTTGCTAAATGAGAATGATACATACATTTCAGCCATCTTTATTCCGTAAATTCAGAATGCTACCTGTGAAAGATCGGTCTCAGAACTTAACTAATTTATGATTTTACAGTGCAGTTGTTATTTGCAAGACAGGTATCTGTGTTTCACATAATGGGGGTGCAATGAGGCCGAATCTATACAGATAGAATCTATACAGTAAAAACTCCTTATTCGCAGGGGATATGTTCCACAAATATGCCGCAAATACAGAAACCGCGAATATGGAATGGTCATTTGTATGGGTATATAGGGGATACGTTCCAAGGTCACATAATAAAATAAAAATTATCAAAATAAATTAAATTAATGAGAGATTTTGAACAATTTCTATTAATTATTACTGTCAGGTTTAGGCAAGGACTTAAAGAACTTAGTAATTTTTTCCTGTTTTTTTTCCGCTTTTAAAAGGTCTTTTCAATTAAGATTGATATTCAGCTGTGAATTCTGCGATATAATTCCTTATTTTGTCTTTGGATTTCTTGATTCATTAACATTGAAACAGCATGATATAGACACAAACGACTTGCCAACGCATATAAACGGTCAAGCATTTTTATTTTTACTTTAAGCGGCAACACTAATTTTTTTTGTCTTCAGTACTAATTATTTTTCTTTCCTTTTACTCGACGTTATAAACTGGGAACAAAGCAGAAGAAACACGTGTTATTCAATCAAAATTATTGCAACGATCAAGTTAAAACAATAACATACCGATCGTAGCGATGGAGGCATTTATCAAAGTACATATCGGCATGTGAAATACGACAACAGCTTTTAACAATGAACTTTAGGGTCAGTGACAATTAGGTTTGTTTTGTTTTGATATTTATTAGTCCATTTGGTTTGAATCACTATATGTAAAAGCTGACTTGGCACCTGCCTTCAGTAAAAAAAAAACTGCTGGTGGTTAATATATATATAGCCTATACCTTTCCGCTTTATAAATTTTGTTAATGAATTGTGTAGAAATATCCTTCCGTTTCCGCGTTGGACAGATTCCGTTTTTGAAAAATAAATACACGTAAATTACTATTATTTTGCCGGGACCAACAAATTTGTTCACATTGGACAGATTTCCGCATTATTCATGTTCCGGATTAAACAAGTGTTACTGTAGTTTGTAATTTAAACCATTGTCCATTTTCTTTCCTTATGGGACCAATAATTAGTGTTAAGAACCTATTTTCGAAAACTCTTTTTGTATTTCCTTAATTAAAGGATCTTGTATCAGACCAGTAGAATGCCACATGGATAGTCAATGACAAAAGATGGAAATTTTGAAAAAGTGACTGATTTTAAATACCTTGGAACAATATTTACGAACAAGAATGAGGTGCACAAAGAAATTAAACATAGTCACAATTGTGGAAATGCATGCTATTATGTAGTATAAGGACTCTTATTGTTCCAACATCTCTCAAAAAAGTTAAGAAATGTTATATGGGTGCGAAACATGGACTCTCACCTTAAAGGAAGAGAAAATATTACGAATATTTGAGAATAAATTTCTTAGCATTTTTTTTTCTTTCCAAAGAGAGGTAGACAGACTGGTGAATGGAGAAGACTACTAAACAGTGAGCAACATGATCTTTATAGGAAACCAGATAGAGTAACAACAGTTAAGTTTCATAGCGGAGATTACAAGAGTCTGAACAAATATTTGTTTTAATTTGGTGAGAAAGAAATTTCTAAATTTATTTAGGGAGTGAAGAATTAAGAAGACTTTATTGCAGGTATTATTCACCTGGCTACTCCTACCAAAGTGCAGGTCCATGCTCTTAGATAACTTACTTACTGATACTATCGAACCGGTAGTATCATAGCCGCGCAGACATAAGCTCCCCATACATCCGTATCCTGAGCTAATATTTCCAATAATCCTTTGTATAATATATTTCCTTCAAATCATTTACTTACTTACTTACTCACTTACTCACTGGCATTATCGAACCCATAGGTTCATGGTCGCGCGGACATAAGCTCTCCATACATCCCTAACCTGAGCTAATATTTTCCATTCATTCCCTGTATAACCTATTTCCCTCAAATCATAGTTAATGGTATTCTCCCACCTCATTCTTGGTCTAGCAACTGGGCGTTTTCCCTCTGCCTTTCCTACAAGAAGATTCCATGCACGTCTTTCATTCCCCATACGTGCAACATGTCCTGCCCATCGCAATCTACGAGATTTAACTGTTCTTATTATATCTGGCTTCCTATAAAGACCATGTAGTTCATTGTTATGTAGTCTTCTCCATTCACCTGTCTGTTCATCTCTCTTTGGTCCAAAAATTTTCCTAAGAAATCTATTCTCAAAAACTCGTAATCTCATTTCCTCCCTTAAAGTAAGAGTCCGTGTTTCGCCCCAACCCATATAATATAACTGGTAGAATAATAGTTTTATATAAGTATTTTCTGTTTAACGTTTTTTGAAAGGAGTTGGGACATCAAGAGTCTCTGCAATGCATAATAGCATGCATTTGCAAAATTGAGCCTATGTATAATTTATTTGTGCATCTCATTCCTATTTGCGACTATTGCTCCCAGGTGCCTGAATTCAGCCACTTCCTCAAATTTTCCCACATTTGTCATTAGCTGTCCATTTCCATCATATAATGTATTTCTATGTGTGACCATATATTTAGTTTTATTGATATTTACTTCCAGTCCTAAATTCTTAGTGTTACTCAATCAAATCATAGTTAATATCATTCGTCAAATCCATTCTTGGTCAACCAACTGGGCGGTTTCCCTCAGGTTTTACTACAAGAAATTTCCATGTTCCTCTTTCATTCACAATTCGTGCCACAAGTCTTGCCCATCGCCTTGTACAAGATTTAACAGTTCTTGTACGTATCTGGTTTATTATAAATATCATGTAGTTCACGATTAAATAGTCTTCTCCATTTCTCATCTCTCGTCGGTAAAACTTTTCCTAAGAATTGTATTCTCAAATACTCGTAATCTTTTCTCTTCTCTTAAAGTAAAAGCCCATGTTTCGCATCCATATAATATAACTGGTAGAATAACAGTTTTATATATTTTCAATATAACGTTTTTTATAGACGATGGGACGAAAGAGTCTCTGTAATGCATAATAGCACGCAGTTTCAGAACTGAGCCTATGTTTAATTTCCTTGTGCATCTCATTCCTATTTATAATTACTGTTCCTACGTCGTGGATGGAGTACAATCAATTTAAATACTTTAAGGGTCTGTCAGAAAACTTTCCTCTTAATATGGTAAGGAGAATTGCTGACATTGCTGAAAGCTGAAGAAGTGGTCAGAATGTATTTTGTTATAAATCGAAGAGAAAAGTTAATGGAAGTGTAAATACAAATATTGTAGAGATGTTTACGAAGATTTGAGATGACTTTAAATCGTACTTTTTTGTTAAAGAAACCAATTTCTGTGAAGTAGGTCCTTATGATCCGTTCAAGTGATCGATTTCAGGTTATTTGCTGAGTTTGCAATGCGAACTACGTTTCATTTTACTATTTTAAAAAGTTGAAACTTATTTATTATGCCTTTTCATGAGTTATTCCGAGCTCTTTCAGATACTAAACAGAATATAGAGTACACTAATACCTAAATCTAAACATAACATACTTCATTACTCTTATGACATTTATTGATAACATTTGTTCTTCTTCTTAATCATAGCACTGGTGAACATGATTTTTGTCTCATGAATATCAATAGTTGTACTTAATGCAATTATTATCCTGTTTTCAAATATGTATTCGGAATTTCTCATCACCTAGAGTTTTTTTATTTCAATTTCAATTAATGGATTTAAATAATTATTTTTTAATAAACGTTTTTTCGTCTATTTGTCCACTCTAAAATAAAACCAAATGAGCTAACTCAGGAGATTTCAGCTATGGAAAAGAGATATCAAGGCAAATGGAATCCTAATATGCTGGCCGATTATTTTTGGACCATCAAGAGGAATGCTCCACAGGCGAAATATAGCATAAAATCGTCATTTCTTACTTTCTAGGTGAGTCCGGATGTTCGAATATTGTGTAGTTACGAATGCAGAAAATATTAAAGTGTTTGAAATTATAAATGCCTGTCTCTCCGAAACCTTGCGTGATGGAGAAAACCCGATATCATATTTGATATACTAACAATACTAATCAGAATCACAAACTTTTCTTTCTGAAACAAAAACAAGTTTATTATGTTTTTGCAGTGTTATCAGTTTATAATACAAAATAATAAATTTTCTTTAATTAAAGTTATCTATCGTTCTCTGTCCCATGTGTCTTGAACAGTTACACCAAATTTCCTCATTAAATGTTATTCTTACAGGTGGTACTTGGTCTTCCTCCATCGTTTAAATTTCCATGTATGGACGACCATTGGTAGTCTTTTATATTGCAAAATGCGATATATGGTGGTCAGAGAAGTACAAGGATTGTTTTGGCCTTTACATTATCTTAAGGTGAGAAAAAACCCCAACCAGGAAACTTGTCCCGTAAGTGTTGAGAGCTACACATAAGAAAATCTGTGTATCGTTTGAACTCTCCATCTTTATGCCGAAATGTAGTGTTTCATATAATCTAACGTTTTCTTATAAGAGTAAACAATTTTAACTTTCTTCAAAAATTAATGCACGATGTATATTTTAGTATATAAGGACTTTATTAGAATATAATTAAGATACATACAATGTTACAAATACGAGTCGCACAGGCAGTAAGCCGTACGTGCTGTTGACAGTCCGTAACAATAAGTTGATGTTTGGTAATAATATACATAAAACAAAAAAACAAGAAAACACATTAATATTACAATTAGATAACAATACAATTACAGTATACTAACTTAGTTATGTAGAATTATTAAGAATTAATGGTATTGCAATATGTTAACATATTTATTTTTTCATGAATGAGTGTTGCACTTATTTTCCGCGTTTTGTCCAGAAATCTACCCACGTTTATCCAATTTTCTGGGCTTACCAATAACTCATAGCATGCCAATCTTTCACGATTTGAATTTAGAAATCTTTCCGGTATTAACTGACGCCTCCAATATTCCAAATCGTTACACTTTCCTAATATTTGTATCTCGTCTTCAAAGCTACCGCACATTGGACATGTTCTAATATCGTGATCGTCACTAATTTTTAAAAATTTCCATGTCCCTAACCTGAACCAAGCAAGACCTGATCTCTCTTTAAATCCTAAACTGAATATATAAGATTCTTTTCCCCAAACTTGTTTTAGGTCTCTTTGTAAAAACTGTGATCGTTTTCCCGCACATTCGGCCAAAATATTTTGTCGGTTTTTATCTAAGTACCTCCTTCTTATTTTTCTCCACACATTCTTGCGATTTTCAGTCCCTTTTTCCCTTACCCAACCCATCCCAATCTTTTGGAGTTGTCTCCTAACCTCGTCTGTCCAGACTTTCACATTTGCATTCCTAATTTGGTGGTCTAACAAATTGCTCTGAGCATTGTTCGTTCACCTTGGATTAGCCGCAACCAGTACTTGAGTACACGAATTTTGTAGTTTACGTCGCCATGAAATGGCCCAAATAAAACGATGTACATGCTTACAGAGATCAACGAGTGACATGTGGTTAGAACATCGTCGCAATGAGACAGGCAACTAAGATATTAATTGGTGGATGAAGCTCGGTTAAATTTTAAACAGAGGCATTTTTATTCAATCTTCCGGATTCTTTTACAAGCCTGAATAATCTTCAGATTCGGGACCTACGGATTAAAGTCGTTCCCGGAGGATTTGTCCCTTGGAATTTTCCAATCTGAAAAGCATCGACCCTGGCCGGGTTTGAACCCGCATCCCTCGGAACAAGAGGCAAGGAACATACCCTCGGCGGACAGAATACATTTTATTCAGAATGAATTTTTTTTATACATCGTATTGTCACCGAAAGTGTAAGTATTCGTATTCGGGTATAGTTAAATTACGAAAATTATATATATATATATATATATATATATGTGTGTGTGTGTGTGTGTGTGTGTGTGTGTGTGTGTGTGTGTCCACCGCTGTGGTCTCGAGGTAAAGTGTTGCCTTGTCACGCAGTGGGCCCGGGTTCTATCCCCGGTCGGGGCAGTTTTTCTGGGTGAGGTTTTTATCGGGGTTTTTCCTCACCTCTAAGACAAATGTCAGGAAATCGTTAAGGCCCAAACGGTCCCCGAAATCATATGGCCATCATCTTCTTTATCATTATCGTTATCACCATTCTTCACCGGTGTGGAAGGTAACGGGAAGCTACCCT
Source organism: Diploptera punctata (assembly GCA_030220185.1). Lineage (NCBI taxonomy): Eukaryota > Metazoa > Arthropoda > Insecta > Blattodea > Blaberidae > Diploptera > Diploptera punctata. The sequence continues at coordinate 242,710 of JASPKZ010001218.1, read as the reverse complement.
AGTAAAGCTGCAAAGCACAGCATGAAAATGTTATGATTGCAGTGAAATACCTGCCCTCGGGCAGAATTACTATGGATGAATGGATATATATATATATATATATATATATAACTCACTAGCACTATCGAACCCGTAGGTTCATGGTCGCACAGACATAACCTCTCCATACATCCCTAACTTTAGCTAATGTTTTCCAATCATTCCCCGTATAATCTACTTCCCTCAAATCATTCTCCCACTTCTTTCTTGGTCTACCAACTGGGTGTTATCTCTCTGGTTTTCCTACAAGAAGCTTCCATGCACGTCTTTCATTCCCATTCGTGCCAAGTACTTTTCTCCATTCACCTGTCTGTTCATCTCTGTTTGGTCCAAAATTTTTCCTAAGAACTTTATTCTCAAATACTCCTAATCTCCTTTCCTCCCTTAAAGTAAGAGTCCATGTTTCGCAACCATATAATATAACTGGTAGAATAATAGTTTTATATATTTTCAGTTTAACATCTTTTGAAAGGAGTTGGGACGTCAAGAGTTTCAGCAATGCACAATAGCATTCAATTCTAGAATTGAACTTATGTTTAATTTCTATGTCATCTGATTCCTATATGTGAATATTGTTGCTAGGAATTTGAATTCCGCCATTTCCTCAAAATTCCCCTCATTTGTCATTAGTTTTCCATTATAAATAATGTATTTCTATGTGTGACCATATATTTTGTTTTACTGATCTGCAGGGGCGGGGGGAGAAGGGTATGAGCGTGTGCGTGTGTATATGTGTGTGTTTACTTTTCGATTTCGTTTTCTAGCAATTTTTTTAACATTAATATACAGAATGAGACATGTTTATTTATTTTTTATTTATTTATACACTTGGTCTTTTCATGGATAAGTGTAGATATGTATTATTGTGATGTAGTGTAGACATAGATTTTTCCAGGCCTGCTAGTCATGAATCAGGCATGCTACAACCTGAGTTAACACTCGCATTTCTCTTAAATTAGTATATTATTCCAAAATACGATATATATATATATATATAACCTTCAGCTATCCAATTAACCTAAATTACTCAAGTTTTTTGTACAAAACAATGATATAATTTCCCAGAATAGCGACGAATGTTGCATCATACGTATCCACTTAAGCAAAACACAGCTGTAACACGTGTTACGAAATGCAATCCTAAAGCGAAGAAAATTCTCAGGTTTGAATGCACATTAATTAATGTTTGATTACGATATTGGCTGTGAGGTTTGCATGCTACAAAGGAGTACGAAGCCGCCTGCAGCCGGTTTCAATACGTTTTTGTGCTTGCCCAGGTGTTCATGTCAACAGTCATCTTTGCTCTTCTCCCGCGTAATATTGGCCAATTAATACCAACCGATCAAATAAAACACTGCTAGAGGCAGTTATCCAATATCACAGCCCTGTATGCAATTCCACACCAATAACATTATATATGATTTACACTAACACGATTAAAATGCATTTTCTGTTATTGAAGTTTGATTCGAACAAATATCAATTTATCTGAGCTGTTTTTGTTTGTGGATTAAGCGAACCATGTTGGTTTGCTTCTAACACGAAACGTATTATTAGATTTGCTTTGTCAAGAAGGAAAAACAAAATCAATATACAGAGTGAGTTTTAATTACACCGACAAAATGCAGAGTCTGATTCCTGACTGTAAATGGAGGAAAACATATCCTAAAAAATAAATGTCCATAAATGCATCGTTTGATGATGTAGTACTATTGGCCGATCGCAATGAGATACTAAAGGACAACATTCACACACTATTGAGTTACACTAAGAAATTAGGACTGGAAGTAAATATCAATAAAACTAAATATATGGTCACACGTAGAAGTACATTATATAATGGAAATGGACAGCTAATGACAAATGAGGGAAATTTTGAGGAAGTGGCTGAATTCAAATACCTAGGAACAATAATCACAAATAGGAATGAGATGCCTTTCACGATATCATATGAAAATTGTCTTAGGAGATTTTAATGCAAAAGTGGGGCGGGAAGATATATTCAAACCAACAATAGGCAAATTCAGTCTTCATGAAGATAGTAACGACAACGGGGTTAGATTAGTCACATTTGCCACATCAAAGAATCTCATTGTTAAGAGCACAACATTTCAGCATAAGGATATTCATAAATACACCTGGACGTCCCCAGATGGAGAAACTCGGAACCAGATAGATCATCTATTAGTGGATAAACGCTGGCACAGTAGCATCATTGATGTTAGATCAGTTAGAGGGACAGACTGCAATTCAGATCATCATCTGGTCAGGGTGAAAATCAGACAACGGCTATCGCTTATGAGAGGAACAAACGCTAAAGATGATTCTGTAAAATATGAATTAAAAAACTTGAAAAATGATGAAATGCGGCAAGAATACCAAATCAAAATTGCTAATAGATTTGAAGTACTGGAATCTTCAGATGACAATGTGGCAAACGAAGAAGAAAGTGATATAAATAAAGAATGGGAGGCTATAAGAGATACTATTAAATTGTCAGCATCAGAAAGCATTGGTTGTTTAAAAAAGAGGCAAAACAAGAAATGGTTTGATGATGAATGTACCGACATTGTAAAGAAAAGAAAGCTAGCAAAAATGAAATGGTTACACGAGCCAAATGAGGTAAATTTAGAACAATTGGGTAGTGTTAGACGGGAAACCACCAAGTTATTAAAGAGTAAAAAGAGGGAATATTTGAGAGAGAAGATTAATGATCTTGAAATGAATGCAAAAAAATAGGAACATCAGAGAATTATATCAGGGAATTACTATAGAGAATAAAGGGTTTCAGGCTAGAACAAACATAATTCGGAATGAAAATGGGGATATGATTGCAGAATTCCAAGAGTATATTAAATAGATGGAAAAGTTATTTTAATCAGCTATTAAATGTACATACAGAACAGGACATTGAGCAGGATAAGTTACAGACAGCAGAAATGCTAGTCGCAGAGCCAAGTGCATTAGAGGTTGAAATGGCAATTGAAAAATTGAAGATGTATAAAGCATCAGGTTCAGATGAGATCCCAGCAGAACTGATAAAATCAGGGGAGAGAAAAATTGATGGACAAGATACGCTGTTTGCTTAGTATGATTTGGGAAAAAGAAGCTCTTCCAGATGAATGGAAGGAATCAATTATCGTACCAATTTATAAGAAAGGAGATAAAACTGATTGCAACAACTATAGGGGCATCTCATTACTTTCAACTTCGTACAAAATTCTAACAAATATATTAGTAAGCAGACTTACTCCCTATATTGATGACATTCTAGGAGATCATCAATGTGCATTTAGAAGAAACAGGTCTACAACAGATCAGATTTTTAGTGTAAGACAGATTTTAGAAAAGAAATGGGAATATAATGGTACTGTACATCAACTATACGTAGACTTCCAAAAAGCATATGATTCAATTAAGAGGGAGAAGTTATATAGTATCCTGCTGGAGTTCGGAATTCCTAAAAAGTTAGTTAGACTTATACGAATGTGTCTAAATGGCTCAACGAGTATGGTGCGTGTAGGCAAACAGTTTTCAGACACTTTTGAAATCCAGAATGGGTTGAAGCAAGGAGATGCACTATCTCCTCTACTATTTAATTTTGTACTAGAGCATGCCATTAAATCTTTAGAGAATGAGGAAGGCTTACAACTGAATGGTATTAATAAGCTGTTAGTTTATGCTGATGATGTAGTACTACTGGCCGATAGCGAGGAGATACTAAAGGCCAACACGCACACACTATTGAGTAACACTAAGAAATTAGGACTGGAAGTAAATATCAGTAAAACTAAATATATGGTCACACGTAGAAATATATTATATAATGGAAATGGACAGCTAATGACAAATGAGGGAAATTTTGAGGAATTGGCTGAATTCAAATACCTAGGAACAATAATCACAAATAGGAATGAGATGCACAAAGAAATTAAACATAGGCTCAATTCTGGAAATGCGTGCTATTATGCATTGCAGAGACTTTTGATGTCCCAACTCCTTTCAAAAAACGTTAAGCTGAAAATATATAAAACTATTATTCTACCAGTTATATTATATGGGTGCGAAACATGGACTCTTACTTTAAGGGAAGGAAAGGAGATTACAAGTATTTGAGAATAAAGTTCTTAGGAAAATTTTTGGACCAAAGAGAGATGAACAGACAGGTGAATGGAGAAGACTACATAACAATGAACTACATGGTCTTTATAGGAAGCCAGATATAATAAGAACAGTTAAGTCTCGTAGACTGCGATGGGCAGGACATGTTGCACGTATGGGGAATGAAAGACGTGCATGGAAGCTTCTTGTAGGAAAGCCAGAGGGAAAACGCCCAGTTGGTAGACCAAGAATGAGGTGGGAGAACAACATTAACTATGATTTGAGGGAAGTAGATTATACAGGGAATGATTGGAAAGCATTAGCTCAGGATAGGGATGTATGGAGAGCTTATGTCCGCGCGGCCATGAACCTACGGGTTCGATAGTGCCAGTGAGTAAGTAAGTAAGTAAGTAAGTAAGTCCCGTAGACTGCGATGGGCAGGACATGTTTCACGTATGGGAATGAAAGACTTGCATGGAAGCTTCTTATAGGAAAGCCAAAGGAAAATCGCCCAGTTGGTAGACTAAGAATGAGGTAGGAGAATAACATTAACTATGATTTGAGGGAAGTAAATTATACAGGGAATGATTGGAAAGTATTATCTCAGGATACGGATGCACGGAGAACTTATGTCCGCGCGGCCATGAACCTACGGGTTCGATAGTACCAGTGAGTAAGTATGTAAATGCATCGTTTCCACGGCAGATGACACTGAAGAATTACATTATTTCTCGGACCTGTTTGAATGGCCTGCTAGATCATCGGACTTAAACCCCCTGGAGTTTTACCTCTGGGGGCATCTGAAAAGTGTTGTATATGCTAAAGTAGTTCCTGATATGCTTACCCTTCAACAGCGTGTCCACGTCTTCTGCGACGCTATGCGGAGAGAGACCGGAACATGCGAAAGAGTGAGGCAATCTATGATACGACGTGTGAACGCGTGCCTTGCATCACATGGAGGCCACGTTGAACATCTGTTGTGTGGATGCGATTATGCTATGTTCTGTGTGCCGGGACAATTTGTTGTCGTTGCACGCACATTGTTCATTTCCGGACACAAGTTTATAGGACCTTTTTTTCCTTCCTTTCCACTTAGGAATCAGTCCCTGAAGTTTATCATAAGTAATGCAACGAGTAATTTCCAATTTATCCAGATAATTTGGAAATCAAAAATGGCATTTGTTAGGACTATTCAACGAATGCAATTAAGCTGTTTACTCACAAATCATTATTTAAGTACAGTTATTTTAAAATATTTATATATTTAATGTAAACGGCGATGTTTGAAAAAAAAATTAGAAACGTTATGTTTCATTTGTTCATCACTGCAACCAGATCATATTATTCATTGCCGAAGGATCGCAATATTGTAAGAATGCACTCTAGTGGAGAAAAAATGAAACACATCATACTGTATATTATATAATTTCTGATGTCCTATGATATAAATATGTCAATTATATTTTCCTGCAACGTTATTACCTGGGGGAAAAATATGTTTAAGAAAGTGGTTTAATTTTTTGTGGTATACTCAATTGATACAAGTGTTTTTATATTATCACTCGCAACCACGATAAGGTTACATTCGTGCACTATAAATACAATCTGGTAGCCACGTGTGATCACTGTAAAATAATGCTATGCCTATTAAGAATGTTAAAAAGGTGGGACTTGATTTTACAGTGATAAAATTAAACTGATAAAATCGAGGTGAAAAACGACTGGGATTGGTTGTAAATAAAAAAATCATTGAAATGTGATTCGTCATTGACTCTCATTTGCGGCATGAGTTAAATAGTCTGTGTAATTACTGTTCACCCTGTACACATAGACATTCATACATTTTTTTAATTCAATACCACCAGGTTGTCATTACGACAATTATGGTATTCTCTCCTGGCGTTGGCCGTTATCGTAACCCACTTCTTAGGTTGGGGTGCTTGAAATGCGTAGTTACGCTGCCCTGATAATATTGCAGCTTGGCAAGAAGACGGCCAGTAGCGTAAAAAGTTTAGCTTTGAGTTAATCACAATTAAAGTTTTAAAAAGATATATTGAAATCAATTTTTTTAAATGGACACAATTTGATAGCCTCCATTTCCTTAAACATAACTTGTGGCCATAATTAAAAACATTTGTAACCATTTTTTCCAACAGATAGTTGTCTCAGCTCAATTTATGACATTTTTACACTTGTGGCCCTCTTTTTCCCAAGGTGCGATATATCATCATCATCAACAACATTCACGGATTAAGCCCATTTTCCGATCTCATAGATTCTCATTGAAAAAGTTGAAACCATCTATGTTTCGGTCTACCAATATTCCTCTCTCCTTTTGATTTGTAATTAAGTATAATATTTGGTATGCGTTCATCTTTCATTCATTGAACATATTCTTTCTAGTTTTTTTCTAGATTATTTTATCTAAAAGTTTAAAAATATTTAGCTCATTTATAATATCTTCACTTATTTTTTATCTAGAAGTTTGCAGCCAGCTACACTTCTCAGAAATCTCATTTCAGCTGTTTCTATGATCTTCTCTTCTCTTTTAGTTAAAACACGAAATTCAATACCATACAACAGTAAGGGATTGACACAGCTTTATAAAATTTTAGTTTTATTTCCATTCTTGTATTTTTAAGTATTCTCTTAATTGTGCCACGTATATAATTAAATTTATTAAGTTTGTTAAAAATATTCATTTTTAAAATAGGATATTTCATAACCCAGGCATTTAGAATGGACCACTTGTTCAACGGGTTTGCCCTCCAGAATTATTTTAGCTGCGCGATATATGATATACTAATTCCGAGCTAAGTTCCACTTGAACTGCAAGCAACTTTGAATAAGGTATTATTTAGTCGATTTCGTCTGTTGGGGAAACCTTGGTGCTACGTGTACCGCCATTAAATTAAAGGGAAATAAGTCTGAATACAAGGTAAGATGGTAACTATTATTAGGAACTTCTTCCATATCTTATTTATTTATGTCCAAAAACTGTTTGTACATACATAAGGACTTTATTAAACTAAAAGTAAGATACATACAATGTTATTTACAAATATGGATCGCACGGGCAGTAAGCCGTATGTGCTGTTGACAGTCCGTTACAATAAGTTTGGATTGTTTGCTAGCCGTCGAGAAGAGCGGACGTGTTTTTCTTAGAGTGGTTGAAGTGTGCAGGGGACAAAGCATTATGGAAGAAGTTAGAAAGCTGATTGAAACATTTTCAACTGAAGTGAAAGAGGGGTTTGAAAAGTGCAACATGGGTGAAAAAAATTCGAGATATTGAGACGAACATGCATCGGATGGAGGACAGATTGAAATGGCTGGAATCTAAATTAGACTATCTCGAAAACCAGAGTCGCCGTAATAATATTGTGATATATGGTGTGCATGAAGAAGACAGGGAAAGCTGGGAGGAAACTGAACATATAGTTAAAAGAGTAGTGGCGCAAATCGGAATTGATTTGGTGGACAGTGATATTGAAAGAGCGCACAGAGTGGGTCGTTGGAATAGTGGAAAGAGACCGATTGTATGCAAATTATCACACTACAAAATAAAATGTTGGATCCTTAGAGACAGTAAATATCTTAAAGGGACCGGTATCAATATTGCCGAAGACTTTAGTGAGAAGGTGCGCCGCGGAAGAGACTTTCTTAAGCGACACATGCTCGAGGCGAGGGGGCAGGGCTGCCATGCAATCATACAATTTAATAAATTGATTATAAATGGACGAATCTGGAGCAGGGAAAAACTACAAAATATGGACAACTCTGAAAATGAATTTGAAGAGGTCATTGACAGCGAGTCCCCAAAACATACAGGGGACGCTTCAACAGCAGGTGGTCTCCTTACAGCAGAGGAGGGAGAAAATTCTACACGAGAGAAAGAGAGAGGGACCACTACCTTAATAACTCCCAGGAATCCAATAAACATACAGCAAAAAACGGCCGAACGCAAACAGCATACCCCACCTCTAAGAGGTGAACGACCGGCGGACACAAGAACTCCAACAAGAAAATCACTAAGACTTCTGAATCTACCCGCAGAAAAGGAACTATTGAGAGGGGGAAGTTCGAAAAATACAGGTAAGACTAATGACAAGGGAACACAATAGGGTTTGTTGACAGTCGGTTCATGGAATATCGAAGGGTTAAAACAAAAACTTTCAATGGACAGATGTGTAGTGTTTATTGAGACTTTTGATATATTAGCTCTAGGAGAAACATGGTTAAAAGCTAATGAATGCGTAAATCTATGTAATATGAAAGGTTATTTGAAGGGTAATCAAAAGAGAGGAAAGAGGTAGATATCCAGGCGGTGTTGCCATTTTATATAAAGCTAACTTAGACCCATATATTAAAAAGGTAAATATTACTTTAAAAGAGGCAATTTGTATATATTACCATACAGAAAGAGCAGAAATGTGTCTGTTGTCTATTTATCGCCAACCACTAAATTCCAGGTATGCCAATCCAAATTTTTTCGTTGAATTGTCTGACTCGTTGGCAGAAATAAAAGATAGGTTTCCGGAAGCGGGAATAATAATTTTAGGGGACTTTAACTGTAGGATTGGGGAGGAAAATATCACTATAAAATCGGATGATAATGAAACACGAGGTGAGGGTAGGAGAAGCAAAGATAAGATTTTAAATTCAGAAGGAAACCAATTGTTAGCTTTTTGCGATGCATTTGAACTTGAAATTCTGAATGGGAAATATGGGGAAGATAAAAATGGAGAACTGACATTTATTAATAAAAATGGAAGTAGCGTAATCGATTATTCAATATGCACACAAGACATGATTCCAGTCCTAAGTAATTTCTGTATAGTTTCCAGAATCGAATCACACCACTTCCCAAACAAACTTATTTTAAATATGAAAGGTATTAGTGAGACAGTTAATGATGAGGTGGCAACAATATTGCGGCCAATTATCCGTTTCAGGTGGATCGAGGATCTGAGAGAAGAATTTAACAGGAGTTTGGAAACGCTAATACAGGATCTGCAATTAAATGATCTTAGCGGGGAGGAAATTATTAAAACTTTGACAGAATGTTTTCAAAAAGCAGGGGAAAAATTCAAGGTTAAATACGCAATGAACCAGAAGGACAAAGGGTGGTACAATAATGCATGTAGAAAGAAGAAGAAATTTGTCGAAAGTAGTCTTTTAAAGTTTAGAAAAGAAAGCACAGATGAAAGCAGAAAAAATTATGCGCAAGAGAGAAAGGAATATAAAGACTTATTGGCAGAAACAAAACTAGCATGGCAAAATAAGAAATCCGAAGAAATGAGAGTCGCGACTGAAAGTGGGAACATTGCGGACATATGGAAAGCGATAAGGGAACTCAAAGTAAAGTCCATAAATCGGACAAGAATAACGCCCGGGGAATGGAGAAGTTACTTTGATAGGGTGCTGGGAAATGAGAGGTTAAGATATAATCAAGGAAATATAGTTGAGATCCCTGACCCAATTCATATTCAATTACTGGATCAGGATATTTCGAAAAATGAAGTGGTTTCTTCCATTAAATGTTTAAAGAATGGTAAAGCACCTGGAATTGATGGAATACCAGGGGAATTCTTGAAAAATATGATATCATCCAATAAACTATTAGACGTTTTGAAAACTGCGTTCAACAAACTTTTTAATGGAGGAGATTATCCGGAAGCCTGGGCGACAGGTGTCATCCAACCGCTATACAAAGGGAAAGGTGGGGCACAGATACCAGAAAGTTATAGGGGAATTTGTCTCTTGTCAGTGTTCGGAAAAATATATTGTAAAGTACTTTACGAACGAATCAGACAATGGGCTAAAGAGAACAATAGGCTCTCAAAATATCAGGCAGGTTTTAGAGAAGGGTACTCCACGGTGGACAACCTATTTGTTCTGAGAACATTAATTGATGACAATCTGAAAATGAAGGGGGGTAAATTATTTTGTGCATTCATTGATTTTAAGATGGCATTTGATACTGTGGACCGAAGCGCACTTTGGGAAAAATTAAATCGGAAAGGATTGTCTCATAAAATGATACATGCTTTAATGTCAATTTATAAATATGTTAAATTTTGTATAAAAGTAGACCAAGGGCACATTACAGAGAGCAGTGAAGCCAATCGGGGAGTGAGACAAGGTTGCATTTTATCACCAATGCTATTTAATCTATTCGTTGATGATATTGTAGACGTAATGCTAGAAGGAGAAATTGAGGCTCCGGAGATAGGAAATGTTAGAATCCCAGTCCTGTTGTATGCAGATGATTTAATTATCTGTTCCAAGACAATCAAGGGATTGCAAAGAGGTCTTGACCTACTGGAAATATACTGTAGGAATTGGGGATTGACTGTAAATGCTAGTAAGACAAAAACAATGACCTTTAAAAATGGGACGGTTTATGGTAGAACAGAGGAATGGAAATACAGAGATCAAGTTCTTCAAAACGTGAAACATTTCGAATATCTTGGTACGACGTTGAAAATGAACGGAAAGTGGAAAAAACACATTGATATAGCATTATTTAAAGGGAGGGGACAACTTAACAGTGTACTCGGTATTCTGGGTCGAGTGCCTGATATTCCAGTCAGCACATTAGAAAAAATGTATGGAGCTATGGTCAGGCCAGTAATGCACTATAGTAGTGAGATTTGGGGTTTCCAAAGAACGGAAATACTAAATAAGGTATATACGCATTTTCTAAAGTATATTACAGGACTTAGTAAGGCCGTTTCTAACTGTGGAATTTTATATGAATTCGGGTCATTCCAGGACGACATTAACTGTAAAATTCGTGTACTCAAATACTGGTTGCGAGTAATCCAAGGTGAACAAACAATGCTTAGAGCAATTTGTTACGACCACCAAATTAAAAACATAGATGTTAAATTTTGGGCAGACGAGGTTAGGAGAGAACTCCAAAAGATTGGGATGGGCTGGATATGGGAAAAAGGGACTGAAAATCGCAAGAACGTGTGGAGAAAAATAAGGAGGAGGTACTTAGATGTAAACCAACAAGATACCTTCGCCGAATGTACAGGAAAACGCTCACTGTGTTTACAAAGAGACCTAAAACACGTCTGGGGAAAAGAATCGTATATACTCAACCTAGGATTTAAGGAGAGATCAGGGCTTGCTTGGTTTAGGCTAGGGGCATGGAAATTTCTAAAAATTAGCGACGATCACGATATGCGAATATGTCCAATGTGCGGGAACTTTGAAGATGAGATACATATATTAGGAAAATGTAATGATTTAGAATATTGGAGACGTCAGTTATTACCGGAAAGATTTCTAAATTCAAATCGGGAAAGATTGGCATGCTACGAGTTATTGGTAAATCCAGAAAATTGGATAAACCTCGGTAAATTTCTGGACAAAACGCGAAAAATAAGGACAACACTCATTCATGAATAAATATATGTTATCAAAATGCAATACCATTAATTATTAACAATTATATATAAATTAATTAGTGTATAATGCTGTTGTGTTATTATTTAATTGTAATATTAATGTGTTTTCTTTATGTAATTGTAATGTTAATGTTTTTTTTAGTGTATAATGCTATTGTGTTATTACTTAATTGTAATATTATTGTGTTTTCTTTATGTAATTGTAATGTTAATGTTTTAGTGTATAATGCTATTGTGTTATTATTTAATTGTAATATTATTATTGTGTTTTCTTTATGTAATTGTAATGTTATTGCTGTTTTTGTTTATTTTTCTTTACACTAGTACCAATTATTACTTTATTGTAACGGACTGTCAACAGCACGTACGGCTTACTGCCCGTGCGACCCATATTTGTAAATAATATTGTAAATATCTTACTTTTTGTCTAATAAAGTCCTACTACTACAATAAGTTCATGATTGGTAATAATATACTTAAAACAAAAAATAAAATAAAATAAAACAATAATATTACAATTAGATATCAATACAATTACATTATACATTAACTTAGTTATGTAGAATTATTAAGAATTAATGGTATTGCAATTTGTTAACATATTTATTTATTCCATTCTACCAGTTATATTATATGGGTGCGAAACATGGACTCTTACTTTAAGGGAGGAAAGGAGATTACGAGTATTTGAGAATAAAGTTCTTAGGAAAATTTTTGGACCAAAGAGAGATGAACAGACAGGTGAATGGAGAAGACTACATAACAATTAACTACATGGTCTTTATAGGAAGCCAGATATAATAAGAACAGTTAAGTCTCGTAGAGTGCGATGGGCAGGACATGTTCCGCGTATGGGGAATGAAAGACATGCATGGAAACTTCTTCTAGAAAAGCCAGAAGGAAAACGCCCAGTTGGTAGACCAAGGATGAGGTGGGAGAACAACATTAATTATGATTTGAGGGAAGTAGATTATACAGGGAATGATTGGAAAGCATTAGCTCAGGATAGGGATGTATGGAGAGCTTATGTCCGCGCAGCCATGAACCTACGGGTTCGATAGTGCCGATGAGTAAGTATTTACAATATTATTTATAAATATGGGTCGCACGGGCAGTAAGCCGTACGTGCTGTTGACAGTCCGTTACAATAAAGTAATAATTGGTACTAGTGTAAAGAAAAATAAACAAAAACAGCAATAACATTACAATTACATAAAGAAAACACAATAAAAATATTACAATTAAATAATAACACAATAGCATTATACACTAAAAACATTAACATTACAATTACATAAAGAAAACACAATAATATTACAATTAAGTAATAACACAATAGCAATAACATTACAATTACATAAAGAAAACACAATAATAATATTACAATTAAATAATAACACAATAGCATTATACACTAAAAACATTAACATAAGTAAGTAAGTATTTATTTATTCCTGAATAAGTGTTGTTCTTATGTTCCGCGTTTTGTCCAGAAATCTACCCAAGTTTATCTAATTTTCTGGGTTTACCAGTAATTCGTAGCATGCCAATCTTTCACGATTTGAATTTAGAAATCTTTCCGGTAATAACTGACGCCTCCAATATTCCAAATCGTTACATGTTTCTAATAGGCTATATGTATCTCATCTTCAAAGTTCCCGCACGTTGGACATATTCGCATATCGTGATCATCGCTCATTTTTAAAAATTTCCATGCCCCTAACCTGAACCAAAGCAAGCCCTGATCTCTCTTTATATCCTAGACTGAGTATATAAGATTCTTTTCCCCAAACGTGTTTTAGATCTCTTTGTAAAAAATAATGATCGTTTTCCCGCACATTCGGCCAAAATATTTTGTCGGATTATATCTAAGTACCTCCTTCTTATTTTTCTCCACACATTCTTGCGATTTTCATGGGCCTATTTAACAAGCCATTAACGCTTTTTCCATAGCGTCCAGAGACATTCTTTATATACAACTTCATTACGATACACACCGGCTGACTCACCGGTAAATTCTGGTGATATTTTTAACCACATCCTCAACAGTTAATGTAGGATATTTTTCTGTAAACTGTTTGAAAACTTTCAAATTAATTCTTTCCTCTTCGGTTTTGAAATGTTTTCTTCTTTTCTCTCCAATGCCTTATAATTCTACAGAAGCGGCTATTTAAACAATTAAAACAACATTGCGCATGCGAAAGAATAAAATAATACTTATTTAATATATTGAAATAATAATTGAATAGTTGCCCCGAAGAAAGATCCAACCCACAAAAATTCGAAAGTTAAATTTTTAGTGGATTAGTGATCTATCCGGAGAGTATCACGACATGGTGCATGTAAAATTACCCATACTCTCTTCCAGACCTGTTTTATTTATTTTTAAAAGTTGGCTTTCAAGCGAATATGTAACAAAATGGCGGAAACAGTTAGTCAAGTCATTAATAGCAGTGTAGAAAAAACAAATATTGCACATGCGCAAAATCATTCCACCACAATTCCGTGAATTCTAATCAGGATCTTAGAGAAATTGAGTGAAAATAAGAAATACACAAATAATATAACAAAATAAAATTAAATGGAAAATAAACACTGAAAAATAATTAAGTTACAATTTTTTCAAACTGAATCAGTGTTATTGAAATCGTATTCACATAAAACTAGGACTTTCGACTTTTGAACTTGGTCCACTTTTGCTCTGGTTAAAACTGAAAAATATCTGAATAATATGTTTAATGCAGAGTGTCGGTATGAACATTAAGTGTGCTTAACGATGCAACAGGTCGCCAGGTACAGGTTTCCGCGTGGATAGGCAACCAGGTTTCACGCGCGAGCACTTGCACTGTGTTTGGTAAATCTCCTTCACTCCTATGTATTGATTTTACATACATAGAGGATCCTGCTGCGTTTGCATCAATTTTTTACGAGAATTTTAGATTCAACTGTCTTGGAAGAGAACAAGATATACGATCTGTTTGTGTCACAATCCAGATATATTCAAAATATTCATGGAAGAAAGTCATATAATATCTTATTATAACACTAGCGAATACCCGGCGTTCGCTGCTACGCGTAAATAAATTAAACATGTGTTTTTATTTTCAGTTGGATAAGTTAAAAATAAATTACGGATTAATTAAATTGTAAGGTAAACATTGCAACGATCCAAACTTGGCGGTTGCTAGAGCAAATGTTTAATTTCGGATTTCAGGTAAATCTCCACTTCAAACGAGCAGATTTAACTGATTTTTGGATAATATCTACCTCGGTTAAATTTAAATAAATTAAAGACAAAATAGGAGAAGGTCAAAATGGATTCATACCGGGAAGGTCATGTGTTGATGATATAATTGTAATTCAACAATTAATCGAAAAACGGACTGCAATTGGAGAAGAAAACCCATTTGACAATGATATATTTAGAAAAAAAGAATAGAAGACAAGAGATGGCCGAAACAACTATATCTATGGCAACCGACCAGAAAAAAAAAGGAAGACCAAAGTTAACATGGAAGGAAAGCATGGGGATAGCAATGCAAGCAAGAGGGTTAAACATTGAAGATGCTCAAGATCGTAGACTATGGAAGTTTGGCACGGGAACACGGCAGCAGCTGTAAAAACCCGAAGAGAGAGAGGAGAGAGAGAGAGAGAGAGAGAGAGATAGAGAGAAAGAGAGAGAGAGAGAGAGAGGGGGAGAGGTTAATTTTAATACCATATACTGAGTTTTGTTGAGAAACAAAAAATTGCGAGTGCTAGAGCAATTTTTAAATTTTCGTTTCCGGTGAAATCCTAAAGTTAACTAACTAACTCACTAACTCACTAGCACTGTCGAACCCATAGATTCATGGCCGCACTGACATAAGCTCTCCATACATCCTTATCCTGAGCTAATGTTTTCCAATCATTCTCTGTATAATCTACTTCCCTCAAATCACAGTTAATGTTATTCTCCAATATCATTCTTGGTATACCAACTCGGCGTTTTCCCTCTGGTTTCCCTATAAGTAGCTTCCATGCACGTCTTTCATTTCCCATTCGTGCCACATGTCCTGCCCATTGCAGTCTACGAGACTTAACTGTTCTTATTATATCTGGCTTCCTATAAAGGTCATGTAGTTCACTGTTCTGTGGTCTTCTCCATGCACCAGAATCCTAAACCTAATGGTTTAGAAAATATTTTTTCACGACAAAAAGACGCGCGTATTCGAATGCAATGTTGTGTCTAAATTTTATGTCAGTCGACCTAATACTTCTTGTGTTTTGCGAGTACAAACATACACTGGCTGAATTGTTATGTACGCCTATATAGATTATAAGGATGGAGGGAAAATATGCTTTTAATTTGAAGTTTGACAAACCAGACATAACTATATTTTTATGCCCTTGTAGCTTTCTGATTGATAGTATATTATATGGGCTTATTATTTCTGACATCATATCAACTATGCCAATTTAATTATTTTTATGAAAGAGGTGTTTCGATAGAAATAGTGTCAAAGGATTTTCGTTAATTATAATTCCATTAATTGGTACTGTACATCACTATACGTAGACTTCAAAAGGGCATACAATTCAATTAAAAGGGAGAAGTAATATAGTATCCTGCTGGAGTTCGGAATTCCTAAAAAGTTAGTTAGACTTATATGAACGTGTCTAAATGGCACAAAGAGTAGGGTGCAAGTAGACAAATAGTTTTCAGATACTTTTGAAATCCACAATGGGTTGAAGTAAGGAGATGCACTATCTCCTCTACTATTTAATTTTGTACAAGAGCAAGCCATCAAATCTTTAGAGGATGAAGAAGGCCTACAACTCAATGGTAAAAATAAGCTGTTAGTTTATGCTGATGATGTAGTAGCAAGGAGATTTTAAGGGCCAACACGCACACAAATAAGTAACACTAAGAAATTGGGACTGGAAGTAAATATCAATAAAACTAAATATATGGTCACACACAGAAGTACATTATATAATGGAAATGGACAGCTAATGACAAATGAGGGAAATTTTGAGCAAGTGGCTGAATTCAAATACATAGAAGCAATAATCACAAATAGGAATGAAATATGCTACACAAATAAATTGAACATAGACTTAATTCTGGAAATGCGTGCTATTATGCATTACAGAGATTCTTGACGTCTCAACTCCTTTCAAGAAACGTTAAACTGAAAATATATAAAACTGTTATTCTATCAGTTACATTATATGGATGCGAAATATGGGCTCCTACTTTAAGGGAGGAAAGTAGATTACGAGTTTTAGTGAATATAGTTCTTAGGAAAAATTTTGGACCAAAGAGAGATGAACAGACAGGTGAATGGGGATACTTCATAACAGTGAACTACATGGTCTTTGTAGGATGCCAGATATAATAAGAAGAGATAAGACTCGTAGAGTGCGATGGACAGGACATGTGGCACGAATGGGGAATAAAATACGTGTATGGAAGCTTCTTCTAGAAAACCAGAGGGAAAACGCCCAGTTGGTAGACCAAGAATGAGGTGGCAGAATAACAATAACTATGATTTGAGGAAAACAGATTATACAGGGAATGATCGGAAAACATTAGCTCAGGATAGGGATGTATGGAGATCTTATGTCTACGCGGCCACGAACATACGGAATCGATAGTGATAGTTAGTTAATTAGTTATAAATTCATTAATTAACTAACTCATCGTTACTATCGAACCCATAGGTTCATGACCGCAGGAAAAATTTACCATCTGACAATAATTTACGAATAAGGTGGAATTAAAAATGTCAAGTGAGCAAAACACCTGATATCTCCACGGTGGAAGTTCCAGTGGCTAGTGTGAAAAAAATATAAGAAGAAGGTAGGGTACTAGTTTGGATATATTCCATCTAACGAGATTTAATAACTAATATTTTTGGAAGCATTTGGAACCATAAACCCATTTGTACACATAGGCCACCTACCACTACTACTACTACTACTATACGATATTATCAGTGAGACCTCTTCGTTAACCTCCGGACCTCATCAGCAGATTGTCCTTTACTTCCCTAAACATCACACTACCTACTACCTATTACTCAAAATATGTTACAGTTTCTCTTGCTAGAATATGGAATTCTCTTCCACCCTATGTCAGAGACTGCCTAACTTTAACATATTTCAGAAACAAACTAACAGAAACAGTCTAATATTTTTTAACAATTAATAGTTTGTTTTCCTTCATTTAATAAAAATGGTAATAATATTTATCAATATTTCTACCTAATGTTTTATATGTACCTATATACAAGCAATATATTATTTCATTACAGTTTATCACTTTCTTTGGGAAATATTTTACAACATGTGATGCGAAAAAAAAATTAAGTTCCAATCGTACACCATGCGCATGCCAACAGACGCGAAGCGGTTTACACTATGGAATCACGGGATACAGTCAACATATACACGATGTTTAAACTCGCGTTACCAACAAACCTAAAAGCTAACCTAACGCAATTTGAGTATTGTAACCTGTGAAAAACCAACCTAAAAGCTAGCCTAATGCAATTTAAGTACTCTAACTGGTGAAATACACACCTAAAAGTTAAACAAATGCAATGTAAGTACTCTAGCCTATGAAAGAATGCACACTGATTTTATTTAATGTAATCTAATTAGTAGCCTACAGACTCCATGTTGGCTGCACTGGAATAGAGAATATTCGTTAAAATCAATATGGCTGGCACGTCTTCATGTAGTTCAATATCGTAAAAATGTATATATTTAAATTATCGTTAGAAAATATGTAAAAATCATTGTAAATAGGAAATAATTTGAAAAATGAATCCCTGCGAACAAAATTTGTCAAGCGTTTATGAGGGAATTGAAAACATCGCGTCACAGGTTGTAAAGTTTAGCCTTTTGATTGATTTTTTTTCTTCATATATAGTAGATAGGAGCTGTTCTTCTTTTGTGTACATAATTTTTTTTATATTTTAATTATCTTCAACTTTATTGTGTTATTAGAACTTTATTATTATTATTATTATTATTATTATTATTATTATTATTATTATTATTATTATTATTATTAAGTCCACCGCTGTGGTCTCGAGGTAGCGTGCTGCCTTGTCACGCAGCGGGCCCGGGTTCGATCCCCGGTCGGGGCAGTTTTTCTGGGTGAGATTTTTATCGGGGTTTTTCCTCACCTGTAAGACAAATGTCAGGAAAACTTTAAGGCCCAAACGGTCCCCGAAATCATATGGCCATCATCTTTATCATCATCATCCTTATCATTATCATCATCATCATCATCCTTCACCGGTGTGGAAAGCAACGGGAAGCTACCACACCTACACAATTCCCTAGTAAAGCTGCAAGCATAACATGAAAAATGCTATGATTGCAGTGAAGGACCTGCCTTCGGGCAGAATTACTACGGAAGGATTATTATTATTATTATTATTATTATTATTATTATTATTATTATTATTATTATTATTATTATTATTATTATTATTATTAAACTTTAGGCACAGAAAGATGTGTAAACATTGAACATCTGTATATAAATAATTATTAGTATTATTACTAGATATTCTAAATTGGAAAAAAAATCAGAAATACAATCATAAGACGAGAAATTAAAATCCAAAATTCAATATTAGATTTTGTGAGATACGTAGAATGCCAGAGACAAGATTACCGAGATAAGCTTTGAAATGGATTCCACCTAGGAAAGGAAGGAGAGGTCGACCTAGATTTAAATGGATAGATGATATAAGAAGAGGTATGAGGGATATAGGTCTGGAAGAATTGAAATGGGAAGATTGAAAAGAATGGAGAAGGAAGATAAAAATTTAAAAAGATTTGGGCACATGAAGATATTTTATTACACTGTAAACCTGTTTATATATAGATAAATAAATAGTAATTATTATTAGCAGTAGTAGTAGTAGTAGTAGTAGTAGTAGTAGTAGTAGTAGTAGTAGTAGTAGTAGTAGTAGTAGTAGTATTCTTCAGTTTAGTCAGACTATTTATCTCGTAGACCGATAAAATTGTCTTTTGCTGTTGATAAAATTGACTCTTCCTGTTGATAAAACTGCCTCTTCCTATTCGTAATGAGAGATATCCCGTAAATTAACTTTTTTAACAAGGCTATCGATTCAACAATATACTATCGACATGGTACAGCAAGAAATGCTAGAAGAAAACTACTTAAAAAATTAACAAAAAAAGGTTATTTCTATTGCTCTAAAAATTATTAAATGTTGTATAATGAATCTGCGTTACTCTTAATAGTTATTTCTCATACAATCATCTGTTATTGATTTTTCCCAAGCCCAAAAAGATTTAACAGTAAAGATATGCTATTTATAACTATACAGCCGGCTTAGAAATCGCCCGGAAATAAGATCAGAGTACATAACCTCATATTTGGTAAATATTAAACATTATAATTATTTTTAGCTTCTGATGTTGTATTATTTAGTAAATAGTCACTCCAAATCCAACGCGAGGTTGAGTTTTTCATTAGATAAAATCATCGCGACTTTGTCGCTGGTGATTTTTTAATTATTGGCACTACTTTTCTATTAACATGCTTACTCCGGCACCTCTTTCTTCATTTCTCGTCACACCACCATTTTGGGTTTGAGGCAGCAGCTTGATATTGACATTTTGTAGATGTAGTATGACTATTCCTCTATATTTCACAACCTTTTGTTAGAATACTGTTCTTAATCGTTTAGTATTAAATGTTTTTGTGATTTTTATAATTGAATGCAACATATGTTCCTCCTGGTGAGTGAAATAGGAGGCCACGTGGCTTTAACTACATCAGACTAAAAAAAAATAATGTCCGTCGCCGTGGCGTAGTCGGTAGAGTCCCTACCTTCCACTCCGGCGACCCGGGTTCGATTCCCGGCGGGGTAGGGGATTTTAAATCTCCACCTTGGGTCTGGGTGTGTGTTTTAACCCCTACTAATGCTCAAATGAGTGCACATTTCCTATTAAAAAATAATTTACTTTATCCGTTGTTAAATGGAGGAAAGATCGAGCTAATTGGAGGCAGGAAATATTAACCCTAATCATATAGGCTACAGGTAAATGGTAAAATCTGGATGTAGGTAGGCGAATATACTGTATATCAGTGTCACCTACCTAATTTTCAAAAATAATCATAAGTAATGCCACGAGTGATTTCCAAATTATCGATAAATTCACGACTCACGAAGTGAGGAGTGAATTTATCTAGAGAATTTGGAAATCAAGAGTGGCATTTGTTAGGACTATTTAACGAATAAAATTAAGCTGTTTACTCACAAATCATTATTTAACTATAGTTATTTTAAAATATTTATATATTTAATGTAAACGGCGATGTTTGAAAACAAATGAGAAACTATAGGTACGCTTCTACTGCTTCTTTTTGTTTATCACTGCAACCAGATCATACTATTTATTGCCAAAGGAACGTAATATTGTAAGGAGGAGCTTTCTTTAATATGGTAATTATAACACTGATAAATATTTGGTGAAACACGACTCTGATTGGTTGTAAAATAGAAATCATTGAAATGTGATTGGTCATTAACTCCCATTTGGGGCATGAGTTAAATAGTTCTTCTTAATTTAGTTGCTTCCTCGCCGCGCAAGGTGTCACGTCTATACTCATTATAATGAATGTTAGCAGTACCGAGTTGGGGTGTTTTGTTTTTCTCTTATGCAGAAACCAAGTTCGAGATTAAACAAGGTCTTGACACTGTATTTATACTGTTATGAATACATAGTCTTTTATATAGATTTTTAATTGTTTTATAGATTATTTTAATTATTCAAGCAAAGTCTTTTGAAATAGAGATTAACATGATATAGTTCAGAGTAAAGTTTTGCCTAGCTAACTGTAAACATCCCTACATTTAGTTTATTGGAATGTTAGTGAGTACAGTTAGGGTAACTAGAGGTCAAATTGAGTATATAATACTTGAGAAGTGAGGGTCTCGTGTCTTTTGTGTGTAAACTGCTGAAGGGTAAGCCACCGGCAATTTTTCTTAATATGTATTTTGGACTTTGGGATGTGAATCAAGTACAATTAACTATTTTTATATTAAATTTTCAAAAAGGGATATAACATTTTTAAACATGTAGATTAGGGTAGAGTTATAACTTCCACAACTCCCACTCTCTCAAACCCCAGAAAGTACTGTAGTTTTTAATATAGGCTTAGATTAGGTATTTAGGGCTAGAATACTTAGGGATTCTAATTATTTATACTTTAGTAATAAAATAGTTTAAAATAAGACTCCATTTGTTTATTTCAAAACATGTATACTGTACATCCTCATACTAATGCTCGGCTAGATAAACACGCTACCAGATTTTCCAAGTCCCGAAGGTCCTTTAAGCCTAAGGAATCCAGTTGGCCTTTATAATATATACAAATATTATAGTTTAAAAGCAACCAGTCTTAATAAATAGTTTTAAATAAATTGAACTATGCATAATAATACAATAAAGGTAATTTGGGATGCTTAAACGAAATATTAATTGTATTTTAATTATCATACCAGCTCCATATAATGTCTTTATAGAGCTAATGAATTTCAAAATGTATTACGTATACATTAAACTTATCTAGGGAAAAATAAAGCATATCATAGAGTAAAATTATGCCACTGGTCAAAATACCTCATAAAATAGTATATTAAAATAAATACACTTTAAGTTTATTCCTATAAATATAAATTGGGGCTGGAAGTAAACAACAATACAACTAAATATGTAGTCACACATAGAAATATATAATGGAAATGGACAATTAACGACAAATGAGGGAAATTTTGAAGAAGTGGCTGAATTGACATAAATATGAAAAATAATTACATATAGGAATGATTTACACAAAGAAATTAAACAAAGCTCAATTTTGGAAATTACATGGATTTTTGTAGTCTCAACATCTAAAAATAAGAACATTAAACTGGAGACATAAAACTGATATTCTCCCAGTTATATTATATGGATGCAAAACATGGACTCTTATTTAAAGGAAGAGAAGAGAACACGAATATTTGAGAATAAAGTTCTTGGGAAAAAATTTGGACCAAAGAGTGATAAACAGACAGGCGAATGAAGAAAACTACATAACAGTGAGCTACATGATCTTTACAGAAAATCATATATAATAAAAACAATATGTCTCGTAGACTGCGATGGGGAGGACATGTGGTACGAATGGAAAATGAAAGAAGGACATGAAAAATTTATGTAGGAAAACAGAGGGAAATCGCCCAGTCGACAGACCAACAATGAGGTGGGAGAATAACACTGAACATTATTTGAAGGAAGTAGATTATACAGAGGATGATTTGAAACCATTAGGCCAGGACAGGTAGGCCTATGTATAGAGAGCATATGTCCGCATGGCCATGAACCTATGGGTTCGATAGGGCCAGTAAGTTAGTATTTTTGGAGGGTAAGAATACTAAATTTAAGTCTACTTTATAGGGTACAGCTATTTGAATACAGTATTTGATATCCTGCAGGACGTTCGTTTTTTATAATTTGAATTAACTTGATATTCACTTACTGTCTGCAAGTTTACAAAATTAATTGCTAATCTATTTAAGTGACGTGAAATCCTTGATTTACTTGCTAAAGCTCTCTGCTAAAGCTTGAAGGAATGTTTAGACAAGTTCCCGTACGTACGTGTTTATTCGTTTAGTGCTTCAAAGTACGTGTTCCTGCGCTGGCGCTTGTGTTGTTACAATTACATTTGCGGTTACAAACGTGCAGGTATGTTCATTAACGGAGCACTCTCAGTTTCATCAACAAACAATAAGACTAATTGCATTAAAAAAATTAATCGTGTTCCATCTGTACTTTCTCTAGACTACTGTCAGCGAACTCGGAAAGTGGAAAACCACTGCAAACCGCATTGAAATTACAGGAATTTTTCAGACTCGCCGCTGATATTTCTTTAGTTACTCTTATTTCCAGAACCTAAAAATTAAAATAATTTTTACATATAAAAATTAGCTAATACCCGGTGTGCGTTGCTACGCCTAAATAAATGAAATATTAAAGGTTGTTTAAATTGTATGGCATACATTGAGACGAACCAAACATGGCGGTTGCCAGACAGTTTTTCATTACGGGTTCCAGGTAAACCTCCACTCCTAATTGTCTAATTTCGCTTATTTTTGGTTAATACCTAGCTCGGTTTATTTTAATAGGATATATTGAGTTTCGATATGAAACATCGAAAATTGTGACCGCTAGAGTAATTTTTAAATTTTCACTTCAGGTGAACTCCTACATCTAATGGTTTTAGTGAGTTCAATTGTAAATATAAACCATCCAGGGATCCACTCAAACACACAAAAAGTTTCATCAAAATCGGTCCAGTCGTTAGGGCAGTTTGTAAATTCGGATTTCACGTAAACCTCCACTTCTAATTGTCGGATTTCGCAAATTTTTGGTTAATACCTACATGAGTTTATTTTAATAGGATATACTGAATAGGGTGGACCGAAAAAACTCATTATTTTTATTTCGAAGTTGTAATAGCGCGGAAAAGTTGCGAATTATATAGACAAAAAAAAAGAAAAGAAAATATCAAAATCGGTTGACATCTTTCGGCCGTGCAAAGGCTCTAAAGTTTGACAAAATATGAAAGAAACTTCATTTTTGCTATTATTTCATTATTTTTTTAAATTAGATGTTTTCGTAATGTAATAGTTTGTAATGTCTTCAAATAGAGCCTAAATCATCATCATCATCGGCATTCATAGATTAGGTCTGTTGATCCGTTCCGACTTCAGCCCATCTCTTTCTAGGTCTGTCCACACCTCTGGTGCCTTTAGGTTTGTATTTTATTTGTTTTGGATATCTATCTTCATTCATTCTGTCTATGTGTTGCTTCCATTTTTGTCTATATGTATCTATTTTATCAGTTATTGCAAATATTTCAAGTTCCTGTCTTATTTCTGTGTTCTTGATTCTGTCTTCCTTAGTGCACCCTTTAACAGATCTCAAAATTTCATTTCTGCCGCCGTTATCTTACTTAGATCTTGTTTTTTATGTATCCAGGCTTCTGAATCATAGAGTAGTACCGGTACTGCCAACGTCTTATACAATTTCAATTGGGTCTCTCTTGTTGTTTTGTTATTTAGAGCCTAAAAACATTGTGTTTTAATTTTGTTTAGATCAGTTGATATCTTTCAGTCGCCCATAGGGCCTACAATTTGCCAAAATATTGAAAATTTCTCAGTTTTACGAGTTATTTTTATATCTTTAACGTACTCTTTTTAAACGCAATAGTTACAGAATTTTTATTTTTGAACATAAGAGCATTGTGTTTTACTATGATGTGAATAAATTAACAACTTTCGATCGCGCAATGATCCCAATGCTATAGAAAAACAGTACCTGAAAAAGATAGTTAGGCCTATGACATGATACAACGGACGTGGTACTTTTAAATTTGCTCTATACTTAAAAAGCTTAAATATTTAAGTTACAGTATAGTTTTTAAACTACATAGAAGATCTACGACTGAGAATGCTATTATACTAGCCCTTGCCAAGAACTTTTAAACAACAGGAGAGAAAAACAGAGAACGATAGGTGCTGATTTCTACACCTCAGGAGCTATGCTGGACAGAAACTGGACGAAAACCAACCAAGAGCTAAGACATGTTGTAACACGATATGATACACGGCTTTCATCATAAGGTGTGCAGAATGAAGAAATATCACGAACCTAGTGAGAAGTGCGCGTATGAATTGTGTGGCGGACAGTGCGACCGATATCATACATCGAAATGCCCAAGAAACACGAAATCGCTGAATGACTACAGCAAAGACTAAAGAACAATCAATGCCCATTAGGGCGAACCTTTATTCTTATTATTATAATGCCTATTCAGGTGCACCTTCTCTCTTTATTATTATTACTATTATTATTATAGTTTTTAAACAATAAACTTACTTTTTTATAATAAAGAAAAACAGAGTACTGAATAAATAGTCCATGTTAGTTGAACGTGTCCAATAGTACTGTTTTCTATTTTGCCCAAGAAACACGAAATCGCTGAATGACTACAGCAAAGACTAAAGAACAATCAATGCCCATTAGGGCGAACCTTTATTCTTATTATTATAATGCCTATTCAGGTGCACCTTCTCTCTTTATTATTATAGTTTTTAAACAATAAACTTACTTTTTTATAAAAAAGAAAAACAGAGTACTGAATAAATAGTCCATGTTAGTTGAACGTGTCCAATAGTACTGTTTTCTATTTTGCCCAAGAAACACGAAATCGCTGAATGACTACAGCAAAGACTAAAGAACAATCAATGCCCATTAGGGCGAACCTTTATTCTTATTATTATAATGCCTATTCAGGTGCACCTTCTCTCTTTATTATTATTACTATTATTATTATAGTTTTTAAACAATAAACTTACTTTTTTATAAAAAAGAAAAACAGAGTACTGAATAAATAGTCCATGTTAGTTGAACGTGTCCAATAGTACTGTTTTCTATTTTGTAGCAGAAGGAACTCCGAAGACTGATTTGCTGTTGAAGTTAGGCATGGATTATGTGGACAACAGAGTGGTTCTTATAATCCGCTTCGAGATTCATCTCCACAAACTTTTCCTGAGGCTTCCGTGACGAGTTTTACACAGCGTTTAACAGCCTGCGTGTGAACTGGGAATTGCTTGAAAGTAATGTTCCAGTCAGGGATTGAGTCATTGTCGATGTGCGATTTGATCTCGTCGTCACTGATTTCTCCCAACAATGGGGGAGAAGGTAATTCACAGCCCATTCAGTTGATCATTTCTGAGTATTCTAGCGCTTTGAAGTTGATTTTGGTGGCATGAATGCTCTTACTGTTTTCCTTCTTTCATCTATCTGCCTTACCTTCAGAATTCTTCGAAGTCCGAGCTCTCTTATGTTTTTCTTGTCATCTTGAGTCATGGCTAGCAGTAAGTGTTCTGGGTGGGCGAAAAAACCATTCCGTTCGATCAGAGGGTGGACAACATCAAGCAAAGGTTTTGACAAATACCTCGTAGATTGTATTGCTTAGTAAACAAGTTTCGGACCGTCTGTAATGTGTTTACTTGTTTTGATAGTAAACCACATTGGCATGTATGATTTAAACATAAACAAAACTAGTTCTTGAAGTTCGGGTGAGGGCTTTCCTCACTTATGTACAATCTGAGAGTCCTATTTGCTTTTGTCATCCAGCTCGAATGTGATAAGTGCCCAGGATCTCGTACAGCCAAATCATCTTTACAGGTTACTGATCTTATTGCCTTTGAAATGTCAAATAGGCATTGCTGATCTTTGCTAAGCACGTTTATGTCTATCTGTGGGATCTGACAATCAAAATTCTGGAAGTTATTTATCGATTACCAAAAATGTGTAAAATTGTAACTTTTTCGTTATTTTGGCAAATTTTGGGGCTTATGCGCGATCGGAAGATATCAACTGATCTGATCCAAATTAAAACACAATGTTTATAAGCTCTATTTAAAGACGTTACAAACTATTACATTACAAAAACATCTATAACAACAGTCAACAAATGCAGATATCTAGGCGTAACCCTACAAACAACAGGGAACTCGTTCAGATACCACATACAAGAAAGGACAGCAGAAGCCACGAAAGCGATGTATAGAATAAAGAACATTGCATCCTTATTGTTGACGCCTCAGGTTGGCTGCCTTGAGTGATTGGCGGGATGTGTCGGTGTTGGCTAACCTGAGTCGTCTCATGGATTGAACGGCGTGGTGTGTGCATAGGTCTTGTGCGTGTGTAGCTCCGAGAGAGCGGTCTTGTGTGTGTGTGGCTCGTAAGGAGCAGACGTGTCTTGTGGTGCGCTCTGTGTGAGTGAGTTGCGAGAGAACTGAACACGACGGGAGCACGTGGTAACATTAGTGTATATTATTAATTCTAGTTGAAATATAGTCTTATTTTAATATGTTTAATTCTTTGTGTCACAGTAATTCCTAAATCTACAGTCCACTTCAGAGAGAAGAACTTTATAGCTACTTACAGGTTTAGAAATAAAGTTCCGTGAACAATTTACCTGTATGTGTAGTAAGTATTTATTATCCCTGCTACATATTTTTGGTCCTCCGGGCCGGATATAACAGTCGCCTTGTGAAAAATCGTGATATTGTGACACAAAAGGTATTGCTTACGTGAGGAACTATATTGAACAAAGAACTGTGAAAGCGTTACCACGTGGTGTTCCCGTGATCATATAACAAGAACAGTGAAAGCGTTACCACGTGGTGTTGCGGTGTTCAAATAGTGGACCGCGACCCCCGTGCAGAACTTTGAGCTTCGAGAAGTCTAGTTCCAGTGCAAGGAAATATCATTTTGATAGTGAATTGTCTTCGAGTGAGCTATCCTTTGATATCAACGGTGCTGTGACCTTCTAGTAGCGTGGTGGCACATTCTAGAATACCACAGATGTCTGGTCGATTGGAAATCCTAGTAGAGGCCTGAAAGATAAGTACTATTGCATGCTTGCATCTCCTATCTTAGAGTTGATGTCCCACCTCATTCCATAAACCTAGACTTGATATTTGAGAACAAATTGAGTAAATTAGTATTGAGTCGAGCTGACATGATATTTCAAATTGCCATATTATTTGTGTGATTTATATATATTTTAATTATTTTATAAAATATTTGCTGTGTTATATTGTTCGGTAATTTGTTATTTATCAAAATGTCATTTGAAAGTGAGACAAAGGCTATCCAAAAGCGAGGCATTCTTAAAAGAAGCCTTACTAATTTGGAAAATTATATCAATAGTGAAACCATTTCCCTAAACACATTAGTAGCTAGACAAAATAAACTAGGAGATATTTGGGAACAGTTTGAGGCAGTTAAGAATTTCTTAGAGCTTGAAGTAGATTCAAAGCCAGGTCAGGATCATGCAAGGGATCATGAGGATTTTGAAAATGAATATTATGAGTTGTGAGGCAAGGTTCAGGATTTAATCGAAAGTCTTCAAAAACCCACACATAGTCATGGTTTTGATGATTCACGTGCATCTAGTAGATCGAGTTGTAGTTTTAAGTTACCGGCTATTCAGATTCCCCATTTCCAAGGAGAATTGACTGAATACCTCTCGTTTAAGAATACTTTTGAATCCCTTGGAATTAACAATACTAACTTAGATAAAGTTCAAAGGCTTCATTATTTATTATCGTCACTGGAAGGCGAACCTAGGCAATTACTCAGTAATTTAGCGATAACTGAAGGCAATTTTGGTACGGCCTGGAAGTTAATTCAGCAAAGGTACGACAACAGACGCATGATATTGTCTCAGCATGTTAAGTGCTTACTCAGCTTACCTTCTTGTAGTACAGGTACTGCTGCAGAGTATAGGAAGGTACTTAACCAAGTAAAGGGCAATATTAATGCCATAGAGAATCTTCAGAGTGATGTTCTGTTATCAGATCTAATTTTGCAGGAAATTATATCGAGTAAAATGAAAAGTATTCATAGGTCAGAGTGGGAAGCTAAACATGGTGCTACGGATATCCCTAGCTTAGTCGATTTTATGGAATTTTTGGAGAGAAAAGCTCAAACCTTGGAGCTCAGTGAATGTAAAAACATTGTAGTAAATGAGAAACCAGATGTAAAGCCTAAAGTCAAATCTTTCCATATTGCTAATGACAACAAATCAAGATATTGCCATAATTGCAAATCAAATAAACATAATTTACCAGATTGTGAGGAATTCAACCAATTAACAGTAGATGAAAGAGTACATTTAGTTGGTCAGATTAGATTATGTTATAATTGTTTTTCAAAGGGGCATACAGCGAGATTTTGTAAAGAGAAACCTTGTTCCAAATGTCAACGCAAACACAATACTCTAATACATTTTGAAAGAAAGCCTAATGTTGAGCATCCAGCTATTGTGTCTCCCACTGCTATGAAGATAACCTCCGGGCTAGGCTCAAACGTACTTCTTAGCACTGCCTGTGTTAATGTTAAATATAAATTAGGGCGGTTAGTTAAGGTTAGAGCGTTACTGGACTCTGCCAGCCAGTTATCTTTTATGACTACAAATCTGTTGAGCAAGTTAGGTCTTGCAACCCAATCGTGCAAACTTCCTATTGTAGGTATTGGAGACTCAGATGTCTCTCCAGTCAGTCTTACGTGTAAGGTGCAATTGTTGTCTAGAGTGTCTAACTATAGGTTGAACTTGAATTGTGCTGTCGTAGATAATATCACATCTCAATGTCCTGCCACCGAGATTGATCATTCAAACTGGAATATTCCGTCTAACATTGTGTTGAGTGATCCAAACTTCAATAAACCTGCCACGATTGAACTTCTTCTCGGCGCAGACGTGTACCATGATATTGTTTGTTCTGAGACGTTGAGAAGGAAGGGATACCCCACGTTGATCAAAACAGAGTTTGGTTACATATTTTCAGGTGCCTTTCCTGAACTTTGTATTGAGAAAAGAGTAGATCCTCGTTCGGTAAACTTTGTGAAACTTGATTCTCTGGATAAAAAACTGGAAAGGTTCTGGCAGCTAGACGAACTGCAAAACCCTGTTCTTAGTCCAGAAGAGAAAGCGTGTGAACAACATTTCGTTGAAAACGTCCAAAGAGATGAATCTGGTCGTTTTATTGTGAAGTTACCTATACGTCTTGATGTTCCTTCGGTCGCTGAATCTAAACATACTGCTATTAAGAGATTTAAGCACATTGAGAGTAAGCTTGATAAACATTCCCAATTAAAAGAACACTATGTCGGATTTATGAGAGAATACAGCGATCTAGGACACATGGAGCTTGCACCACCCTTAGAAGGAAACAAGAGTACTTTCTACTTACCGCATCATTGCGTAATTAAAGAGTCTAGTACAACGACCAACAATGAATCGCCACCTAGAGTGGACTCAGAATTGAAGACACAAATTCGGGTACTGATGTCTAAGGTACAAGTGCCTGAATTTGAGAAGTATTCTTCATTTCTCAAACTGAAACGAGTATATGGATATGTACTGAGATTTATCCATAATACTCGTAATAGAGAGAAATTATATTCCGGTTCCTTGTCTTCAATCGAGTTGAAACAAACGGAACTAATGGTGGTGAATCACATTCAAGCCATTGAGTACAAGAGGGAAATCCACGAGTTAACTTCCAAGAAACAAGTAGATTCTTCAAGTGACTTGAGATCACTTAACCCATTCCTGGATAAAATGGACTTCTCAGAGTTGGTGGCCGTCTTGAGAATTCTCAGTTGACATTTGATGAGAAGCATCCAATCATATTACCAGCTAAAAATGTTGTGACTAAACTGTTAGTGAAGCATGAACATGAGATGTTACTTCACTCCGGTGCTCAAGCAGTTCTGTGTTCACTGCGCACCCGTTATTGGATACCTCATGGTAGAAATACTTTTCGTGGGGTAATTAGGTCCTGCTACAAATGTTTCAGAGTTAAACCACCTCGAACTAGTCAGATGATGGGACAACTTCCTGAGTATAGAGTAGAGCAAAGTCTTCCCTTTGTTAAGGTAGGTTTGGACTACGGAGGTCCAATTGTAATAAAGGGAGACAACCCAAGATCTAAGGTGAAATTCAAGGCTTACATAGCACTTTTTGTATGTTTAGTAACTAAGGCTATCCATTTAGAAGTTGTCAGGAGCCTTACTACTAAGGACTTCATTGCTGCCCTCTATAGATTTGTTGCCCGCAGAGGACGCCCTTGTCTCATATTGAGTGATAATGGTTCAAATTTTGTTGGGGCCAATAACGAGTTATTAAATTTTGTAAAGAAACATGCGAATGCTATTACCGAGAACATTACAAATATGAACATTGAATGGAGATTTATTCCTCCTTCTAGTCCCCATTTTGGTGGACTTTGGGAGGCAGGAATAAAATCGGTTAAATCCCTTATGAAAAAGACTATAGGTAAAACTATTCTTAGTTTTGAAGAATTGTGTACTTTGTTGTGTCAGATCGAGTCTGTACTAAATTCTAGACCTATCTGCACTCCCAGTGAATCCCATGAAGAAATGTACCTAACTCCAAGTCACTTCCTGGTAGGTAGACTATTAACTAGTACTATCTCTCCTGATATAGCCAACTGTCCCCTTTCATACGATGCAAGGTGGAAGGTAGTTCAGGCTCTCTACAGGTCTTTCTGGCAACAGTGGTCCAGACAATACCTGCAGTCGCTTCAGCAAAGGAGGAAATGGATGTCTGCCGGAAGATGGTGCCCAGCTGTCGGTGATCTTGTGATCCTTCGGGACGACAACTTACCACCTCTGGTATGGAAAACTGGTGTGATCCAACAGCTTCACACTGGGATCGACGGTGTGGTACGAGTGGTCACCATTAGGACTAAAACTGGATTATTTCGACGAGCCATTGTGAAACTTGTCCCCTTACCCAGTTGTGTTGAGAGATTCACCGATGTGTTAAATCGTGAGATCCCTCAAAGGGGGGAGTATGTTGACGCCTCAGGTTGGCTGCCTTGAGTGGTTGGCGGGATGTGTCGGTGTTGGCTAACCTGAGTCGTCTCATGGATTGAACGGCGTGGTGTGTGCATAGGTCTTGTGCGTGTGTAGCTCCTAGAGAGCGGTCTTGTGTGTGTGTGGCTCGTAAGGAGCAGACGTGTCTTGTGGTGCGCTCTGTGTGAGTGAGTTGCGAGAGAACTGAACACGACGGGAGCATGTGGTAACATTAGTGTATATTATTAATTCTAGTTGAAATATAGTCTTATTTTAATATGTTTAATTCTTTGTGTCACAGTAATTCCTAAATCTGCAGTCCACTTCAGAGAGAAGAACTTTATAGCTACTTACAGGTTTAGAAATAAAGTTCCGTGAACAATTTACCTGTATGTGTAGTAAGTATTTATTATCCCTGCTACACTTATCACTAACGTCAGCCACTACACTTTTCAGCACGACAATATCTCCAATAATCACGTATGGGCTCGAATTAATATGGGAAAAATTAACAATCAGTAACTTAGAACGCACTGAGAAAGTCAAGGCACGGTTCCTAAAATGTGCCCTCACAGTGGGAAAATGTGCTCCATCAAGGCTGGCATATGAGCTGGCCAGGGAAACTTTTTACATAGAAGATCTGAGACTCAGCCTACCATCTACCGGAGCCAGCAACAAGCTACTAGAATGGAGAAGAATGAAAACACCGGAGATAGATATCGGCTTCTATGGGACGACTGAAATGATCGATCGCAACTGGACCAAAGAGAATCAGGAGCAGAGACACACCATTACAAGACTAGCCATTCACGGCTTCTACCACAAATTATGCAAGAACAAGACATTCCACACCCCGAATGACCAATGTATATGTGAATTGTGCGGACAGAGATGCAACCAATATCATATCACCGAGTGCCGTGAAAGAACAAAATCGATCTCCGAATATAGCAAAGAATAAAACCCATTCGGGTGAACCTTCCATATTTATTAAAAACATCTAATTCAAAAATTAAATAAATAATCGCAAAAATGAAGTTCTGTTTTTTTTTTTTTTTCATATTTTGTCAAATTTTAGAGCCATTGCGCGACCGGAAAATGTCAACCGATTTTTATATTTTTTTAATATATTTTTTTGTCATTATAATTCGCAACTTTTCCGCGCTATTACAACTTCCAAATAAAAACAATGAGTTTTTTCGATCTGCCCTAATACTGAGTTTTGTTTATAAAACATCGATAATTGTGTCCGCTAGAGCGATTTTTAAATTTTCACTTCAGGTGAACTCCTATACCTAAAGCCTTTAGAGGGTCAAATTGTGAATCTAAACCATCGAGCGACCTACTCAAAAAAAAAAAAAAGAATTAAAATCAGTTCAATCGTTTAAAAGGAGTTCAATGACATACACACATATAGAAGAATTATAATATAGATAAAAAGTCCACCGCTGTGGTCTCGGGGTAGCGTGCTGCCTTGTCACGCAGCGGGCACGGGTTCGATCCCCGGTCGGGACAGTTTTTCTGGGTGAGGCTTTTATCGGGGTATTTCCTCACCTGTAGGACAAATGTCAGGAAAACGTTAAGGCCCAAACGGTCCCCAAAATCATATGGCCATCGCAATCATCATCATTCATATTCATCTTAGGTTAAGCTTAGGATTAGGGACTCTCCTGGCGCACCATTATCATCATCATCACCCATCATATCATCGGGACAACGTAACCCCGCCTTCCAGGCGCCCCAACCTCAGAAGTGGGTTACAAGTACGCCATGCCAGGAGAGAAACCAGGAATGTCGAAAGACAAACATAATAATATAGATAAAAATGAGCGTTAGACTGCCCTTTATGGACTAAATACTACTTGACCGATTTGAATGGGGTCTTCACCATCATTTAGATACTTTTTCTGGGATAATTAACGTATATAACATATTACCCTACGTACAATAGGTCCGAAGCTAAAAAAAAAAAAAAAAAAGTCATCGGAGCACTAATAAATTCGCTTTTTTTTGGACGCTTATATGGCTTATGCTCGTAAACCATAGCAAGTACTGCAAATTAATATACACAGAATTGATTATCTAAAAATTATACAAAAAGTCGGGAGCAGAATAGGTATATCTTTTACGGATATACTCACAAAAAATATTTTTGTTTTTCAGCTCATTATTGCCAAGACGATCGAGATAAATAGATTCGCGCAACGCCGGGTAAAATAAGCACGGGGTATCTAAAAATAATTACGATATAAATTTATAATTCTTTTTCTTTTCATTTATTCAACTAAACATAAAATCATATTTTATTTATTTAGGCGTAGCAGCGCACGCCGGGTATTAGCTAGTTATATAAAAATTCAACCTGCGTATGTTTATAACTTATAGACTTCTAAACCGCTCGACAGATATTCATGAAATTTTGTACATACAGGTTATCAGTTACAGCGACTGTTCATCCGCTATCTGTTATGCTATAAAACTATAAAGTGTATGAGTTCTTTTGTTACGAAAAATTAAAAAAAAAAAAATATATATATATATCGCTCTAGCGGTTGCAATTTCCGATGATTCAGAATGGAATTCAGAATATGCTATTAAAATAAACCGATGTAAGTATTGTCCAAAACTCACCGACATCCGATCATTATAAATAGGTTCATAATTTGTTAACATGTCTGAAGAAGGTACAGTGTACCGAAACAGCTGTCACTGAATTATATAATAAATACGAAAATCAAATAAAACTACGACTCAGTTTATTATAAATAGGGATTTACCTTAAATCCGAAATTAAAAATGTACTCTAGCAACCGCCATATTTGGTCCGTCGCAATGTATACAATTCAGTTTAATTAAACCCTTATTTTATTTTTACTTATTCAACTAAACATAAAATAAATATTAAATTTATTTAGGCGTAACAGCGCAGGCTGAGTATTAGTAAACATATATTGTAGTAGTAATATTAAATCCTTAGTGATCTCGGTGAGAGCTTTCCAACGAATACGATTTGTTGATATTCTCTTTACTACCTTCCAAATATTTCGAATCAAAAAAATCTTCATTTATTGTTTTTATCCATGATCGTCTTGGTCAACCTACTCTCTGTGCTTCTTCAAGTTCCATTTAAAAACTTGTTTAACAAATAGTCTCGTTGGATTTTCTTAGACGGAACATCAACCTGGCATAAGAGGCCTCTGGCTAAAATTTGTCGACCCATTAAAACACAACTTTCAATTGTTAACAACCATATTTGGTAAAGAGTTATCATTGCATATTATATAGGATGTGCTAATACCCAGCGCGCGTTGCTACGCCTAAATGAATTAAACTGTAAAGGTTAATTAAATCGTATGGTATGGGTATATGCTGACCCGAACCAAACATGGCGGTTACTAGTAAGTTTTTAATATCGAATTTCAGGTTAATTTCCTATTCTAGTTGTCGGAATTCGCTCATTTTTGTATAATAAACATCTCCGTTTATTTTAGTAGAATATAGCCTACTACTAATGTTTGTTGTGGAAACATCGAAAAAGGTGGCCGCTAGAGCGATTTTTAAATTTTCACTTCAGGTAAAAACGACAACCTAAGGTTTTAAAGGTTCTAATTGTGAATCTAAACCATCCAGAGATTCACTCACTCAAACACACACGCAAAATTTCATCAAAATCGTTTAGGCAATTTATAATTTCGGATTTCAAGTAAACCCCCACTTCTGATATTGTCGGATTTCGTCCTTTTTTGGACAATACCTAACTCGGTTTATTTTACTAGGATATACTAAGTTTGTTGTGAGCCATCGAATAATGTGACCGCTATAGTGATTTTTCAATTTTCCTTCAGATGAACTCCTACACCTAATGCTTTTAGAGGGTCCAATTGTGAATTTAAACCATCGAGGAACCCAACCAGACACCCACAAAAAATTCATCAAAATCGGTCCAGTTGTTTAGGAGGAGTAGAGTGACCAACACACCTACAGAATAACTATATATACGTATGTTTATTAATTTATTATCAATAGGGGCCTATGTATAATCGGAGCGAAATTATGCTTTTCTTTCAACAGGATTCTTGATAGAGTCCGAAAGTAGTTAATGAGAAAGTTCTGTGGAAAAAGAGTTTTCATTTCTCCTATATATCTAGGTCACGTTGTTCGTTCCATTCATTTATGATGAAATGCACCCAAGTTAATGTACAAAGTTTTTCAAGGGTGTCATAAACTCACCGCCACAGATATTTCGTATAAAATTTTAAAAGAACAACACGACATGACGTAGGAGTTAATAAGCGGGCGCTGAACTACGTTAATAAGGGCTGAGGGCACATCCTACACAGCTACTAAAAAAAGATTTTATAACACAAGGAAGAATCTCCGCACAACACTCCTTCCTCAAAGCAAATAATCCAAGCAAGAATAAAAGTTTATAAACATGAAGGAAGATTATGGATTCACGGAAGAACTTCGTTGCCGTCATCTTGGTTTTATTCTTTTACTAGCTAATACCCGACATGCGCTACCACGCCTACATAAATGAAAATGAATGTGCTTTTATGTTTAGTTCAATAAGTAAAAAGAAAAAATAATTAAAAATGTATATCCAAATTGCTTTTAGATATCCATGCTGATTACCGGCGTTCTCCAGGAATCTACTTAACCCGATCGTCTTAGCATAAATGAGCTGAAAGAAAAAAAATCACTATTGTGAGTTATCCGTAAAAAAAATACCCGCTGTGCGCTGCTACGCTTGCCCGGGAATCTAGTCATCCCGATCTTCTTGGTAACAATGAGCTGAAAGGTAAAAATGGTCATTGTGAGTTATGCGTAAAAGATAGACATATGCTGTCGAGGACTTTTTTGTAGATTTTTTGTGACATTCAATTCTGTGTACATTAATTTGGTGCATATGTTGTGGTTTAGACAGCAGTAAGCCATTTAAGCGACAAAACGTTTCAAAAAGCATTTTATTCTCTACAAAGGGTGATTGTTAAGGGTGAAGGGGTTGAGTATTACAACTCTCTTATAGCCTAAAACCATTCCCGGAAACTCCTGAACATTTTGCAAAAAGCCCCATCACAATCGGTTTAACGGTATGGCAGCGCATAAAGGACAAGCATACAGACAGACATAATACTTTGATTTTTATATAGGCCTCTATAGATTATACTAATACCCGGCGTTCGATGCTACGCTCAAATAAATTATATATTATTGTTAAATTTTAGTATCGAATTAACTCATCCACATAATAGTTTTAGAACATAATAGATAGCGGCTAAACACTCGCCGTGCCTGAAAAACTTGAATTCACAAAGGAAAAAGCAAATATGAAGGTTGTTAAGATATGATTTTAATTTTCGGATTTAAGGTAAGTCCCGCGCCGTAGCCGAGCGGTTAAGGTAGGAAGCCTTGGCGCAGAGCTACGGGACTTGCGCTGGTTCGAGTCTCCATGAGGGAAGAAATTTTCTCATGGTATTTCGGCCAGTATGGGACCGGTGCCCACCCAGCATCGTGAGGCAATTGGGTAGCTACAATAAGTAGCGGCTCCAGGTTGAGGAACCAGCTATAACGGCTGGGGGACTCGACATGCTAACCACATGTCACCCCTACACTGGCTGTTGATCATCAACCTCTGTGATTGACACATGTGGATGTGAAGGGCCAGCAGCCGGCTGGTAAAAGGGCAACCGCTGAAAAGTGGAAAGACCCTCAATCGGAATCGGATTTAAGGTAAACCTCAACTTATAACGGTCGGAGTCGGATTTCGCTGAGGTTTGGACAATATCTACCTTTATGTTAATAGCATATACTGAGTTTCGTTAGAATTTTTTTTTTAATTCCAGTTTCAGTTTAACTTCTCCGAAAGACTCGAAGAGAAAATCAGCTCAGATTTTATAAAATTATGGCTGTTCCTGTTCTTTTATATGGATCTGAATCTTGGGTACTTGCAAAAAAAGATATCTCACACATTCAAGCCACTGAAATGAAATTTTTAGATCCGTAAAACGATGTACACGCATGGATAGATTACACAATGAATCAATAATAAATGAACTGGAGAAATTTTCAATAGTCGATAAACTAGAAGAGCACAAATACCAATGGAAGGAACATTTAGACAGAATGGACAACAAAAGATTACCCAAAAAGATAAACAGCTACAAACCACATGGAAAAAGATCTTTGGGACGGCCAAGGAAACGATGGACTTGAGACCGGAACAGGTCGCAATGACCTAATCCTGGAAAGGAAGAAGAAGAAGAAGAAGAAGATTAACTTCTACACCTAATTGTTTTAGAGCATAATAGATAGCACTAAACACGCGCTTATTCGAATGGAACGTTGTGTCAAAATTTCAAGTCAGTCGACCGAATTTTTCCAGTTTTGCGACCACAAACGTACGTAAGCTGAATTTCTATATAGGCCTAGGCTTGTAGATTATATTAAATTACATTACGTTATACTCGTATTATATAATAATCAGGAAACGTGACTGGAAGTTTTTGAGATGTGGATATGGAGAAGGATGTAGCGTTTAAAATGGACAAACTAGAAAAATAAAGATCAGCTAGACAGAGTGGGTGAAGGGAAAACAATGCTGGAACTCATAAAGAAGAGGAAAAGAAATTGGATTGGCCACTGGCTAAGAAAAATTGCCTGCTGACGGATGCCCTAGAAGAAATGGTTAACGGAAGGAAGGTTAGAGGCAAAAAAATACATCATGTGATAGACAATATTAATATAAATGGTTTGTGGTTTTTGTACGGATACAAAAAAGTAAGCGTGAGTTAATGAAAGAGTGGAGAATGCTGAGTTTGCATTGAGTCTGCTCTTGAGCAGAACACTATATATATATATATATATATATATATAGGTTATTTAAACATGGACTCTTACTTTAAGGGAGGAAAGGAGATTACGAGTATTTTTGAGAATAAAGTTCTTAGGAAAATTTTTGGACCAAAGAGAGATGAACAGACAGGTGAATGGAGAAGACTACATAACAATGAACTACATGGTCTTTATAGGAAGCCAGATATAATAAGAACAGTTAAGTCTCGTAGACTGCGATGGGCAGGACATGTTGCGCGTATGGGGAATGAAAGACGTGCATGGAAACTTCTTGTAGGAAAGCCAGAAGGAAAACGCCCAGTTGGTAGACCAAGAATGAGGTGGGAGAACAACATTAACTATGATTTGAGGGAAGTAGATTATACAGGGAATGATTGGGAAAGCATTAGCTCAGGATAGGGATGTATGGAGAGCTTATGTCCGCGCGGCCATGAACCTACGGGTTCGATAGTGCCAGTGAGTAAGTAAGTAAGTAAGTAAGCGTTTATGCCTCCTATGCAGGAGGTCCGTGTTGTATCCCTGATCGGGTCAAATTTCTTGGGTAATATTTTCGGGATTTTTCCTCACATATAAGACACATGCCAGGGAACTTTAAGGCCCAAACAGTCCCAAAACATCATCTGGCCATCATAATCATCATCATATTCGCCATGTTAAGTATGAATGTGTGTTTGAAAGGTGTTTTTCGTCTTAACGTTGTGTTGTCTCGGAGGAGGCCCTGAGATTGAGCTGATCTCTTATTTGGGGATACCCTCTATGTCCTTGTATGGTCAGGTAAGTATGTTTATGATCTATAGTTTAAAATCCCTCTCTCGACAGGTCCTGCGACTGTAGGGCCCGATTGGCGTGTGGCACGTAATATTAATATGTTATATTATTTTTTATTAATGGCGTAGTCCATTTTTGAGCCATAACCTCTCCTTATCTTAGGAGTTATTAGACCAAGCTATTTTTAGTTATCTTATTTTCGCACATATGTCTTGAATGGCATGCGGTCAACACACCGACTCAATGAGACATCAAGCAGGCAACTAAGGTATAAAAAGGACGTTGAGTTCGGTACATTTTGCTTAGAGGCCCTTTTATTCTGGCTTAACGATATTTTACGAGCCTGAAAATCTATGTTACATTACATTATACACAGTGTTCCAAAATGATGGACGGAGATTTAAGAAGTTGGCATAGCTTTACAACTGAAATTTCTTGCGCAATTATTTGCTATAATGAAAGTAAAACTGTGGAAGTTTCATATCCTGTATGCAGTAATTTGTTTCTTGTCACAATTTCGTCACAGAATTAAATTTATGAAAATGGCGAATCCTGTACAGAAGTCATGCTGTGTGTTGCAATTTGCGAGGGCTGGTTCCATTATTGCAGTGCAGCGAGATTCCCGACGGCAATTTGGAATAATTGATCCTCTGACAGATAAAAGTATCCCTCGATTGTATAACAGTTAGATACCTCATTTTCTTAATAATGTGCGACAGTGGTTGAACGATAATGTTCCCCGAAGATGGATAGACGTGCCGCGCCGGTACGGATGACATGGTTTATTCCCGATGGCCTCCACGGTCTCCCGATATCACACCTTGTGATTTCTTCCTATGGGGATATGTGAAGAACCATATATACGTACCACGACTTGCCGTCCACTTTCCAAACTTGAGAAAGATTGTTGCTGTTGTTGAATCCAATACTCCAAATATGCTGAACAAGGTTTGGGAGGAATTCCACTATCGGCTAGTTGTGTGCCGTGTAAGAAAACTTATAAAGTACGTTATGAAAACTCGAAGGATTTCTCTTTAATCCCGTATAAGTTTTGTTCTTATATATAAAT
This sequence comes from Diploptera punctata, assembly GCA_030220185.1. Classification (NCBI taxonomy): domain Eukaryota; kingdom Metazoa; phylum Arthropoda; class Insecta; order Blattodea; family Blaberidae; genus Diploptera; species Diploptera punctata. Next base: position 201,979 of record JASPKZ010001218.1, on the reverse strand, counting down.
AAATAAATAAACAAATATATATAATGTAAGGCAAATTAAACAACTTTGAAACTCCGTCCATCATTTTGGAACACAGTGTATTGTATGTAGGCAATTATATTGTATTATATTGTATTTATATTGTATTATATTATATTATATTACATTGTAAACTATATTTAAAAATAGTGACATCGACAAATATTATGATAAAATGCAATATATTCATTAAATTTGGAGGAAACGCCATATCCGAAAATATGCTGTTTAACTGTTAGAAGGAGTTAGTAGAGACAGGGTATGATATTAGCTATAAAATGAGCAAGTTAGGGTGAGAAAATGGGAGAGTTAGTACACCTGATTACTTTAGTGTTCACTTTTCTGTTAGTGGTTTTTGTGTTAAGTTTGCTGCATTGTCTGCGACATAACTAATAGGCTACATATCTTACATTGTAAATATGATGATTTTAAATTAATTTGAGCTCAAATTCTCTTTCGTTATAGGGCATTTCACACTTTTTGGGGGGGAATGAACATACAGTAATTGTATATTTCTCTCAGGTAGTTATTCACATACTGCAACAATAAATTGTGTGTTTTCCGTTTTTTTATTTGAATTTATATATGGATAACTACTGTAGCTAATACCCGGCGTGCGTTGCTACGTCTAAAATAGTATATTAACGGTTAATTAATTTGCATGGTATACGCTGAGGCGAATCAAACATGGCGGTTGCTAGTCAGTTTTTAATTTCGGATTTCAGGTAAACCTCCACTTCTATGTGTCGGATTTCGCTCTTTTTAATTTTAATAGGACTGAGTTTCGACGTGAAACATCGGAAACTGTGACCGCTAGAGCGATTTTTAAATGTTCATTTCAGGTGAACTCCTACATCTAATAGTTTTAGAGGGTCCAATTGTGAATCTGAACCATCCAGGGACCCACTCAAACCCACAGAAAAAAAAATCAAAATCGATCCAGTCGTTTAGGAGGAGTTCAGTGATATACAAACGTACAGAAGAATTATATATGGTGGCATATAATCCCCGTCCTGTCTATATAAGGAGAGATCTCAGTGTTTTATTTATTTTTTGTGAAAACTGTTTCATTTCATAATTTTAGGGGCGTGCAACAAATTTGCCAAAAATCCTTGTAATATTCACTACTTGAAATTCAGCGCTAACATACAGCTGATATTATTTCAATATATTAAAATTTGAATTATACTTTTCATTATAAATAGGCGTATATTAATTAAAGTTTCAGATGAAATATGTCATGTAACTGGTTGAATATTTTAATTAAGTTTCGTATTTCATACATTCAATTGCGAATTCGTCGAATGTTTCTACGTGCTCATCATTATTAATTCATTTCTACATGAAAATTCAGAGATAATATCGCAAATAAATGTTATATTTTTAGAGAGGTTTCATAGAATCGTTTTGAAGTATGGCTGCACATTTATTAATTCTATTATTAACCCATACATTTGTAAAACAGTAATATCTCGTATCAGTTATTTAAATGTTGCGAACCGCACAGAAAACGAAATCGTATATAATTGTTATTATTATGTTTATTGTATAATTCCTTCTTCTGTTTTATTAAAACTATTAGATAAATTAAAACAATTGACGTCCTATAGGATACATTGCGAATTTAAGAGTAATTTTAATGTTTTTGGTAACTTATTTCTAACGTTTCTGTCTCGAATTCGAAACTTAGAATTTCAAATGCGGTTTAGATCAGAGGAATTTGTTTTCGTAAACGTCAGAGCATACAACATGTATATACAGACTTTCAATGTTTACACATCTGTGCCTGAAGTTTTATTTTCCTTCTCCACTCGTCCCTATCCATCCACTCCATGTCCCCCAGTCCTCGTATTCTCATTCCAGTTCTTATTTATTGCATCCACGAGTTTCGAGGTCTGCCTTTCTTTCTTCTTCCACATGGACATCATTTCAATGTGTTCCTGGGTAACCTTTCTTCTTGTGTTCGTCGTACATGCCCATACAAATTTAATTGCTTGTATCTTATATAATCTACTATTGAATATTTAATACCCCTTTTTTTCTCGTGTTACATTTTTTTCTTCTTCCAATTATGAACTTCTTACTGCTCTCCTAAAGAAATTCATTTCCATGGACAGACGTTTTTGTTGAATTTTCATATTGTCCATATGTGACAGTACTTCTCACTATTGAATTATATATTTGTAACTTATTATTCCTGGTTATATGTCTGTTCCATGTGAAACCATTATCGTTGCTGTTATTGCTCTACATTTATTTATTCTGTCCTGGTATTGGCAGAATTGTGATCCATTTCTTAGGTTGGGGCACCTGGAAGGTTACTCCGATGATGGGTGATAAATGAAAATGAAGCACCAGGAGAGTTCTTAACCTGAACTTGACCTAAATTCCTGGTCATGGGTAACCACAAAAATAATTCCCTTTAAGGAGATATGCGCATGGTTTGTCCGGTAATCAACCCCGGGACCTCATGATGTGTAGTCAGAAACGCTGACCAATAGCCCATGAGGCTGGTCTGATTACAAATATAAAAACGAGGCTACAGGTACATAAAAACAGTAATAACCTAATGGAATACATGAAAAAATGTACTAATTCTAAGATATCAAACAGGACGGGAAAAAGGCTTAGTTCTTGGTGTCGATATACTGAACTAAGCCATACCTCTTATATTGGTGAAACTCACTACCGTTTTCTTAAATGTGTTAGTAAACAGTGAAAATAACTAACCTATCTTAACCCTCAACTGGTAGGGTGAAATTTCTGTTACATAACTGGTAGGGTGGGGTCATGATGACCCTGATAATATAATAAAGGAAATGCATACATTTGGACTTTATTATTTGACTATATCTGACATAATATATTAATCTAATAAATTATAACCTCTTCACACCTAATTTTAACTAAGTACATCAAGTCTAAATAACAGAATTTAATTTATTTTTCTTGGAGTGCATTAAAAATATATTTTAGACACAGATTGTACATTCAGACATATACATTGACTATATAATAAACAGCATGTAGGAATTACACTAATATAGTAAACTAAGATCAATTACACAAGAATAACAATATTAAATCTAATTAAGTTGCATCATTTAGTAACAAAACCGAAGGACAAAGAACTGGAATTTGAAACTAGGTAAATCTCAATAATCGCTCTAGGACTATAAAAAATAATTGTAATAAATTATCCTATCACTCTAATCAGGAGACAGATCATAATTCCAACTGAGTAGTAACTCCATTCATCATATACCTAAATTGACAATATTATTCAAAAACAGACAGGACAGATTTTTTTAGTACATCCTGGACATAGCAGTTTCATACACATTTCACAATTTGTTCCAGCTTTCCCATTCCGACCACGAGGATAGGTAGAACATATTTTCATTTTTCCTGGAGTCACGGTAGGCCCTGCTTCCTTTTCTGTGCTTGGGCCCGATATATCACCAATTTTCTCAATCATCTGCCGGAGTTCACGAGAAATTCCTTGATGCTACTTCTGCGAATACGTTCAGGATGACAAGTGATTTTCCGAGAGTAATAATGAATTGACGCCTGGTAATGGATTTTGCCTCTTTTCTGCTTGTCATAAGTATATGACCATTTACTGTAGCGATATCCATTATGGCAAAAAAATATCACCATTGGCCATCGTCTCGTCCTTCGAGCAGTAGAATAGGTTGAAACTTTCTGATCCAAGGAATCAACTCTACCTTTGGTCATGTTATGGAATTGTATTATTTTCGGTTTTTGTGTATCGCTATCGATACATTTGGTGTGATGCATAGTGGAATTCAGAATGACAGCTTTGTTCTTTTTTGGAACATACAGATGAACCTACAGTTCTCTTCTTCTATGGAAGAAATTCTGGAGGAATTTGTCTCTTATTTTTCCTAACCGTTTCCACATAGGTCAATCCTGTATTCTTCAATTCATCAGCCACGTCGATAGACGACAACCAACTGTCCCCCGTAATCCCGTATCTACCTCTTTTCCGAGGTTGGAATAATTGCTTCTTTTCCTCTCTATTTCACCATTTGTGTGTCTTACAATAATATCTAGAATGTCATCTGTAAGAAGAAAACTCCAAGAAAGTTCTGGTTCTAAAGTGGGGGATTCCTTAGTATCTCCGCGAATTCCAGGAAGATGTGTAATGATATTGGGTTGAGCGGTGCGTCCTCGTAAAACGAGATCATGACTCCACTTGTATGTATCTTTACCTTACATGAAAGCTGTATCGTCAACATCAGGATTACCATCTACATCATCGTCATCAGAATTGCCACTTTGTTCACTATCAGTGTCGTGTTCACTCTCAATAACAAAATTTTCATCAACTTCATTCTCATATTCAGCATCTGATTCATTCAAAATGCTAGTTAACTCTTCACTAGTTAGGTTTTTATACATCGTTCACTATAAAAAATAAATTCAGAAATGAATACAAGTGTACCCTGAAATAATAATGAAAAAAATCATTCTTCTGCTAAATGAAAAAATAGTTACGTTTAAGGTAGGCTGGGGTCAAAGTGACCCGAGAAGCGCAAGACGTTAAAAAAACTGAAATAACACAAAAATGCAAAAACACAATGAAGCTTCCACTTCGCCCAAGGTTCGAGAACAGACTGAGGATAGAGTACACAGAGTTTCAGGTAGAAAATGTTTTTAGGTATATGAGAAGGAGCGTTTCCAAATAATAGCCTGGGTCATTCTGACCCCACCCTACCAGTTGAGGGTTAATACTAAATAACTAACTAACTCACTGACACATCGAACACATATTTTGATGACCGCACGGACACAAGCTCTCCCCACATCCCTATCCCGAGTCATTTGCTTTGAATCATCTCGTATATAATCTACTTCCATCAAATCATAGAAAATGTTACTCCCACATCATTTTTGGTCTGCCAACTGGGCGTTTTCCCTCGGTTTTCCTACAAGAAGCTTCCGTTCCACTCTTTCATTCCCCTTTCGTGCGACATGTTCTGTACATTGCAGCCTACGAGACTTGGCCGTTCTTATTATATCTGATTTGCTATATACATAATGTAACTCACTGTTATGTACTTTTAGTTTATTATTATTATTAGTAGTATTATTATTATTATTATTATTATTATTTTGTTCATTCATTCATTTTGGGAATTTTCCTCATCATTGAGGGTTTACTCCAACCAATTTCAATAATTAACGTGAATTAAGAAAAAAAAGTGTATATATATATATATATATATATGGTATGATAAGAAAAATAAATGCCTGGACGGGATTCGAACCCGGATCTCTGAGTCTGTACCTCAGCGTGATATCCATTACACTACCAGGCGAATCCAATTCAAACACTTATTTTTCTTATATATGTATTATACTCTCCATTATTACTAGATGTCGCGAGAACACTGTCTTCACTGCCATCTAGTAGCTGACTATATCAAGTAAGCAAATTAAAGAGAATATTTATTTTACTTTATAACAGTGACGCTTTATCGATGTTATAATTAAATCTTTAACATTGAGCAATGCAAGCTTAATATGGTATGATAAGAAAAATAAATGCCTGGACGGGATTCGAACCCGGATCTCTGAGTCTGTACCTCAGCGTGATATCCATTACACTACCAGGCGAATCCAATTCAAACACTTATTTTTCTTATATATGTATTATACTCTCCATTATTACTAGATGTCGCGAGAACACTGTCTTCACTGCCATCTAGTAGCTGACTATATCAAGTAAGCAAATTAAAGAGAATATTTATTTTACTTTATAGCAGTGACGCTTTATCGATGTTATAATTAAATCTTTAATATATATATATATATATATATATAATACTACGGACTACGGACTACGGACTACGGACTTACAGACTATCAGTTTGCAACTAATATTCACAAATTTCCTTTCATTAAAGTTCTCCATCGTTCTCTGCCCTCTCTGTCTTCATCTGTTACACCAAATTTCCTCATTCAATTTTGAATGTTGTTCTTCAGGTTGTTCTTGGTCTACCTTTTCTGTTCCTTCTTTCAATTTTCAATGCATTTTTCGTTATTTTGTTTATAATTTGGCAGAACACCTTATATTTACCTGCAAATGTGAATTTTATAGATATCATGTTGCATTATTTTAAATGTTACTGCATTTTTGGTAATTGTTAGTGCATTATTACATTTTTGTAATGCATTTACTGTATTTTATTGTGCATTAAAATCCTTGCCCTATTCATGACACAAGTTGTAAAGTTTAGCCAATAAATCAACCAATATATCTTATGAAGATATTACCAATTCAAGGGATAAGGAAAATGAAGAGAAATCTTGATCAAGTTATTTTCTAGCTGAATTTGAACTCAGTTCTAATGCGTCAGCACAGATCCATTTCGTTGTGTGTTTAAAGAAAACCTGAATGTTGGAGTGTTCCTTTTGTTCGAGCATGAAATGTGGAATGTTTTAGTGAAAAAAGGAGCAGGTGAAATGAAAATCTGTGTCACTTAGCGGAGTAATAAATGTCTAGGAGATACGTTCTGCATATCTTAGCAGACACGCCACACCTGGCCGCAGTCCCACACTCACCGCTTTATTAAAATCCCTCAACACTCTCCCACAAACCTGCTCCTTATTAGAAAGTCACATCCGCCTATCTTACAGGCGTCGCATTTTGTACTGAGAAATTGTTTAACTAAATGTAGAAACATTTGAGGTGAATTTTAACACTTAACTCACTGGTACTATCGAACCCGTAGGTTTATGGCTACGAGGACAAGCTCTCCATACATCCGTATCCTGAGATGTTTTCCAATCATTCCCTGTAAAATCTACTTCCCTCAAATCATGGTTCAAGTTATTCTACCACCTCGTTCTTGGTCTACCAACTCGGCGTTTTCCCTCCGGTTTTTCTACAAGAAGCTTCCAAGCCACTCTTTTATTCCCCATTCGTGCCACATGTCCTACTCACCGCAGTCTACGAGATTTCTTCTTCTTCTTCTTCTTCTTCCTTCCAAGTATTAGGCGAAGGCCTGTTACGATCCTATAGAAAATTTTCTCTCCAGCGTTTCATAGGACGGCCCAGTGATCTCCGTTCTCTTGGTATATTGCTCTACGAGATTTAACTCTTCTTATTATATCTGATACAAAAAAAGGAATCAAAAGTAACATTTTATTAAGCAATGACAGTCCCATTACTTTTGTATGGTAGTGATTTTTGAGTTTTAACTAGAAGTGAAGAGAAGATCATAGAAGCATCTGAAACGAGATTTCTGAGAAGTGTAGCTGGCTGCAAACTTCTAGATAAAAGAAGAAGTGAAGACATTGGAAACGAGCAAAATATGTTTAAACTTCTCGATAAAATACAAGAATCTAAAAAAAAACTGGAAATAATATTTTCAAAGAATGAAAAATTAACGCATACCAAAAATTATACTTAATTAAAAACCAAAAGGAGACAAGGATGTTGGTAGACTGAAAAAGAGATGGATTCAACTTTCTGAATGAGAATGTACGAGACCGTAACAAGCCACATGAGTTTAATTCATGATAGTTGGTGATGACGATTATATCTTATTTCCAACAAAGATCAAGTAGCTCACTGTTATGTAGTCTTCTCCATTCGCCTGTCTGTTCATCTTTTTTTTGACAAAACAAAAACTAAGAACTTTATTGTCAAATACTCGCAATCATTTCTCCTCCCTTAAAGTACGACTCCATGTTTCACATCCATATAATATAACTGGGAGAACAAGAGTTTTATATATTTTCAGTTTAACGTTATTTCAAAGAAGTTGGGACGATAACAGTCGCTGTAATACATAATAGCATGTATTTCCGGAATTGAACCTACGTTTAATTTCTTTGTGAACCTCATTCTTGTTTTTGTAATTATTGTTCCTAGGTAATTGAGTTCAGCCACTTCTTCAAAATTTCCCCAACTTGTCATTAACTTTCCATTTCCATTATATAGGCTATATATTTTTTTGTGGAAAACAACGGGAAGGTACCACACCTATAATTCCCTACTAATGCTGCATAAAATAGCATGAAAATGCTATGATTGCAGTGAAGGACCTACCATAGGGCAGAACTCTATAATAAATAAATATATATATATATATATATGTAGATCCATACATAGTAATTCTGCCCAAAGGCATGTCCTTCACTGCAATCATAGCATTTTCACGCTATGCTTGCAGCGTTACTAGGGAATTGTTGGTGTGGTAGCTTCCCGTTGCTTTCCACAGCGGTGAAGGATAATGATGATGATGATAATAATGGTAAGGATAATGACGATGATGATGATGGCCATATGATTTCGGGGACCGTTTGGGTCTTAAAGTTTTCCTGACATTTGTCTTACAGGTGAGGAAAAACCCGGATAAAAACGTCACCCAGAAAAACTGCCCCGACCGGGTATCGGACCCGAGCCCGCTGCGTGACAGGCAGCACGCTACCTCGAGACCACAGCGGTGGACATTTCCATTATATAGTCTATATATATATATATATATATATATATATATATATATATATATATTGGAAAGCAACGGGAAGGTACCACAACTATAATTCCCTAGTAAAGCTGCATAGCATAGCATGAAAATACTATGATTGCAGTGAAGGACCTACCCTAGGGCTGAACACTACAATATATATATATATATATATATATGTACTGAAATTGACATTTCGATACAGGAATTACGTCTTACTGCGCAAACTATACGTCATCGCGTCTCCATCTCGAGTGTCATCTTTATGAACAGTGCCAAATGCTTTCCTATCTATCCCTTCCTTTCCTAGTACGCACCCTGTGCTATCGCGCATTCCCCCTCTCCCTGTGAACTCTCATAAATAGCTGTGTTTTCTAACATCGAATCATCATCTACTTAGTCACCAATAGAGTCTGGTCAGAGCAGCTCAGGAGAGCTGGTTTAGTTTGTTTAGTCCAGTAAGCCAGGGTGGGGACGCTAGGACAGTATTTTCCCCAACCCGAGGCTGGACTAGAGTGAGTGATAATGTATGTATGTATGTTGATTTATATCATATTTTCTTTTTTGTATAGATGATCTACTATGATTTCTTTTCTTTGTAAATTTAATATTTATTTATTTATCTTTATATTATATCTGACTATTTTTTGACTCGCATTAAAAGCTTTAGTTGTGCTTTTTTTACTTACTCTATGCATATTCATTCAGTAGTTAACATAAGTCAGATGTCAAAGTCAAAATCCAAAAGCTTGCTCAAGCGTGTGTTAGTTCCTTTATCCCAAAGCTTCCACGATTGTATTTTATAAGTCAGTAAACATTACATATTGGGAGAATTTAGTAAAGAAAGTTGAATTCCTCTTTGCCTCTATGGGCCCGGGCAAAGATGTCACAATTTGAACAATCTATGCTTTCCAGTCAAAATAGTTATCAACAATAACGGTTTGATCCAGCACCTATACGGTGCAATTTCTGGTACCATTGAGCGTGGTTACGCCGGTGCATATATATACAATATAGCCCTGTCACGCAGCGGGCCCGGGTTCGATCCCCGGTCGGGGAAGTTTTTCTGGGTGAGATTTTATCGGAGTTCTTCTTCACCTGTAAGACAAATGTCAAGAAAAATTTAAGGACCAAACGGTCCCCGAAATCATATGGCCATTATCATCATCATCATCATCATCATCCCCATCATTATCATCATCTTTCACCGGTGTGGAAAGCAACGGGAAGCTACCACAGCTACAATTCCCTAGTAAAGCTGCAAACATAGCATGAAAATTGCAGTGAAGGACCTGCCTCGGGCAGAATTACTATATATATATATATATATATATATATATATATATATATATAATAGTGTTCTGCCCTAGGGCCGGTCCTTCTTGCAATCGTACTGTGCATATATATATATATATATATCCTGTTAAAATTCTAGTATGTTTTGAATTTATATTCATGTATTTTATACGGCAGAGATCCAGAATATAGGCATATAAGAACGACATAAATCTGACATAGGAAGACAGGTGAAATGTTTTTTCTTACTTTATTTTTAGCTGATATACTTCATTCTCAATTTTTCAACAGAAGCTGTGAATACGCCTGTCATCCGTTGAAACGTGTTCTCCTGCGCGTAAGAATTTTTAATATTGTGGTTTTTAATTCCTTGCGTCACTCGATGTCACATGACAGTAACAAAGGGGATATTTCCCGCCACCGCACACGTTTAAACACGTCACAGCCTTCCATCACATACTGAATCCAAAATATAATGCATTACAGTTCTGTCAATATGACGGCGTGTCTGGTAAACAAGATGACTGACTCGTTTCACAGATTATAATCAAAATCCGAAATATTTCATTCACGTTTCACATACAATATACAATATACAGCACTGAACGTAAATTTTGTACCAACTTTTTCATAGTGCATCAATTTCATTTATTTATTAATATCCATTTTTATATAGGCCTATATATATATGACATGAAAAGAAAAATAAATTCTTGAGTTGGGATTTGAACCAGAGTTTCTACTTTATACGTTTAACGCTCTAACCAACTGAGCCACTCAGGAATCCTAACACAAACATTTATTTTTCTTATACAGGGTGTCCCAAAATTAGGGACACGCCGTAGTGTAGTGGTTAAGGCACTGCGCTATAAGCCAGAAGGTCGAGGGTTCGAGTCCTGGTGGGGTCAGGATTTTTAAACTGACCTAAACCTTCTGGCGGCACTATGGCCCTGGGGTCGACTCAGCCTCTAACTGAAATGAATACCAGACTCTTGTTCTGGGGTAAAGGCGGCCGTCACGCAGGGCTGACACCCGGCTGACATCAAGTGCCGATTGTTCAGAAAAAGTAGGAGCCTTAACCTCCTACTACCCCAAGGGACTCCTGAGGCCTGTAATGGATAACTTTAATGTACATATAATTTTCATAAAAAATAGACACACAGAAAATACACTCTGAAAATATACTGTATTTATACGTATAATTATTAGGCACCAATGACCGCATTAAGTCCTTGTTGCAAAAATATTGAAATATCTGTGAGTAATATGATATGTCTGTGGCGAACTCCAAGACACAGACATGCGGGGTTTTATATGCAGGAGAGGTTGTATATTTGTGGTGTCAGTCCGTGATGAAAAGGGATATCAGTTACCACAATGGACTGAGAAAAGATCAATGGAACGGTTCTTTCATGGTTCTGATTTATACGATCCACACAACAGACGTTTAAAGAAAACCAGATGCTTTGTTACAGTCGTCCAATAGTAAAAACGTCCGTCGCGCAGGAATTGCATAAAATAAGCGAATTCCTCAGCAAGTCAAATTAAATTCTGATCATTACGGAATATATCTTCATTTTGATAATTGAATCATATATATCAAATTACATTACGAAAACAGAAAAAGAAAGTGGAACCGATAGAGCGTTGAAAATAATTCAACTAAAATTTTACATTTTGACTGTGTTATGCACCAATCGCCTATGCGCCATAATGTAAGTTTAGAGAAAAATACGTATTTGCGCGATAGTGCGTTTTGTCGTACTTACAGCAATGGCGACCATGATTGAAAGTTCGATTTCCTACATTTTGGGGTTGCCAACCTAAATAACTATACTATAATACACCCCAAACACGCGTGTGCCCTCTATGTATACAACATACAATGTACAGCCTATACAAAAATATCAAAAAAGTAGTGTTAATATACATTATACGAATCAAATGACTGCATTTTAAATGGACTGAATTTTGTTTGAAACAATATAAAATAATAAATACATACTTGCCGCCATTTTATCACTAAATTGGTCTCACGGCCTCCTGCTGATTGAACTACTAAACATTACCCACACAGTTAACGTTAGCCAATTGTTTATAATGAACGCAAATATTTCCAAAAAATATGTTATTATTTTATTGGTATTTATTATTTTGAAAACACCATCGCGCAAAAAAATGTACAACGCACATTCTTCAAGTGCTTTACAGAATCTCGGAAATTAAAAACGTCGCTATCGCTCGGTTTTTAAACATTTTCCACGGTTCTGTAAAAACCACTTCCCAACCTTGCATTGTAATATACTATTAAAGTTTAAGTCAATCTTCACTATTTATTATAGCGCCAAACTAACAATACTGGATATTGCAAGTTATTTTCCATATTTGACAGTTATCAATGAACAATCTAAGAGTGGGAACATTTGGCGCTTAGCTACATGATGCGAAATTCAGATTACATTTATGAAGATTAATTTCATAGCCGTTAGTTGCAAAAACATAGAATCTCTGATAGGACTGATGGCGTTTACATTTTATTTAATATTAGGCTATATTTAAAGATTTGGCGCTAAAATTGCGCATGTACTTATTTCACGAACCAGTGCAACAGATAGGATCAAAATATAATTTTTAAATGGAGCATAGCCTGTTGATGCATAATATTGTCCATCTTAATGGTTCGATTGTGCTGATTAATGAACTCGTTAACTTTTATTATTCAGATGCTATATGCCTTGTTAGTCCAGTCATATTAGGCGTTTCACCTCGGAATGAGAGATAATAAGCTGAAAACTCGTACAGACCTTCATTTTGGCGTTTTAAAGTTGTCTCAAAAGTCTCATAAAATCTCGTGTCCGCGTCTTAAGATATTCAAGATCAAAGGTAAAAAAAAATCGGTTTTTTGCAAATATCTCCTTTCCTATAGCTTTAATGCTATTTATATTTCTTGTAAATATTGTGTACCGAAATGGACATTTCGATACAGGAATTACGTCTTACTGCGCAAACTATACGTCATCGCGTCTCCATCTCAAGTGTCATCTTTATAAACAGTGCCAAATGCATTCCTATCTATCCCTTCCCTTCCTAGTGCGCATTCTGTGCTATCGCGCATTCCCCCCTCTCCCTGTGAACTCTCATAAATAGCTGTGTTTTGTAACATCGAATCATCATCTACTCAGTTACCATGGGAGTCTGGTCAGAGCAGCTCAGGAGAGCTGATTTTCTTTGTTTAGTCCAGTAAGCCAGGGTGGGGACGCTAGGACAGTATTTTCCCCAACCCGATGCTGGACTATAGTGAATGATAATGTATGTATGTATGTTGATTTATATCATGTTTTCTTTTTGTATAGATGATCTACTATGATTTCTTTTCTTTGTAAATTGAATATTTATTTATTTATCTTTATATTATATCTGACTATATTTTGACTCGCATTAAAAGCTTTAGTTGTGCTTTTTACTTACTCTATGCCTATTCATTCAGTAGTTAGCATAAGTCAGATATCAAAGTCAAATTCCAAAAACTTGCTCAAGCGTGTGTTAGTTCCTTTATCCCAAAGCTTCCACGATTGTATTTTATAACTCCGTAAACATTACATATTGGGAGAATTGAGTAAAGAAAGTTGAATTCCTCTTTGCCTCTATGGGCCCGGGCAAAGATGTCACAAATTTGAACAATCTATGCTTTCCAATCAAAATAGTGATCAACAATATAACCCTGCGTGGGTGCAAAATGGTAGTAGAACGTGGTTCAAATAACAGCACTATTGTAGAGAATAAAAGTCTCTACAACGTTTGTTTAAAACATTTTTTTATACATCAAACCGTTTTTGAGACAGAGGGCAGTGAACGCGCAGCACTTAGCTATCTACAGCATAATGCAAGGTCTACCGTTAGTCACGTTACATAATACGCAGTGTATAGTATATAAACCTTAAAAAAATCATCCAGCCATCATCAACTTTCACCGGTGTGGAGAGCAACGGGAAGCTACCAGACCTATAATTCCCTAGTAAAGCTGCATAGCATAGCATGATTGCAGTGAAAGACCTGCCCTGGGTCAGAATTACTAGAGATGGATGGATATATACCCCATACGTTCCTAGGAGAGTTTCTTAATCAAGCTAATTTAGTTATGCTTATTTACCTGCAGATGTCAACAACTGACATCAGCTAAATGAGACATCTAGTAGGCAACGAAGATATTAGTTGTATGGATGAAGGTCAGTTAAATTTTGCACAGAGGTATTTTTATTCAGGTCTGCAGTTCTTTTACGAGGCTGAAAATCTTCAGACTCGGGAACCACGGCTTAAAGTCCCTCCTGGTGGACTTGTATCTTAGATTTTTTCAGCCTAAAAATCCACCGACCCCTGCCTATTATAAATATTAATTCTTGATAAGGGATATGTGATCTAAACGACGGAACCAGTGGCCAGAAGCCAAGTTTTAATTTTTAACGCGGAAACTCGAATAAACCTTTTCTTTTCCACACACACACACACACACACACAAACATACAGATATATATGTCATAATTTGTAGTGCCTGGTAAGTAGGATGCGGAACATGGACTCTTACTTTAAGGGAGTGGGAAAGATTGCGAGTATTTGAGAATAAAGTTCTTTGGTAAACTTTTGGACCAAAGAGAGATGAACAGACAGATGAATGGAGAAGACTATATAACAGTGAAATACATGAAACCAGATATAATAAGAACAGTTAAATCTGCGATGGGCTGGACATGTGGCACGAATGGAACATGAAAGAGGATAATGGCAACTCGCAAGAAAAGCAGAGGGAAAGCTGGCACAGAATGAGATGGGAAAATAATATTACTTATGCTTTGAGGGAAGTAGACTATACAGGGGATGATTGGAAAACAACTCAAGATAGGGATATGTGTAGAGCTTATGTCAGCGCGACCATGCACCTGCCGGTACAATAGTGCTATTGAGTTAGAGTTAGTAATTAATTTGACTATTTAAGTCATGCATCAAATGGGAGTCAATGACCAATCACGTTTTAATGAATTTTTTTATACTATCAATGACAGTCATGTTTCACCTCAACCTTTAACGATTTCTCTTTATCAGCTCCTGCTTTTGTGATAAAGAAAGCTCCTTCTTTTTAATATTCTGAACAGGTCAGAGCATTATTTTGCAATGATTGAATCTCCAACAAATACATTGAATATAGCAAATAATAAACAGATAAACGTGTTTTGTAAATAATGATTTTTCGCAGTGGTTTACTAAACAAATAAATTAGTAATCTATACTGTCAGTTATAATATAAAATTTGATGCGTTTCATTATTTCTCTTAATACGACAAATTAAAAATTAATCCTACCGCTACAGTTCATTCCACCAGTTCTAAAGAAATTGACATCACCAGACAACTACAGAGAGAACAGCAACAACAACTGAAGAGAAAAAAAAATTAAAAAATGCACACATTACCAATAACACTGGGCAACAAAACATACACTTTGTTTTTGTCTCGGAAAGAACAATATGTGATTCTGATAGTATGTTTTCTCCTGCATTTAAATATGATATCGGTTTTTCTCCATCACGCAAGGTTTCCGAGAGACAGGAATTTATAATTTCAAACACTTTAATATTTTCTACATTCGTAACTACCCAGTATTTGAACATTCGGACTCACCTAGAAAGTAAGAAGTGACGATTTTCTGCTACATTTCGCCTGTGGAGCATCCCTCTTGATGATTCCACAATAATCGGCCAGCATATTAGGATTCCATTTGCCATGATATCTCTTTTCCATAGCTGAAATCTCCTGAGTTATCTAATTTGGTTTTATTTTACAATGGACAAATGGACGAAAAAGCGTTTATTAAAAAAATAATTATTTAAATCCATTAATTGAAATAAAAATAAAAAAAACTGTGGGTGATGGAGAAATTCTGAATACATATTTGAAAACACGTAAGAATACTGTAATAAATACAACTATTGGTACTCATGAGGCAAAAATCATGTGGACCAGTGTAATTGTATAAATAATTGTAATAAACTGAAATGTACCTATTCAAATAAAGAAAAGCCTGATGTCCGATTTTGGTCCTCCCATTATAGAAACAACCAAAAGCTAAATTTTGCAAGATCGCGTGATCGACTATTCCGATTGAGGTTTCAAACGGTTTCCCTCAATCGAAGAGCAAATGCTGGAATATAACCCCAAAAGGTCCGCTTCCTACTTCACTCTGCTACCATCTGTCATAAACTTCAAATTTAAGTTCAAAATTTAAACCGGGCTAACTTATTTTACAGGAACCCGGGATTCTATCTATAAAGGAGAACCAAAGCGGATCGCTCACCGCCAACACTTAAGTGATGGTCGCAGAGCTTTCCATCCATCATCTATCTATCTATCTATCTACATATATATATATCTATATATATATATCTATATATCATCTATCTATCTATCTATCTGTTATTTTTTCACTAGGGTGCATTCTTAAAATATTGCGATCTTATTTGGCAATAAATAATGTGATCAAGTTGCAGTGAATAAACAAATGAAACATAACCACACATTTCTGATTCGTTTTCAAACATCACCGTTTACAACAAACATATAAATATTTTAAAATATCGGTATCTATATTTAAATAATTATTTTTGAGTAAACAGCTCAATTTTATACGTTAAATAGTCCTAGCAAATGCCACTCTTGATTTCCAAATCCTCTAGATAAATGTATTCGTCACTTCGTGACTCGTGAATTTGTCGATGGTTTGGAAATCACTCGGGACATTACTTATGATGTTTTAAAAATATATTCTCATGACTTGAACACGAATAACTTCATTGCATCAGAATTCTCTGAAGCATAACTCACAGATTTCAGTTTTAAAAATCTGATCTATTTCATAACATGTTTGCATGGTATCATCTGGCGAGAAGGATAAAATTACGTTGTAATGTGTATCATAAAAACTCCTTATATTTCCAAGTTACATTATGTTAACCAGCGATTTCAAATTCGCCATCTGCGTCTCCTGTGCCTGTTATATAACTTTAGCAGTTCTACTCTATTGCCATTAGTGGATGAAGCCATAAGAAGTAAACTCAAATAGACAAGCCCTTAGCAATGATTTATAACATTTTAAAACAAAAATATATTTAATCATATCCACCTTTTTCTGGTAATAATTAAAATAAAGTACCGATAAAAAGAAAAACGAAGATATAAGAACAGAACTTAATATATTTAATCTCTGTGAAAGAATAAAATATTATCAAAATGCTTATCTTCAGCACGTATTACGAATGAATAAAGAGCGCATACCAAGAAGAATGTATAATTATAAACCAAAAGGGAGAAGAATGTTGGGAAGACCATTGAAGAGATAGAAGGACCAATTCAACCTATCATGAGATCAGAACAGGCCATTTGGCTTAATCCTCGTTGTTGATGATTAAAATAGATACAAAGTTAGACAGTGTTCATAATTCAACCAAAACATCTACTTATAAAATAGTTATGTACGCAACAATGTAAGTAGTACATTGCTAGTCCAGGACTAGCAAATAAGTTCGAGACTAGTAATGTACCTACTTCCTGAACTGTGTATATAATTTTGTTCAATCCCATACTAATAATTATTATGTTTAATTTTTATATTTCGTGTGAATTTATGTCTTGGTTTGAAGAATTCAATTGTTGAATAGCAAGGGAATGTTGATAAAACTACTGCAATTATTTATTGTTGTCTGAATTAGTGGCAGACATTTTAAATAATAGTTTCAGACTGAAAATTAATTACAGATATAATTATCTGTGATGTAGAGGAAGCGGCGAAAGCTGCGGTTCATTTTCCATTACCAGCAAAGTCGAAAAATTGATATGTGAAAGTATACAGAACATTTTAAGGAACGGGGTATTAAATTGTAAGTAGGTAACACTTTTAATTATTAATTAAGTAGATTACTTGTATTCCCTAGGGAAGTAAGTAGAGCAATTGCATGCCATTGTCAATGGATACCAAGACCTCTCTGGTAAATTGAACTTACTACCCTAAATACAGAATGATAATTAGGCCATTATTAGTATAGGAGTAAACAAACAATATTTTTCTTGAACATGTATTAGGCCGTAAAATATGAAACATATTATCGTTAAATTCAAGAATCGAAATTCGAGAGAAATTCATTGAAAGAAAATATTATGTTTTATGATAATTAAATTTTAAACTAATTCAGTAGTAATTATTAACATCACACGGGAGCTATTCGTGGTGGAGTGGCTAGTGTGCTTAAATGGCCCCGAGAGCTATAACGGCGGTAGCATTGCAGCCGAAAGGGTTACCCATGTAGGACAGGCCGAAGGCGATAAGCCAGACTAAACAAGTACCATTTTTAATTAAATGTGGGTTACTTCATTTTTCCACTCTATAAAGAAAGATTACTGTTACACTCAATTCTGTATTAAATTGTTAATACTCAGTAACATGTTATTTTGCATTCAAATTGGCTGTACAGTAAAAGCTCCTTATTCGCGGGGGATACGAGTATGTTCCGCAAATATGCCGTGAATACAGAAACCGCGAATATGGAATGGCAATTTGTATGGGTATATAGGGGATAAATTCCAACGTTACAAAATAAAATAAAAATTATCAAAATAAAATTAATTATACATTTTGAACAATTTCTATTAAATATTACTGTCAGGTTTAGGCAAGGACTCAAAACACTTTGTAATTTTTTTTTTCCTGTTTTGTCGCTTTTATAAGGTCTTTCGGTTAGGATTGATATTCAGCTATGAATTCTGCGATAGAATTCCTTATTTTGTCTTCGGATTTCGTGATTCATTAACGTTGAACCAGCGTGATATAAACGCAAACGACTTGCCAAAGCGTAAAAACGGTATATTTTTACTTTAAGCGGCAACACTTCTTTTGTCCGCTTAGGAACTAATTTTCTTTCCTTTTACTCGACAAAGCAGAAGAGACACGTGTTATTCAATCAAAATTATTGCAACGAATGACAAGTTGAAACAATAAAACACTCATCGTGGCGAGGGCGGCATTTATCAAAGGACATAGCGGCACGAGAAATACTACAGCGGTGGTTTTCACAACGAACTTTAGGCTTAGTGACAATATGGTTTGTTTTACTTTGATATTAATTTGTCCATTTAGTTTGAATCACTCTTTGTAAAAACAGCCTTGGCACGTGCCTGCAGTAAAAAACTTGCCGATGTGTTATAAAAGAATATTAATCCTTCTAATATACTGACTGGATCCGCAAATAAAGAAATGTTTAGCCGCGAATACAGGAACTGTGTCGTAATTTTTTAACACGCGAATAATGAAAACGCGAATAAGGGAACCGCGAATAAGGAGCTTTTACTGTATATGTTTCCAATAGGAAGAGAGATTAAAATGCATATGCTATAATAAAGGTAATAACCTCAAAATTGACATTATGCGTTTTTTTTTTTTTTCGTTTTCCCAACAGTTTGTAGCTTGTGGGTTAGATCTCTCTTCGGGGCAACTATTCAATTAATATATGATTGTTACATGTGAAGATAAAATTCAAGGAAATTTAAAAAATGTAAACTTATATTTTTAAAATAATTCTAACGTCCGGCAGCCCTTGATTTTCTGTAGGGAATTCCATATTTTATTTATTTATATACAGATTTTTAATGTTTATATATCTTTCTGTGCCTAAAGTTTTATTTTCCTTCTCCACTCGCCCTATCCATCCACTCCGTATCATTCAGTCCACATGTTTTCATTCCAGATCTTATTTCTTGCATCCACGAGTTTCGAAATATTCTTTACTTTCTTCTTCTAGGTGGACACCATTCCAATGATTTTCTGTATAACCCTTCTTTTTGCATTCGTCGTACATGCCCATACAAATTTGACTGTTATATCTCATATATTCTACTACTGAATGTTTAATATTCATGTTTTTCTCTTACGGAATTATTTCTTATTTTCACCAATTTCGAACATATTGCCTCAAGAAATCCATTTCGATCGACATAAGTTTCTGTTGATGTGCCATGCTTCAGCTGCAATATGTGACAGTATTTTTCACTGTTGAATTATACGTATATTTGTAACTTATTTTTCCAGGTTATATGTCTGTTCCATTGGATTTTGTTTAACATTGCTCTTATTGCTCTACATTTATTTATTTTGTTCTTAATGTCACTTTCTTGCCTATGCTCTTTATCTGCTTTTATCCTCAAGTACTCAAATTCTTCACATCTTCTAATATATGCCTACTCCTTTGTGATCCTCTGATATTAAATCCTCAGTTTCTGCTCAACATCCCATATAAAATGTTTTCTAAATTTGTTTTAAAACCCCCTAAAAAATTAAGAATAAAATATATGAAAATCAGAATGATTGATAGGTTAATCCTGTTAATACGGAAATAAATGTGGTTTGAAGAAGTAAAATTAATCCTATTGCTAGTGGGCGATTTATTTGGGTGAAGATAAATCTAGTAATCAGGCTAGAAATTAAAATAATCAATTTAATTATTTCAAGGAGTAAATTATAATTTCGTATTAGTCCAATAATATTCTGTACATAAACTCAATGTGTTCATATTCTTCTATAATTATTATTCGGTGATGTATATATAAACTACACCATCAGGAACGAGAAGGAAAGGACGACCAAATCTCACGTGGATCCAAGGGATTAGAGAAACTTTGAAGGGCTGGGAAATAGAGGAAGAAATGTGTTATAATGTAGACGAATGGAGGGAAATTACAATGCGAAATTGAAGACAAATAAAAAATGCCGGAAAAATGTATCAGCATTGTTAAAACCGGAAATATATACATATATATAAACTAACACCAGGGTGTGGTTCCATATTTAAGTTATGTTCTCTATACTTGAATAAGGTGTTCTGCTTTATTGGGACCTTGGAAGTTTGAGCAGCTACAAACATAATGACAAACACAAACAGCACGAGTACTGCATGCAGATGCTCCTTGACACATTCGCAACACGTCCCACGTTCGGTGCCTGGTGCTGCTCCTCTTCAACTGCAGAATCAAACTGCCACAATACAGTATGCACATGTGGGACAAACTGATTCTAAAACATAAGCTAACTGGACACATCCAGAACAGACTGTACAATATAAGATATTTTTAAATCAATATTTGTCAGATCGAAGTGAATTGAAATAATTTTATAACAATTTTAAATGCTTCATGGATAGGTTCACATATACACACATTTAATGCAGTTTTTTTTTGTTGGGATCTTAGCCAACTTACGTAGCCCTTATTTTTCCAGTCGCTTTTTTATCTCTTAATTTTCTTCTTCTTATTATTATTATTACTATTACTATTATTATTGTTATTATTATTATTATTATTATTATTAGTAGTAGTAGTAGTAGTAGTAGTAGTAGTAGTAGTAAGAGTAG
Organism: Diploptera punctata; assembly: GCA_030220185.1. NCBI lineage: Eukaryota > Metazoa > Arthropoda > Insecta > Blattodea > Blaberidae > Diploptera > Diploptera punctata. The sequence goes on along the minus strand of JASPKZ010001218.1, from coordinate 180,718 downwards.
TAGTAGTAGTAGTAGTAGTGGTAGTAGTAGTATTCTTTATTTGTATGATTTTCACCTGTTTTTTCTAATCATTCTTCGGAGGAAGACGTATTGGATGTGCAGCCACTGTCTATCCATCTATCTATTGGCGGGTATTCCTCTTGTTCTTCTCCCGTCCATTGGACTATCTTCTTTAGCTATTTTTGCAAGTCTGTTGTTTTCCATTCTTTGTATATGATCTTTCCAATATTTTCGTCTTTCTATAATAGATTTGGGATCAGCCTCATGGGCTTGTGGTCAGCGTTCCTGACTACTGTTCATGAGATCCCGGGTTCGATTCCCGGTCAAACCATAGGAATTTTTCCTTAAAGGGAATTATTCCTGTGGTTGCCCATGGTCTGGAATTTAGGTTAAGTACAGGTTAGGAACTCTCCTGGCGCTTCATTATCATCTATCACCCATCGTATCATCGGGGTAACGTAACTCCGCCTTCTAGACGCCCTAACTTCAGGAGTGGGTTACAATTAAGCCAATGCCAGGAGAGAACACCAGAAATATCGAAATGATAACCTGGGGCATTAAAAAAAAATAGATTTGGTTATATCTTGAATTTGAAATTTTTCTCTAATTTCTGTATCCTATCAAATATTATATTCCTCTGAATAGTTCTTAACATTTTAATCTCAAATGTGTCATAAGTTCCATGAATATTAAACCTTTAACTACTCCATCAATTCATCTAGCATTTTGTCCTCTTTCATTTATTCTTATTACATTCTTTAAGGATTTTTTTCTACAACATTCTGACACTATGCATCAACTATATGCAGACTTCAAAAAGGCAAACGATTCAATTAAGAAGGAGAAGTTATATAATATCCTTCTGGAGTTCAAAATTCCTAAAGAGTTAGTTAGACTTAATAGAATGTGTCAAAATGGCACAAAGAGGGGATGCGTGTAGGCAAAGAATTTTCGGATATATTGACTTACGCTTTTACGACCGGAGTTCTTATTATGACGTTATAGAAGATTTTCATAAGTAATGCCAGGAGTGATTTCAAATTTATCTAGAGAATTTCGAAATCAAGAGTGGCATTTGTTAGGACTATTTAACGAATAAAATTAAGCTGCTTACTCACAAATCATTATTTAACTATAGTTATTTTAAAATATTTATATATTTAATGTAAACGGCGATGTTTGAAAACAAATGAGAAACGATAGGTACGCTTCATCTGCTTCTTTTGTTTATCACTGCTACCAGATGATACTATTTATTGCCAAAGGAACGCAATATTGTAAGAATGCTCTCTAGTGGAGAACAAATGAAACACATCAAACTGTATATTAATTCATTACTGATGTCGTATGATGTAAATATGACAATTATATTTTTCTGGATTATTACCTGGGAAAAAATACATTTAAGAAAGTGCAAACAGTGTTTTCTTTTTTTAGTGGTATAATAAATTGCTACAAATGTTTTTATATACAATCTGGTAGCCGTATTTCTTATAAGCTCAGTCACTGCAAAATAATGGTCAGACCTGTTCAGAATATTAAAAAGGAGCTTTCTTTAATATGGTAAATATAAAACTGATAAATATTTCGTGAAATACGATTCTGATTGGCTGTAAAACAGAAATCATTGAAACGTGATTGGTCATTGAATCCCATTTGGGGCATGAGTTAAATAGTCAAGACAAACGTTGAGGATGCCGGACTAGTCTCTGGCGAAGCGTTGGGGAATTACAAGCCTCAAGACCACGGCTGACATCCAGGAAATATTTTACAATATCATAGTGTTCAGATATTTTTGAAATTCACAATGGTTTAAAACAAGGAGATGCAATATCTCCTCTGCCATTTAATCTTGTACTAGAGCATGCCATAAAATCTATAGAGAATAAATAAGGCCTACAACTCAATGGTATTAAAAAACTGTTAGTGTATGCTGATGATGTAGTATTATTAGGCATTAGCGCACGCTAAGAGACAACCGACATACACTGTTGAGTAATACTAAAAAATTGGGGCGGAAATAAACATCAATAAAACTAAATATATGGTCACTCATAGAAATATATTATATAAGGCTAATGTAAATGGACAGTTAATAAAAAAATGAGGCAAATTTTGAAGAAATGGCTGAATTCAAATACCTAACAACGATAAATAGGAATGAGATGCACAAAGAAATTAGACATAGACTCAATTCTGGAAATGCGTGCTATTATGTATTACAGGAACTGTTGTTATCCCAACTGCTTTCAAAAACGTTAGACTGAAAATATATAAAACTGTTATTCTTCCAGTTATATTATATGGATGCAAAACATGGACTCTTACTTTAAGGGAGGATTAATGATTACGAGTATTTGAGAATAAAGTTCATAGGAAACTTTTTGGACCAAATAGAGATGAAAGCACAGGCGAATGGAGAAGACTACACAACAGTGATCTTTATTAGAAACCAGATATAATAAGATGAGTTAAGTCTAGTAGACTGCGATGGTCAGAATATATGACACAAATGGGGAATGAATGAGGGACAAGAAAACAAGTACGAAAACCAGAGGAAAATCGCCCAGTAAGCAGACCAAGAATGAAATGGAACAATAAGATTAACCATGATTTGAGGGAAGTAGATTATATAAGGGATGATTAGAAAATATTAGATAAGAATATGGATGTATGGAGAGCTTATATCCGCACGACCATGGCCCTACGAGTTCGATAGTGCCAGTGAGATAGAGTTAATTGTATATTACTGTTTCAAAAAGTTTAAATTTTGGTTTATTTCTCTGGAAGAATGCCAAGTAATGTAGTATTCAGTCATGGGACGTGCCGTCTGCTCCGGGATATATTTCATATGATTCTGGCTCTTAATCACAGACGCCCGTCTCTACTTTTCCACGTGACCAGTGCATGGATTTATCTACCTAATATTAACCAAAATGTAAGCTATATGTAACACTAATCTTATATTTGTAGTCACAGGTTTCTACCCACACTAGTTTCTAATTATATTTCTTAAAATATTGACTTTTCTAGAAAGAGGGATTTTATATAATTTAGTTCTTTTTTGTAGTTTGTTTTATTTAATGGTAGCTTTAACATTCTGTTTATTAGGATGATAAATGTACTCACTCATTTTCTGTTGTATGGGGCGTTTTGATTTTTGGTGTAAATAATTTAGTTGACTATTTAACTCATGCCCCAAATGGGAGTCAATGATTTCTGTTTTACAACCAATCAGAGTCGTGTTTCACGAAATATTTATCAGTGTTATATGTACCATATTAAAGAAAGCTCCTCCTTTTTAATATTCTGAACAGGTCTGACCATTATTTTGCAATGACTGAGCCTATAAGAAATACGGCTACCAGATTATATATATAGTGCATAGATGTCAACACATAGCGCTTGCAGGAGTTAATATAAAAACATTTGTAGCAATTGATTATACCACCAAAAAAAGAATCCACTGTTTGCACTTTCTTAAATGTATTTTTTCCTAGGTAATAATCCAGAAAAATATAATTGTCATATTTACATCATACGACATCAGAAATGAATTAATATACAGTTTGACGTGTTTCATTTTTTCTCCACTAGAGAGCATTCTTACAATATTGCGTTCCTTTGGCAATAAATAGTATGATCTGGTTGCAGTGATAAACAAAAGAAGCAGATGAAGCGTACCTATCGTTTCTCATTTGTTTTCAAACATCGCCGTTTACTTTAAATATATAAATATTTTAAAATAACTATAGTTAAATAATGATTTGTGAGTAAAGAGCTTAATTTTATTCGTTAAATAGTCCTAACAATTGCCACTCTTGATTTCCAAATTCTCTAGATAAATTGGAAATCACTCGTGGCATTACTTATGAGGATGACTGACGTACCAGGTACCAATTTTATATTTAATATCTTATTACATAACATGAACGGTGTTTTAATATGCATTTTAAAAGTGTTGATTAACGTTTAAATGGTATGGCCATGTACAAAGAATGGAAAATGAAGATGGCCAAAAAATATATACCAATGGTAACCCCCTGGAAGAAATAAACGAGGCAGACCAAGATGGAAATGGAAAACCTACGTCAGAACTATAATGGATGATAGGAAATTGGAAGAGGGAGATTGGAATGATAGGGATAAATGGAAACTGAAGACGGCAAACCTATAAGTGGGAGTAAGCCGAAGAAGAAGAAGAAAAAGAAGAGAAGTGTGATTATTAAAGGCAGTAAAAATATCTAGAGCTGTGGTGGTCTTGTACAGTGAGATCAGTATAGCATTGGACAGCAGACGCGGGGTTTGGGCTGTGCAATGACGAAGGCTTACACGTGCAGACACGGGACATGAAATGTGCGGTGACTAAGCAGTATGACTTGAAATATGCGCTGTCTCAGAAGTTTACGAGTACATCCTACGCATTCACGGTCACAGTCAGATAGTGTACCTCGAGTAGATAGGTGCTCGGTCGCATTTCCGTGTGAACTGAATGGTGTGTGTATAATGTAAATTTAATTACTTGTACATAAGTGTAAACTGTATAATGACTAGTAATTTTCCATTGAACAACGTGTATTTATTTATGGTCAATACTTGTTAACTCAGTCTGCCAGACAAGTACGAAAACTTTTTCAAACAAGATTCCCGAGTGTAAAAATTCTGTCACGTTCAAAAGTACATAATCTGTACAACAAAAATTTTATAAAGATGTGTGTAAAATGTATGGACAACGAAAATGAACAGTTCCAGCATCTGCTTCAATAAAGTTGGTGAATACGACAATTTGTAAAATAGTTACGAAAATCTGCGTGACTGTATCACCGCGATCCTACGCTGTCCGTTCCCCGCAACGAGTGAGTCAGCAATGTATAGTGAAATCCCCGCGTTTGCTGTCCAGGGCTATACTGATCGCACTGTGCAATAACATATTTTCTTAAAATTCAGTTCACTGTACATTTCCATTTAATTCTAGAAACTTCTCAAAATCCTCAAAATCATTCTCGGTATCTATTTAACAAAATCCCTTGAAGGATCACTTAAGAGGACTGATGAGCTACCTTAAGCAATCCCTCAATAAATGAATGAGGAACAACTATGAATGTGAAATGAGTGTACGTAAACACTTAAGGGGTCACTCGTTTATAAGTGATGACTATGAATTCCGTCCCATGGCTCCCACATTTTCAGACAATCGGAACTAGATGTCCGCCGGTTTGCCAGACCCGCGTGATTGCTGTCCTTACCGCCAGGCAAGTGTCCGGTATTCATTTAAATTAGGGGCTAAGTAGACCCCAGACCCATGATGCCACCAGAATGTTAAAAGTAGTTTGAAAATCCCGATCTCTCCGGTTTTCGAACCTCCGATCTTTAGGCTTGTGGCTTATTTCCAAATACGCTATCGCATGCCCTCCATTGGCTAAAGCCTATATACATAAACATTTCATTCAGGGTCAGTAGTTACAGACCTATCTCCTGCTGCTGAAGATGCGATTAGTCCCCAAAGGCCTGAATTAATATTTTACAAAGTTGAGCAGACAGACCTATAAGATAACAATTTTTATAATTTTAATATTAACTAACTCACTGGCTCTATCAAAACTGTAGATTCATGGCCACGCGGATATAAGCTTTCCATACATCCTTATCCTGAGCTAATGTTTTCCAATCATCCCCGTATAATCTACTTCCTTCAAATCATGGATAATGGTATTCTCCACCTCATTATTGGTCTACCGACTTGGCGTTTTCCTTCTGGTTTTCCTACAAGAAGCTGCCATGCACCTCTTTCATTCCCCATTCCTACCACATGTCATACCCATGGTAGTCTACAAGACTTAATTGTTATTACATCTGGCTTCCTATACATTCCATGTAGCTCACTATTATGTAGTTTTTTTTCCGTTCACCTGTCTGTTCATCTCTTTTTTGACACAAAATTTTTCCTGAGAATTTTATTCTCAAATACTCGTAATCTTATTTCCTCCCTTAAAGTAAGAGTCCATGTTAGTAGTTTTAATTATTAATGTACATACATTAAAAAACGTTCAACTGAAATTATTTTTTAAAAATCTGTTCTGTTGGCCTCCGAAATATCTTGCAACGTCCATAATGAGTGACGTCATACATTACCTGATCCGATTTCAATTAAATTGAACAGGACAAATTCCTGATGGAGTGACGCCGCGTCCTCCCCTGCATTCAATTTCACCAGTTCAACTAATCCGATTTCAATTAATTTGAATAGCATAGACGCCTGCTTAAATAGAGTACTTACACCTGAATTCAAATGTCATTACTTCAATTGACAGTAGTTATCGTCCCTAATGCATGCACAGTTTCCAAACACTAGCCGTTTTCTTCAAACAAATTCCAGCTGGCGCGTTTAACACTAGAATAGCTCTGGGAGCGCTTCTAAAGGCAAAACAATGTTCATAATATTCAATCTCGCATGAATATGCTCTTCGTGATCAGAATTGACACGTCTATAGAAAATATCAAGCGTTACAATCGATGCGATTAAGCTTTCACGGCCACTGTTATTATTATCAAATATTTCTATTAAACTATTAAGGAGATTAGACATATTCCAACAAAAAAATAGGAATTCTTTACAACATGTGACGCGAAAAATGCTTTTCATTTTTCAATATACACCATGCGCATGCGCCAACAAACGCGAAGCGGTTTACATTATGGAATTATGGGATACAGCCAACATAAACACGATATTGAACGAACCTAAAAGTTAACCTGACGCAAATTAAGTAGTCTAACCTTTGAAAGACCAACCTAAAAGCTAACCTAACGCAATTTAAGAACACTAACCTCTGAAAGAATTTAACGCCCAAAAATAAATAGTAAGTTCTGAAATTCTGAAGTATATGTGTACAGTTAATTAGTACATAATCAATGTCAGCTGCAGTGGAACAGTCTTTGTTGTTGTACAAAATATTCGTTAAAATCAATACGGTTGCCATGTCTTCATGCTACGTGTGTAGTTAAATATCATAAAAATATATTGAAATAATCGTTTAAAAATATAGAAATCATTGTAAATGGTGGGAAATAATTTGAAAAATGAAACCCTAAGAATAAAATTTGACAGGAGTTTATGAAAGAATTTATAAAGTTGCGTCACAGGTTGTAAGGAATAGCCCAAAAAAAAAAAAAAAAAGGCAATTTACCAGCTGATGTCAGTGCTCGTATCGGTTTTCGTTGATAAGAGTTAAGTTCCTTCTCGGGTACCGGGGGTCGTAGACTCAAAATCCGATCGGAGACGATGAATTTATAGCATGGAGAATCAACATTCTCTGAGATGGATTTTAAAACGTAGGTCCCGGATTCGTAAACGAAACTCAAGCCTAAATAATAGTTGTAATATTTTTTTTCAGAATTTATCCTCAATACAGTAGTTTTTCATTGCTCTCAAGACATTTGCCTCCTCTAGTTGTAGCGGTCCTGAAGAACCTAATCTGTAAGTACCAGTTCACTCATACTTCTTCTCACACCATATATCCAACCTTCTTTACATCCTCCCTTTCTTCTTTTCACATATATTTTCCACTCCGAGATCTTCTTAGGGCAAATATCATCCCCTTGAGATGTTCATACCACCTTAAACGCCTCTCTTTAATTGTCTGTAATATATGTATTTCAACCTTCATAATGTTTGTATTTCAACGTTTCTAATATTTCTAATCTGGATTTCCGCGATGATCTTCTCTAGTAATCCATCTCGTTTGCTAATGACTTGTTAGCTCGGCACCTTTTAATTCTCCATGTCTCGATTCATATAACATAATACAGTGAGATTAGTATAGTATTGTACAGCAGACGCTGTGCGACGACGAAGGCTTACACATGCAGACACGACTTAAAATGTGCGCTGACTCAGCAGTTTACGAGTACATCCCACGCAATCACAGTCAAAGTCAGATAGTGTACCTCGAGTAGATAAGGTGCTCGATCGCTTTTCCTTGTGAATTGAATGGTGTGTGTATAATGCAAATTTAATTACGTGTGCATACATGTAAACTGTATAATGACTAATAATTTTTCTACTGAACAACGTGTATTTATTTATGATCAATATTTGTTAACTCAGTCTGCCAGCCAAGCACGAGGACTTTTTGAAACACGATTCCCGGGTGTAAAAATTCCGTCACGTTCAACAGTCCATAATATGTACAACAAATTTTATAAAGATGTGTCTAAAATGTATGGATAACGAAAGTGAACAGTTTCAGCATCTGCTTCAATAAAGTTGGTAAGAACGACAATTTGTAAAATAGTTACGAAAATGTGTGGTTGTATCACTGCAATCCTACGCTGTCCGTTCCCCGCCGCGAGTGTGTCAGCAGCATATAGTGAAATCCCCGCATCTGCTGTCCAGTGCTATACTGATCGCACTGTACTTTGCATAATGGTCTTATAAATATATTTATTTGTTCTGTAAAGGATGTGTTTACTCCATAATACTGAGTTCAGCTGCCAATTACTTTCCATTCATCTGCTATTCTTCTTTCTATTTCTAACTGTGATGAACCTTCTTCTTCTTCTAAGATTGATCCTAGATTTTTAAAATTCTTCACATGTTTAATGTCATTCATTCCTGTAAGATATTGTTCATTAATATTGATTGCTTGTTATTGTGTTTTATTCATACAGGGTGGACGGTAATTACACCGACAAACTTCAGAGACTGATTCCTGACTGGAAATGAAGTTAAAAAGGCCCTATAAACATGTGTCCGGAAATGAACGATGTGCGTGAAACGACAACAAATGGTCCGGGGACTCAGTATATACCTCGTAGCATAATCCCATCCACGTTACAACACTTGTTCAAAGTGGCCTCCATTGCATGCAATGTACGCGCTAACAAGGTGTACCCACACGTCGCACGCTTCACTCTTTCGCATGTTCTGGCCTCTCTCCGAATAGCATCACAAGGCGACGTGGATACGTGTTGATGGGTATGCACATCACGAACTGGTTCAGCATACACAACGCTTTTCAGATGCTCCCAGAGGTAAAAATACACGGGGGTTTAAGTTCGGTGATCTAGCAGGCCATGCAAATGGGCCGAGAGAATAATACCATTCATCAGTTCCATATACCGTTGCAACGATGCATTTATGGACACTTATTCATAGGAAATTTTTTCCTCCTTGTCCAGTCAGGAATCAGTCCCTGCAGTTTGTCGGTGTAATTAAAATTCACCCTGTATTAAATTGTTATCCTAATTTGTCATATTCTTCGATTAATTGTCTAATCATGTGATATATATGAAGGGTACAGGAAATTTACCAAGCAAGTAACTTTTTCTTTGAAACCTAGAAATATTTTACGACATACATACTTCCATACTTGTATGTCAAACTTTAGAAGTAACTAATCCAATGACTAAACTGGATATCTTATTGTATCTCACTTGTAAATGGACGATGTTATGCATCAACCGGCTAAGAGTCATTTTTTAAACAAATTGATATTTTGATGTCATCTGTTGCACTGCTTCATGAATTAAGTGTACGCACACTTTTTAGTGTCAACTCTTTAAATATAGCCTTATTATTAAAGAAAAATTTAAACGTCATCAGTCGTATCAGAGATTCTATGTTTTGTGACTAAGGCGATGAAACCAGAACTTCATAAGAGCTAATCTAAATGTTGTATCATGCAGCTAAGCTCCAAATATTCACTCTCTTAGACTGTTGATGCATAACTGTCAAACAAGAAAAATAACTTGCAATATCCAGTATTGTTAGTTTGGCACTAGAATAAATAGTTAAGAATGACAAGCACTAAACGTATTTTTCTTGATACATAATGGCGCATAGCCGCTTGATGCATAACGCTGTTCAAAATATAGTGCTTTCCCTAGAGAATCTAGTGACATATATAATTCAAATTTTGATAAAATTGTAACTTACTACTTTTTTCAGCTAATGTTTTCCAATCACACCCTTTATAATCTGCTTCCATCAGATCATGGTTAATATAATTCTCCCACCTCATTCCTGGTCTACCAACTGGGAGTTTCCCCTCTGGTTTTCCTATAATTCCTTGCCCCTCTTTCATCTTGATTCGTGCCACATGTCCTATCCATTGTAGTCTATGAAACTTAACTGTTCTTATTATATTAGGTTAGACCTACCTGTAAATATCATGTAGCTCTCACTGTTTTACAGTCTTCCCATTCATCTGTTTTTTCATCTCTCTCTGATCCAAAATTTGTCCTAAGAACTTTATTGACAAATGCTCATAATATTTTCTCGTCCCTTAAAGTAATAGCACTTGTTTGACATCCTTATAATATAACTGAGAGAATAACAGTTTAATATATTATCAGTTTAACCTTTTGAGAGAAGTTGAGACAAGAGTCCTGTAATGCATAATAGCACGCATTTCCAGAATTGAGCATATGTTTCATTTCTTTGTGCATTTCATTTCTTTTCGTGTGGCATAGAGGATGTAAAAATGCCTACATAGGGAGAGTTTAAATCAAGATGAAGGAAGTCATGGCAGTAACATCTCATTCACTTTTTTTCCCATGAAAATTCTTCTAAAAGAAAACATCATGAATGAACAATGAAATTAATCTAAATGGTTATTAAACCCTGAAGACATTACGAAAGAAATTAGTTCTTTCCCGAGATCCCATCGGACAGTACATAATGAAGATACAGTCCCATTTAATATCATCTGTTTAAATTTGTATAGTTGACATTTGAGCTTTTAATTTTTTATTTTACTTTATGACCTTTAGCTTGAGCACCATTAATTGTCTTCAGAGAAAGTATTTTATTTAACGACGGTCTTAAACTCTCTGGTCACTGTTAAGATTAGAGTTTATTGTACTTTCTACTTAACTAACTAACTAACAACCTCTGGAACAAGTAACAAATTTTAATTATTTGGGTTCTAATTTTACTATAAACACAAAAACTAAAAGAGATGTAAATGTGAAACTGTCAAGATTTCAAAAGATATGTGAAACTATACATAGAACATTAAAGAACAAAACAAGAAGAGATGCTAGATTGAAGTTTTATAAAACACTTGGAGTTCCTGCATTACTTTATGAGTGAAACTTGGGTAATGACCAAAAAATTACAAAATAGAATACAAAGCGTAGAAATGAACTTCCCTAGAAGAACAAAAGGCTGCACAAGAATGGATCGGATAAAGAATGAAGATACAAGAACAGAGTTAAATATATATGCATATATATATATATATATATATATATATAATAAAATCAAAGAATGTAGAGAAAAATGGTTTAGACATGTAGATATGTAGAAAGAATGAACGTAACAAGATTACCAATAGCAGCATTTAACTACAAGCCAAGAGGTTCAAGAAATGTAGGAAGGCCAGTGAATAGATAGAACAACTGTGAGGCGGAACAGGCATTTTGCCTAGCCCGTGAATTGAAGAAGAATAAGAAGAAGAAGAAAACTAACTCACTGGCACTATCGAAACCGCAGGTTCTTGGCCGCGCGTACATAAGCTCTCCATGCATCCCTATCCTGCGCTAATGTTTTCCAATCATTCCCTGTATAACCTAATTCCCTCAAATCATAGTTAACGTTATTTTCCACCTCATCTTGGTCTACCAAATGGGCGTTTTCCCTCTGGTTTTCCTACAAGAAGCTTCCTTGCACGTCTCTCATTCCCAATATCTTGTCACATGTCCTGCCGATCGCAGTCTGCGAGACTTAACTGTTATTATATCTGGTTTCCTATAAAGATCATGTAGCTCATTGTTATGTAGTCTTCTCCATTGACCTGTCTGTTCATCTCTCTTGGGTTAAAATTTTTTCTAAGAACTTTATTCTCGAATACTCGCAATGTTTTCTCTTCCCCTAATATATATATATATATATATATACATAATTCTTCTGTCAAGTGCATTTGTCACTGAACTCCTCCTAAACGACTGGTCTGATTTCGATGAAAATTTTTTTATGTATCTGATTGGGTCCTTCGATGGTTTAGATTGACAATCGGACCCTCTAAAACCATTAGGTGTATTAGTACACCTGAAGTGAAAATTGAAAAATCGCTCTAGCGGTCACATTTTTCGATGTATCATAACGAAACTCAATATATCCCATTAAAATAAACCTAGGTGGATATTTTCCAAAATTGAGCAAAAGCCGAGAATTAGAAGTGGAGGTTTACTTGAAACCCGAAATTAAAAACTGCCTAAACGACAAGACTGATTTTGATGAATTTTTTGTGTGTATTTTTGGGTCCCCCGAATGTTTAGATTCACAACCTGACCCTTTAAAACCATTAAGTGTAGCAGTTCACCTGAATTGAAAATTAAAAAATCGCTCTAGCCGTCACATTTTTCGATGTTTCACAACGAAACTCAGTATATCCTATTAAAATAAACCTAGGTAGGTATTTTCCAAAAATGAGCAAAATCCGAGAATTAGAAGTGCAGGTTTACTTGAAATCCGAAATTAAAAACTGACTAGCAACCGCCATGTTTGGTTCATCTCAACGTATACCTCATACTTTAATTAACCTTTATATATTTCATTTATTTAGGTTTAGTAACGCACGCCGAGTATTAATAGTTTAATATAAAATGAAAAAAAATATATAAGAATGATCATGGAATTGAAAATAATCTAATTTGTAATGTAAGACACATGTAATTATCTAAACAATAGAATGGTGCAAGCAACTCTGTTGAAGTTAGTTGTGTCTGCAGAATAGAGAGGGCAGTAGCAAGTTGAACTGCAGTTCCGCCTCGGATTAGTCTAACCTAACAATGGCAGCACGGACATAGCTCTTAACTACAAGTGACAGTTTTGTCCGGTGCTTCCCTCTATATGACACTTTGTTATCGCATTGTAGCCCATAACCGTAAACTGCGAACAAAGTTTTGAGGAATAAATCCAACGCTGTGATAATACAACTCGCTAACAAAATTGCATTCTGTAAAGGGTTCCATCTTAATTTAACTGGATATGGTACATACACTAGTTTTTCTGACATTGTATTACCGGCATCACATTCTGGATTATCTCAACAAATACTAACTTGTTTTTCTAACCATTCAACTTATCATACTCATTATCCATTCTCTCTACACACAAATCCAACATTTTTCATGGCATAGAGGATCTTCGGATAATGCATTTATTGTTTTTCTTCTTTTAATTAAGTGATTTGCATTTTGTTTAATTACAGCGGTTAATTAGGACTGGTAAATATCAATAAAACTAAATATATGGTCACACGTAGAAATGCATTATATAATGGAAATGGACAGCTAATGACTAATGAGGGAAATTTTGAGGAAGTGGCTGAATTTAAATACCTAGAAACAATAAATTATCACAAATAGGAATGAGATGCACAAAGAAATTAAACATAGCCTCAATTCTGGAAAAGCGTGCTATTATGCTTTGCAGAGACTTTTGATGTCCCAACTCCTTTTCTTCATTTTCTCATGGTATTTCGGCCAGTATGGGACCGGTGCCCACCCAGCATCGTGAGGCATTTGGGTAGCTACAATAAGTAGCGGCTCCAGGTTGAGGAAACCAGCTATAACGGCTGGGGGACTCGACATGCTGACCACATGTCACCCCTACACTGGCTGATGATCATCTAACTCTGTGATTGACACATGTGGATGTGAGGGGCCAGCAGCCGGCTGGTAGGCTAAGGGCCTTCTAGGCCTGTCGCGCCAGGAGAGTTGAAGTAAAGTGGATCCAGGTCCACTTTAACCGCCTCGTTGAAGGGTCCACATTAACTGAGTTCCTCTGTAATATATATTTATTTTATACAGCAGCCATGTCACATAATATCAAACCAAACTCATCAGCATATTAAAACAGCATCTACATAATATAACATTTTTAGGAGACTTTTCAATGTTTAAAATATTCAATAGCAAAATTAAGAATTAATTCCTAGCTTGAAAAACTTTTAAAATTGTCGTTTTCATAAATATGACAAATAAACCGTTCTTCGCACAGAGAATAAAATAAAGTGGCCCTGAACACGTCAAAAGTTAATGAGGGAACATGTTAAAATATTTTCTGTTCGAGGGCAGCACCAATTAAAGGAGATATTAACAGGGTCCATTCAAATCGAACGGTCCACATAACCCGAACTTCCTCTACTCATTGTTTTACATCATTATTGTTTATAGACGCATTAACATCTACGTCATATCGCGTCTAGAATCATTACATAGTAACCACGTGTTTCTAATATCGTATCTGCCATTTTCTGGTGTCCGTTGATAACTTAATTAACTAATATCATTGGCAGGTTCGTACCCATAGGTTCATGGCCGCACGGACATAAGCTCTCCATACATCCCAATTCTGAGCTAATGTTTTCCAAGTATCCCCTGTATAATGTACTTCCCTCAAGTCATCGTTAAAATTATCACCTTTCCACCTCATTCTTACTCTACCAACTAGGCGTTTTCTCGCTTGATTTCCTGCAAGAAGCTTTCATGCCTCTCTTTCATTCCCCATTCCTTCCATATGTTTGCCTATCCCAGTCTACGAGGCTTAACAGTTCTTATTATATCTGGTTTCCCATAAAGATCATATAGCTCACTGTTATGCAGGCCTAGTCTTCTCCACCTGTCTGTTCATCTCTCTTTGACTTTTATGACATTTCTGGCTTTGTCTTCTGGGATTGGCAGAATTGTAACCTATTTCTTAGGTTGTGGCATATGGAAGTCGATGATATGATGGGGGATAAATGATAATGATGCGCCTAGTGAGTCCTTAATATAACCTTAACCTAAATCCAAGACCGTGGGCACCCACAGGAATTATTAATTTAAAGAAAGCTTATTATGGGGTGACCGGGAATCGAACCGGAGATCTCATGAACTGTAGTCAGTAACTAACAACTAGCCCATGATGCTGGACAAAAAAATGAAAGCATATAAAATTGTTTATTAGTTATTACATTACATGTTGTTACTTGAGTAGAAAATTATTCTAGGAATGAAACAGTATATTAAAGTAAGAATATGGATTCAATTAACCTGGGACACGCAAACGCATGGACCTCCTCATAACAAAATTCTAAGAGAACATTCTTGATAGACAAAAGTAATCTAAAATTCAGAATTTTTCCCTCTCTGACTAAACACAAAACATTTATTAAATAATGAATCAAAATAGAGAATTACTTGAGTAATTTCATTTGTTATGGTATCAGGAGCTGCAGCCTTTCGATTTTTCAATCTCCGTACTGTGTCAGTTACCGTAAAACGGGGCTACGTTGACATATTTTCCAAGGTTTTAAAGGTCTAACTCGTATGATTTATGCCGAAAAAATTGAATGTATAATTTATTGTACCAATTGAACCTCAGACTACAAATCCCATTTGGTACTGTTCTCCTCAAATAAAAACTTAGTAGGAAAACAATGAGTTTTGTTTAGGTCTGTTTTGCCCATGTGCTGGGGCTACTTTGACATCACATTTGTTTTCACTATAATTCAAAGTTGATCCTCTGTAGATACTACTTTGACACCAATTTACAGTCTCTAACCATTATAATAACGTGTAACTCCTTTCCACACAGAAAATCAACTAAGAATTTTTTTTTTTTTTTTTTTTTTTTTTTTTTTCCAAATGCCCCGGGTGGTCTTTCGACATACCTGGTTTCTCTCCTGGCATGTCGTACTTGTAACCTACTTCTGAGGTTTGGGAGCCTGGAAGGCGGGGTTACGTTGCCCGATGATATGATGGGTGATGATGATAATAATAGTGCGCCAGGAAAGTCCCTAATCCTAAGCTTAACCTAAGATGAATATGAATGATGATGATTGCGATGGCCATATGATTTCGGGCACCGTTTGGGCCTTAAAGTTTTCCTGACATTTGTCTTACGGGTGAGGAAAAACCCCGATAAAAACCTAACCCAGAAAAATTGTCCCGACCGGGGATCAAACCCGGGCCCGCCGAGTGACAAGGTAGCACGCTACCCAGAGATCAAGGCGGTGGACTACCAAAAAATTATTAAGAAATTAATTTTATCCTTGCTGGCAATTCTTTGTTGTTGAAAGTGACACAGATGTATTTCCAACAAATAACATCCCTTTTTAAAACAACTTAATCATTCGTGCGCCTTCAATTAATTATCTACACCATTGAATTGTTTAAAAAATAACCCAAAACACGCAAGAAATTTAAAATCTCAAAGAAGCCCCACTTCTGTCAAAGTAGTCCCTCGAGTCAAAGTAACCCCGGTTTACGGTACTTCATCTATTGACATTTCAATTAATTTACTCGTATCTTGATTTTGATATTCATAAACATCCTGATTATTTTCCTGATTATTTTCTTCTTGTTTATATAGACCCTGCAAATAATTATTCCATTCTTGCATTGTCAATTTGTTTGTTTGTATACTATCCCTAATTTCCATTTTATTTCTTCGTAATGTTTCCCATATTTTTCGTAGGCCTCTAGATCATATTCCATATCTTCGGAATATTATTCCCAATAATTTTGCTTAATTTTTCTAATTTTAGCGTTTGCTGTATTGCGTTCTGTTGTGTATGTTTTCCAAGATTCAGGGGTTTTATTTTAAAAAATTGTAAATATGATTGCTTTGGCTATTTCCTTAATTTAAGGTACAAACCATGGAGTGTTCTTCTTATTGTGATTTATATTTACTTGTCTTAGTCCTATAACTTCCTTAGCTGCGTTTCATATACTGTCCTTTATTTGTTGCCATTGTTGGACTACACTATTTTGTGTATCCGTTTCGACTTGTTGAAGTTTTTCCTTTAATCTTTGCTGGTACAGTTGTCTTGTGCTTTCATTTATAAATGATTCAATATTAAATTTTGTTATATACCTTGACTCTCGTTTCTTTATGTTTGACAATCGTATTCTTATTTTGCATAAACCTAATTTGTGGTCACTTCCTATATTTTAAACAAATATAATCTAAATAAATCTAATCTAATCTATATCAGCGGAATTAAGTGAACGGGAGAAAAACAAGAGGAAGACCAGCCAAGAGATGGATAGACAGTGAATGCACATCCAATACGTCTTCCTCCGACGAGTGATTTTGGAAATAAATAGGATGAGAATCCTATAAATTATGTTTAAGAAGAAGAAGAAGATTGAGTAATAAGATGCACAAAGAAATTAACGCAGGCTCAATTCTGGAATTGCTTGCTACGTGTTATCATTAGGTTATCCATGCATCCATAGTAATTCTGCCCGAGGGCAGGTCTTTCACTGGAATCATAGTATTTTCATGCTATGCTTGCAGCTTTACTAGGGAATTGTAGGTATGGTAGTTTCCTGTTGCTTTCCACACCGGTGAAGGATGATGATGATGATGATGCTGATAATGATAAGGATGATGTGATGATGATGATGGCCATATGATTTCGGGAACCGTTTGGGCCTTAAAGGTTTCCTGGCATTTGTCTTACAGGTGAAGAAAAACCCCTATAAAAACCTTACCCAGGAAAACTGCCCCGACCGGGGATCGAACCCGGGCCCGCTGCGTGACAAGGCAGCACGCTACCTCGAGACCACAGCGTTGGACCATTAGGCTATATAAAACTGTTATTCTCCTAGTTATATTATATGAATGCGAAACATGGACTCTTACTTTAAGGGAGGAGAAAAGACTACGAGTATTTGAGAATAAAGTTTTTATGAAAATGTTTGGACCAAAGAGAGATGAACAGACAGGTGAATGGAGAATACTTCATAACAGTGAGCTACATGATCTTTATAGTAAATCAGATATAAGAAGAGTTAAGTCTCGTATACTGCGATGGGCAGGACATTTGGCACAAATGAGGAATGAAAGAGGGACATGGAAGCTTCTTGTAGGGTAATCGGCGGGAATACGCCCAGTTAGTAGACCAAGAATGAGGTGGAAGAATAACATTAATCATGATTTGAGGGACGTAGATTATACAGAAGATGATTGGAAACATTAGCACAGGATATGGATGTATGAAGAGCTCATACCCCGCTGCCATGAACCTACGGTTTCGATAGTACCAGTGAGTGAGTTGTTAAAAATTCAATTGTTTTTAAAGGGGAATGCACTGATTACAGTTTTATAGACTGGAGTGGCAAATTTATAAGTTCTAAAAAAATTCATTCAGCGATATTTCAGGAGAGAAATAAATTATCAAGAAGATTCAGAGTAAACCGGCTAAGGGAGGTGACTTCCGGAAGCGCCAGCGTCACAATTCACCTTGTAGACTCAGTAACTTCAAACTTTCTTCAGAAAAAATTAGGAAGGAAGCAAAAGAAGAATCGATCACAAGCTCTTTTCCAAACAGAAGAACAATTTACATGTTTTTGTTCCTTGGAACATACAGTTTATCTTGGCGATCGACAGTACGGTAATAATAAAAAAAATAAAAAAATAATAATAATAATAATAATAATAATATAGTAATAATTCTATTCTATAGTAATTCTACCCGAGGACAGGTCTTTCACTGCATCCATAGCATTTTCATTCTATGCTTTGCAGCTTTACTAGGGAATTATAGGTGTTGTAGCTTCCCGTTGGTTTCACACCGGTGAAGGATGATGATGATGATAATGATAAGGATGATAATTATTTCCGGATGATTTTCGGGGACCGTCGGGCCCTACGATTCCTGAAATCTGTATTATAGGTGAGGAAAAACCCCGAAAAAACCCTCACCCAGGAACGTGTCCCGACCGGTAATCAAACCCGGGCCCGCTACGTGACAAGGCAGCATACTACCTCGAGACCACAGCGGTGGACTAATAATAATAATAATAATAATAATAATAATAGTAATAATAAATAATAACAATAATAATAATAATAACTGGCGGTTCCATGGCGCAAGCGGTTAGACGCTCGCCTCTCACCGCTGCGCTCAGGTCCCGAGATGGAATCTTGGTCACTCCATGTGGGATTGGTGGACGAAACGGAGCGTGGGCAGGTTTTTCTCCGGGGTTTTCTCCAGTTTTCCCCTGCCACAATTTCATTCCGCCATTTCGTTTTATTTCATTCATTTGCCCCCGTGATGGTGTGTCACATTCACAGACTTCTATATAGGGGGGGTTCACCTCATCTCATCTCATCCGTCGACCCGACTCTGAGTTGGACACGACTTGAGGATATTTATTTGTATTTAGTAATAATAAATAATTCATGGTACTATGGGACCCGCGGGTACATGGCCGCACGGACATAAGCTCTCCATACATCCGTATACTGAACTAATGCTATCCAATCATTGCTTGAATAATCCACTACCCTCAAATCGTGGTTAATATTTTGTCCCACCTCATTCTTGGTCTACCTACTGAAGGTTTTACTTCTGGTTACCCTACAAGAAGCGTCCATGTCCCTCTTTCATTCTTCATTCGTCCCATCGCAGTTTAAATAACTAACTAACTAACCCACTGGCACAATCGTACACGGACATAAGCTCTTCATATATCCCTATTCTGAGCTAATGTTTTCCAATCATTCCCTGTATAATCTACTTCCCTCAAATCATAGTTAATTTTATTTTTCCACCTCATTTTTGGTCTACCAACTGATCGTTTTCCCTCTAGTTTTCCTACAAGAAGCTTCCATGCACCTCTTTCAAACTCCATTAGTGCCACATGTCCTGCCCATCGCAGTCTACAAGACTTGACTGTTCTTATTATATCTGGCTTCCTATAAAGACCATACAGTTCACAGTTTAGTAGTCTTCTCAATTCATCTGTCTGTTCATCTCTCTTTGGTCGAAAAATTTTCCTAAGAACTTTATTCTCAAATACTCGTAATAATCTTTCCTCCCTTAAAGTAAGAGTCCATGTTTCGCATCCATATAATATAACTGGTAGATCAATAGTTTTATATATTTTCAGTTTAACGTTTTTTGAAAGGAGTTGGGACATCAAGAGTCTCTGTAATGCATAATCCCATCGCAGTCTACGGGACTTAATTGTTCTTATTATACATGGTTTCCTAATGATAATCTTCTTCTGCTTCTTCTTGCAAGGATTAAACCTTATTGGTTCGTTCCGGCTCCAAGTATCATAGCTGCTCTTTCGTGAGCGTCCCCGATCTCTTTTTCCTCCTCTTCCTTGATATTCAGACTTTTCCTAGTCAATCTGTTTGTATCCATTCTGCAGATATGTTCATACCATTTTGTCCTATACGTTTCTATTTTATCTGTCAAACTCAATATTTGTAGTTATTCATGGCCTAATAATAATCCATCCATAGTAATTCTGCTCGAGGGTAGCTCTTTCACTGCAATCATAGCATTTTCATGTTATGCTTTGCAGTTTTACTAGGGAATTATAGGTGTGGTAGCTTCCCGTTGCTTTCCACACCGTGAAGGATGATGATGATGATGGCCGGATCATCTTCGGAGACCGTTGTGCCCTAAGCTTCCTGACATTTGTCTTGCAGGAGAGGAAAAAACCCGAAAAACCTCTCCTAGGAGCCTGCCTCGACCGGGAATCGAACCCGGGCCCGCTGCATGACAAGTCAGTAGCGATCGGTAGTTCGAGAGTGAGGCGTTTAAAAAAGAACGCTTCACTACTGTGAAGTGTCAAAAAGTTACTCACTTTTAGTGAACTGCCAGTTCAGAGTTCACTTTTTATTTCAAGCTCTGAATGTCTCACACCAAATCAACTTTTCCTCATTCGTTGATTACTCTACATTTCTCCGCCCATTTCCCCACTCTTTCCTTCGCCATCCATATAGATCGTACCGCAGCGAGTGTACTGCCTGGCCGGTGTGAAGTGAGGTGCCTGAGAGGAACGAACTACCTTGCCAGAGTGAGCTATCATAGAGGAACGAACTATCTGGCCAGAGTGAAGTGTCGTAGAAGAACGAACAACCTTGCCAGAGTGACGTACCTTAGAAGAACAAACTGGTATCAAAAAACGAACTGCCTGGCCAGAGTGAAGTGGTTTAGAGGAACGAACTACCTTGACAGAGTGAACTGGCTTTAAACACTTCAGTACTTCAAACTCTCAACATTCGATACGCTCATTCATTCATTACGACACTCTCCCGCCTCTTGCTTACGTCATCACTCATACGCAGCATTACCAACGTTACAAATCTAATGTAGTCTAATATTACAATCGCTTTACATTTCATTTACTGGAATTCCGTGAGTATTTAATGAAAATTCAATTTATCCAAGTTTGAAAGTAACATAATTTACTAGGTTTACTAATTTTTATTCTATTTTGGAACCTTGGAACGTATCCCTTATATACCCATGCAAATTACCATTTCATATTTGCGGTTTCTGTATTCGCGGTATATTTGCGGAACATATCCTCCGCGAATAAGAAACGTTTACTGTATTCACTTTCTTTATATTTTTAGATTAGGGATTGTAAAGATTAACATCAAGTAATACCAATAGTACGCTTTTGTTTATGCGTATAATACAGTTATAACAAAATACAAAGGAGGAGGTAAAAATAACTATAAAATAAAAGTATGGTAGCAGTAATTTTATAATTGTTCATAATCAAATAAATTTGAACAGAACTAATTTGGTTGGTATTATTTATGTTTATCATAAGTAATGCCACGAGTGATTTCCAAATTATCGATAAATTCACGACTCACGAAGTGAGGAGTGAATTTATCTAGAGAATTTGGAAATCAAGAGTGGCATTTGTTAGGACTATTTAACGAATAAAATAAAGCTGTTTACTCACAAATCATTATTTAACTACAGTTATTTAAAAATATTTTTATATTTAAAGTAAACGGTGATGTTTGAAAACTAATGAGAAACGATAGGTAGCCTACGCTTCTACTGCTTCTTTTGTTTATCACTGCAACCAGATCATACTATTTATTGCCAAAGGAACGCAATATTGTAAGAATGCTCTCTAGTGGAGAAAAAATGAAACACATCAATCTGTATATTAATTCATTTTTGATGTCGTATACATTTAAGAAAGTGCAAACAGTGGTTTCTTTTTTTGGTGGTATAATCAATTGCTACAAATGTTGACATGTAAGCACTATTATATACAATCTGGTAGCCGTATTTGTTATAGGCTCAGTCACTGCAAAATAACGGTCAGACCTGTTCAGAATATTAAAAAGGAGGAGCTTTGCTTAATATATGATAATCCTAACGTTGATAATTATTTCGTGAAACACGTCTCTGATTGGTTGTAATACAGAAATCATTGAAACGTGATTGGTCATTGACTCCCATTTGGGGCATGAGTTAAATAGTCTTTAAAATCTACAGCTACCATGTGGTGTTGGTTAATGCCAATGTCACCCCAGACTCGTATTTTCCGGCTCACCCCTCCAGTGCCATGCTGCGAAGAATCGTGGAGAATCCGTGCGGGTTTCCAATGGACATAGTTATGCCATCTATTGGTGATATGGTAAAGTTTCTTGAATATGCGAAAATGCAAGTTATTTTTTTTTCTTGACGAATGAATGAAGGGCTTCGCTAAATTTTGTGAACGAACTAGTGAATTGAATGGTTCACAAAAGTGAGTGCGAGTGAACGAACTACTTCTCGAAATGAACTGTTTGGGCACAACGCTACAAGTCTGTGGCGTGCTACCTCGAGACCACAGCGGTGAACTAATAATAATAACAATAATAATAATAATAATAATAATAATAATAATAATAATAATAATAATAATGCTTTATTTCAGCTGGCAGAGTTAAGGTCATAAGGCCACCTCTTCCACCCAACCAGCGAATAGTAAAATTATACAATAATTACATTCTTATTACAATTCAAAACTATTATTAAAAATATACACTAAACAAAAGACAATGGGGATGTGGTCTAATATTAACTAACAAGACACAAAATATGGAATAAAATAAAATAAAATAAAAATAATATAAAATTAAATTAAGAAAGTAAAGCTTCCTATATGCATATTTATAGCTATATACAAAATGCTGAATATAGTTGTCGTGCAGTTAATTTTTTCATTGTGTGGAATTTAAGATATGAGTTAATTTGGATTTAAATAATAAAAACAGTCAGTCATAAGTCTAACTTCTCATTATACTATGTTGCAAACATATCTTTTAGTAGATAAAAATCCTGTACCTATTTATAATATCTACCGATTAATTTCGTATCTGCTTACAATTTTAGAGTTTGAAATTAATAGTAAATTTAAAGCTGTAACAAAAGTTAAAACAGAACTGGAAAACAAACATTCCTTTTATTTTCCTGTTAGTGACGTTAAATTACCTACTTGTCCTCCCACGTAGAAATGAGAAAGTTCTGGAGTATATACGATTTCATTTCTGTACATTTAAAGTTGTTTGTAAACAAATCTCTCTTTCGAAGGCAAAAAATAAAATAAAATAACATTTTCGATTACATTGAATAAAAGACTACGGCCTAAATTATCAGTAATAATTATCCAATATTAGAAGATGGTGAAATTTTGGATCTTTATTAGGATTATGTTTAGTAATTCAACTTACTACCGGGATCTATCTCGCAATACACTATTGTCCTAATATTGAATTAGCCTTTAATAGAGTTAAACACATTTGTCGAGACGTAAATTATGGTTGACTTTTACGAACCCTTCATGCTAATGGAGCCTCTATATTCTTTATTTGTATTTAGTAGTAGTAGGACTTTATTAGACAAAAAGTAAGATATTTACAATATTATTTACAAATATGGGTCGCACGGGCAGTAAGCCGTACGTGCTGTTGACAGTCCGTTACAATAAAGTAATAATTGGTACTAGTGTAAAGAAAAATAAACAAAAACAGCAATAACATTACAATTACATAAAGAAAACACAATAAAAATATTACCATTAAATAATAACACAATAGCATTATACACTAAAAACATTAACATTACAATTACATAAAGAAAACACAATAATATTACAACTAAGTAATAACACAATAGCAATTATTTATATTTATCTACACATTGGGCGAGGGATATATTATGGATCCTTTAATTTTTTTTTTATACTTGGTTTTTCTCCAGAAAATTTGTACAATGCAGAGGAGATTCGTTTTCTACCATAATGTTTATTATTACCATTATTATTATTATTATTATTATTATTATTATTATTATTATTATTATTACCATTACTTATTCACTGGCACTATCGAACCCGTAGGTTCATGGCCGCGCGGACATAAACTCTCCATACATCCCTATCCTGAGCTAATCCTTTCCAATCATTCCCTGTATAATCTACTTCCCTCAAGTCATAGTTAATGTTATTCTCCCACCTCATTGTTGGTCTACCAACTGGGCGTTTTCCCTCTGGCTTTCCTATAAGAAGCTTCCATGCAAGTCTTTCATTCCCCATACGTGCAACATGTCCTGCCCATCGCAGTCTACGAGACTTAACTGTTCTTATTATATCTAGCTTCCTATAAAGATCATGTAATTCATTGTTATGTAGTCTTCTCCATTCACCTGTTTGTTCATCTCTCTTTGGTCCAAAATTTTTCCTAAGTACTTTATTCTCAAATACTTGTAATCCCCTTTCCTCCCTTAAAGTAAGAGTCCATGTTTCGCATCCATATAATATAACTGGTAGAATAATACTTTTATATATTTTTAGTTTAACGTTTTTTGAAAGGAGTTGGGAAATAAAGAATCTCTGCAATGCATAATAGCACGCATTTCCTGAATTGAACCTATATTTAATTTCTTATTATTCTTTATTATTATAAAAAGAAATAATAAAAATACATTATTTTAAATGTTTTCAAACAATTCAATAAAATATGCCCGACATTCGCCATTGAGGATGTGGTAAAAAACAGCAGAATTTTAGAGGCAAGTTAGCATGGAGCATAAATTCTGCCCGTAATGGAATTGCAGATAAAGGGTATCTATCGACATCAGGAAAAAAGCGTAAGTGTAAATGTCTGTTTAGGTGGACCAATGTATAATTTGTTGTCATAAATAAATAATAAATAATCAATTGAGTTGGTTTTAATTATTGATTTCGTACATCTCAATGATGGATAAATCATATTTGAAGAGAAAAATTATACGCTCAGACCGGGACTTGAACCCGGGACCCTTGGTTCCCTAGACCAAGTGCTCTACCAACTGAGCTACCTGAGCAAGTACCGATCTAAACGCAATTTTTTCTCTATATACATTGTAATTCCCAACCACCAAATGCTGTGAAGCCATTCTTCTATCTTGCAAATGGCGGCTCCTTTATTAAGAAGACATATTTGGGAATTATACATTACAGCCAGTACGGCTTTTTCCAAGTTTTAATTATTGATTTCGTACATCTCAATGATGGATAAATCATATTTGAAGAGAAAAATTATACGCTCAGACCGGGACTTGAACCCGGGACCCTTGGTTCTCTAGACCAAGTGCTCTACCAACTGAGCTACCTGAGCAAGTACCGATCTAAACGCAAATTTTTCTCTATATACATTGTAATTCCCATCCACCAAATGCTGTGAAGCCATGCTTCTATCTTGCAAATGGCGGCTCCTTTATTAAGAAGACATATTTGGGAATTATACATTACAGCCAGTACGGTTTTTTCCAAGTTTTATATAGAGAAAAATTTGCGTTTAGATCGGTACTTGCTCGGGTAGCTCAGTTGGTAGAGCACTTGGTCTAGAGAACCAAGGGTCCCGGGTTCAAGTCCCGGTCTGAGCGTATAATTTTTCTCTTCAAATATGATTTATCCATCATTGAGATGTACGAAATCAATAATTAAAACTTGGAAAAAGCCGTACTGGCTGTAATGTATAATTCCCAAATATGTCTTCTTAATAAAGGAGCCGCCATTTGCAAGATAGAAGCATGGCTTCACAGCATTTGGTGGATGGGAATTACTATGTATATAGAGAAAAATTTGCGTTTAGATCGGTACTTGCTCAGGTAGCTCAGTTGGTAGAGCACTTGGTCTAGAGAACCAAGGGTCCCGGGTTCAAGTCCCGGTCTGAGCGTATAATTTTTCTCTTCAAATTGAGTTGGTGTTTACTTGATGAAAATCCATAATTATTAATTAAATAAAAATAAAACGTAGTTTTATTGATTTTCATATTTATTATATAATTCAGTGACAGCTGTTTCGGTACACTGTACCTTCTTCAGACATGTTAACAAATTATGAATTGTGTTATTAGATATCAACTGATCTATTATAAATAAATTGAAGTTTGGCACATGTGACAATGTCTATATAGGACAAACCTTTTATCTCTCGGATAAAGGAACACATGAGAGCATATAACATAAATTTAGAAAATTCAAAATATGCTAACCACCTATTCCAATTTAATCATTGTTTCGATCCAAATTTTGAAATCTTACATGTTTGTGATAAGGGTAAGAAGTTAGATCTTTTGGAGGCTGTAGAGATAAATAAATTGAAGAGTAGTAACAGACTGTTAAATTCTCAACTTGATTTGAATGAATCCCCTTTGTTAAATTCAAAAATTCAAATAAATATTGTTGTATTGTTGCTTAGATCAGTTGATATGTAATAACACAAATCATAATTTGTTAACATGTCTGAAGAAGGTACAGTGTACCGAAACAGCTGTCACTGAATTATATAATAAATATGAAAATCAAATAAAACTACGTTTTATTTTTATTAAATAATAAATAGAGGAAGTTCCTAATTATTGATACCATCTTACCTTACATGTATTCTTATTTCCCGTAACATACAATTTTACCCAAGAACAATGTTTCTATGGATGACAGTTCCGTACACAATTCAGTTATATGGCATGTAAAAGTAATAGCTACCTTTGTACCTTCAATAGACAAAGTCATCATCATCATCATCATAGTACATTCACGAATTTAGGCCATTTGTTGACCTGTTTCGGCCTCAAGAGAAACACCATCCAGAAGTCTTTCAGTGGACGTCTGGTCTTCTTCTTTCTGCAGGTTAATATCTTAACATTTGTTTCGGTATTCTGTGATCTTCCATTCGATGAACATGTTGCATCCATCTTGACTTATAATCAGAAATTTTGTTTTCTAAAGATTCCATGTGTAATTCTTCTAAGATCTCTTCATTTTTTGTGATCTAGTAGTGTGTATCCTGCAGTCCTCCGAAGATAGTCAGCGGAGTAAAATCATATGCAAGTTTCATTCCAGTACAACTGGAACTTAACTCGGGATTAGTATATACATTTTTCTCCCAAAGAAATCTAGGCGTGTCTGTTAATAATAAATTAACAAAAGTAAGATCGACTTCCTGTACTCGCAAAATCGGAAAACAAGGGTGTTTTATTTTCATCTGAAAGCCGAAATTTAAAAATAATTTTATGCCCGCCATTTTTTTTCACAAACGAAACTAGAAACATGCAATTTGAA
Source organism: Diploptera punctata (assembly GCA_030220185.1). Lineage (NCBI taxonomy): Eukaryota > Metazoa > Arthropoda > Insecta > Blattodea > Blaberidae > Diploptera > Diploptera punctata. Next base: position 153,359 of record JASPKZ010001218.1, on the reverse strand, counting down.
TCCACCACAAATATGAAGTCAGTGGCTGAGCTCATCCTCCACAAATGAGAGAACGGCCAAAGGCAAAGTGTTGTGAATTGTGGTAGCAGATAGAGGAATCACAGCTTCCTCCCAACTTCTGAAATCCAATATTTAACTTCTCTCCTCTAGCGTTCTGCAATAAACTTTACAAATTCTACTTGCTAAGGAATTCACTTACTTCATACAGCTTCCATGTGACAGCTTTTTAAAACTATTTTACATCTGATATATAGGGTGCTGGGATAAGTCAGTTAACCACGGCACATGGATGCAAGGGAAAATATCAGTTTGGTTGAAATTTGGGTTTGAATGCGGCACCTTCAGAATATAATCACAAACACAACTGCTTGAGGCAATTTTCTAACTAAGGAATACATCTTGTCCAGTATCATATCTATAAACGACTTCACGTTACCTATTTTTTTATTTTTTGGATGACCATTGTTAGGAGTGGATTGGAAGGCGTGGTAAATCGATTGGCCACCTAGATCACCAAAACTCACGCCATGTGATTTTTTAACATGGGGAATTTGGAAGTACAGTTTTCAATTGAAAATCACCGAACCTGCAACACTTACGGGATTTGATTGAACAGGAATTTGAAAACGCTTTCGATAACAATGCAAAATTGAGTGACAGCATCTGCAAATCGGTGTTAAAACGCTGTTATAAATGCTTAAATAACAATGGATGTGACCTTGAACAGTTTCGGCAGTTGTTTTTTGTGTAGATGTTGTAAGCTACAGAAAACAATACTTACTTACTCACTGGCACTATCGAACCCGTAGGTTCATGGCCGCGCGGACATGAGCTCTCCATACATCCTGAGCTAATGCTTTCCCTGCATAATCTACTTCCCTCAAATCATAGTTAATGTTATTATCCCACCTCATTCTTGGTCTACCAACTGGGAGTTTTGCCTCTGGCTTTCCTACAAAAAGCTTCGATGCAAGTCTTCCATTCCCCATACGTGCAACATGTCCTGCCCATCGCAGTCTACGAGACTTAACTGTTCTTATTATATCTGGCTTCCTATAAAGACCATGAAGTTCATTGTTATGTAGTCTTCTCCAATCACCTGTCTGTTTATCTCTCTTTGGTTCAAAAATGTTCCTAAGTACTTTATTCTCAAATACCTGTAATCTCCTTTCCTCCCTTAAAGTAAAAGTCCATGTTTCGCCTTAGGAACATGTCCCTGTTTTTGAGCCTTTGGCATGGGTTCTCTGAAGTAGTCCCCGCCCGGAGAACCGAATAGGGGACTATTTGACCTCCGGAAAATTTTACCCCAGTTGAACCCATGTCCGCATTTCTGGACGGTTGTATTTTTTACGGTGAAAGATCGTCACTCTTTCGACCAGGGTACTTTTTTCTTCTGGCTTATCACCTTGGACCAGTCCGGCATGGGTAACCCTATCGGCAACAATGCTACCGCCGGCATAGCTCTCAGGATCATTTAAGCACGCAAGCCACTCCACCACAAGGTAAAGATACCATGGACGAAAAACAATATATTTGCATTTTCGGTTAACTGACTTATTCTGCACCCTGTATTTTACGGAAATATTTAATGCATTATCTTCATTATTTTGAAGAAGGAAAGAAAAAAAAATGTGCATGTTAATCAGAAAGTGATTTACACAAATTTTAGGATTACACCGTAGTTATTTTAATAAATAGTGGTGAAAGACAATGGCGTAGTTTATCACTTACTCTTTTTTAATTGACATATTATTGACATCATCCAAAATTTGAAAATAAATGTTAATATAGACATAACAATAAACCGTTTTAAAATATTAAACGTTTTAATGCATGCTAATGATATAGTTATTACGGGGTATTCAAGAAAATGAAAATAATTTGCAGTACTCTTTGCATCAATTAAATCAGTTATGATAAGTATATAAGTATAAGATATCAAAACAAATAATGAAATTTTGGGGAAATGAACATATTATAAGTTAAAAAATGATAACAGACAACGAACCTCTGGAACAGGTAACAAATTGTAATCATTTGGGTTATAATTTTACTATAAACATAACAACTAAAAGAGACGTAAATATGAAACTGTCGAAATTTAAAATGACATGCGGAACTAAACCTAAAGCATTAAAGAACAAAATAAGAAGAGATATTAGATTGAAGTTTTATAAAACATTACTTTATGAAAGCGACACTTGGGTAATGACCAAAAAATTACAAAGTAGAATACAACGCGCAGAAATTAACCTGCTCATCGCAGTTTACGAAACTTAACTGTTCTTGTTATATCTGGTTTCCTATAAATATCATTTTGCTTACAGTTATGCAATCTTTTCCATTCTTTGTCTGTTTACCGCTCTTCAGTTCAAAATTTTTCATAAGGACTTTATTGTCAAAGTAAGAGTCAATGTTTTGCATTCATGTAATACCACTGGGAGAATAACAGTTTTACATATTTTCAGTTTAACGTTTTCTGAAAGGAGTTGGGGCGACAAGAATGCCTGTAACGTATAGCATCATGCATGTCCAGAATTAAACCTATGTTTAATTTCTTTGTACATCTAATTCTTATTTGTAATTACTATTCCTAGATATTTGAATATAGCTACTTCTTTAAAATATCCCTCATTTGTCATTAACTGTCCATTTCTATTATAAATGTATTTCTGTAAGTGAAATTATAGGCCTATTTAGTTCTAATGCTATTAATTCCAGTCCCAATTTCTTAATGTTACTCAATAGAGTGTGCGTGTTGACCCTTAGTATATCCTCGCTATTGTCTAATAATACTGAGCAATAAAAAGAAAAAGTTTTTTGTCTCAGAAACAAAAATATGTGATTCTGATAGTATTTTTGTTCCTGAATTCAAATATGATATCGGTTTTTCTGCAACACGCAAGGTTTCCGAGAGATAGCCATTTATAATTTCAAACACTTTAATACTTTCAACATTCGTAACTATACAATATTCGAACATCCGGACTCACCTAGAAAGTAAGAAATGACGATTTTCTGCTATATTTCGCCTGTGGACCATCCCTCTTGATGACCCAACAATAATCGGCCAGCATATTAGGATTCCATTTGCCTTGATATCTCTTTTCCATAGCTGAAATCTCCTGAGTTAGCTCATTTGGTTTTATTTTACAATGGACAAATGGGCGAAAAAACGTTTATTAAAAAAATAATTATTTAAATCCATTAATTGAAAATGTAATAAAAAACTGTGGATGATTGCGAAATTCCGAATATATATTTGAAAAACACAATAAAAACTGCAATAAATACAACTATTGATACTCATGAAACAAAAATAATGTTGACCAGTGTAAAAACTACATTATCATAAGTAATGCCACGAGTGATTTCCAAATTATCGATAAATTCACGACTCACGAAGTGAGGAGTGTATTTATCTAGAGAATTTGGAAATCAAGAGTGGAATTTGTTAGGACTATTTAACGAATAAAATTAAGCTGTTTACTCACAAATCATTATTTAAATATAGTTTATTTTAAAATATTTACATATTTAATATAAACGGCATGTTTGAAAACAAATGAGAAACGATTGGTACGCTCCATTTGCTTCTTTTGTTCATCACTGCACCAGATCATATTATTTATTGCCGAAGGAACGTAATATTGTAAGAATGCACTCTAGTGGAGAAATTCATAACCAACATTGTAGGTATTAATTAATTTGATGTCCTATGATGTAAATGTGTCAATTATATTTTTCTGAATGTTATTACCTGGGAAAAAATACATTTAAGAAAGTGCAAACAGTGGTTTCTTTTTTTTTTGGTGATATAATCAATTGCTACAAGTGTTTTTTATATTAACTCCCGCATGCGCTATGTGTTGACATTCATGCACGATATATACAATCTGGTAGCCGTATTTCTTTGTGAGTCAGTAACTGCAAAAGAATGCTATGACCTATTCAGAATGTTAAAAAGGGGGTGCTTTCTTTATTATGACTATATAACTCATTCCCCAAATGGGAGTCAATGACCAATCACATCAATGATTCTTTATTTATAACCAATGACAGTCGTGTTTCGCCTAAAATTTACCAACTAAAGTTTATCATAATAAAGAAAGCACCTCCTTTTTAACATTCTGAATAGGTCATAGCATTATTTTGCAGTGACTGACTCTGTAAGAAATAAGGCTACCAGATTGTATATATAGTGCATGAATGTCAACACTTAGCGCATACCAGAGATAATATAAAAACATTTGTAACAATTGATTATACCACAAAAAAAACAGTGTTTGCACTTTCTTAAACAAATTATTTTCCAGGAAATGACGTTTCAAAAAATATAATTGAGATATTTATATCATAGGACATCAAATTAATTAATACCTATAACGTTGGTTTTAAATTTCTCCACTAGTGTGCATTCTTACAATATTGCGATCCTTTGGGAATACATAATATTATAATCTTAGTGAGTCGTGAATTTATCGATAATTTGGAAATCACTCGTGGCATTACTTATGAGAAACTTTAGTTGGTAAATTCTAGACGAAACACGACTGTGATTGGTTGTAAATAAAATATCATTGAAACGTGATTGGTCATTGACTCCCATTTGGGGCATGAGTTAAATAGTCAACATAAACTAACAGCTTATTAATACCAATAAGACCTTCTTCGTCTTCCAAAGATTTGATGGTATTTTTTAACACTACGTAGTATAATTATTTATTGGAACGAGATATCTCTGTTAGCCAATTTAAACGGACGTCACAAGTTTGCGTGACAGTGTAAGTCTAGTGTTTTTATTCACTGTGTATTTGATTAATTTTCAGAACTCCTGTGGAAGGGAACCTCCCATCTATTCTACGTCCCGCCCTGTTACAAATTATTGAACGTCGACATAGCTCCGAGGGGGAAAAAAAACTGCAAGATAATTTTGCCACCTTTCTTTTACCAACATTATGTCAGATGCCCATAAATGGAGCAGCGTTATAAATGTAACACTCCCAGATGTATGGCTATCTCTTATTTAATAACGTTTTGCAACAAGTTACTGAGAATTTAAAATTAATAGAACACAAATGCAACATTATAATAAAATGTTAAAAATTACACTTATAGATAATGATCGTTCCTTTGGAGAGAAATGAATGTCACCACATTGGTTGTTAAGAGGATTGAAAATCAAACGCTTAAATGGTATGGCCATGTACAAAGAATAGAAAATAAAAGATGGCCAAATATATATAACAATGGTCACCCCTGGAAGAAATAAACTTGGCAGACCAAGATGGAAATGGAAAACCTACGACAGAACTATAATGGATGATAGGAATTTGGAAGAGGGAGATTGGAATGATAGAGATAAATGGAAACTGAAGACGGCAAACATATAAATGGGGGAAAGCCGAAGAAGAAGAAGAAGAATATGAGCAACAGTGGAAGACACACAATGTAAAAATGTTTGTTTGAAGTATCTAAAAGAGGGGATTAATTGTGAATTACCACACTTCGTTGAATATAATAATTATCTAGGGAATAACAACAGCAACAACAACATCAATAATAATAATAATAATAATAACCATCATCATCATCATCATCATAGTATATTCACGAATTTAGGCCATTTGTTGACCTGTTTCGGCCTCAAAAGAAACGCCATCCAAAAGTCGTTTGAGTGGACGTCCTGATCTTCTTCTTCATGCAGGTTGATAGTTTAACATTTGTTTGGGTATCCTGTGATCTTCCATTCGATGAACATGTCGCATCCATTTTGACTTATAGTCAGACATTTTGTTTTCTAATGGCTCCATGTGTAATTCTTCTAAGATGTCTTAATTTTGTTTTGTGATCTAGTAGTGTGTATCCTGCAGTCTTCCGAAGGTATCTCATTTCAGCAGATATAAGTCTCTGTATATCCTTCTATTTCAGTGCCCATACTTTTGCTACCATACAAAAGAGTTGGAAGAGCCAGTGTTTTATACTCTTTCAGTCTTGGATGTTTTTGGACATAATAATAATAATAATAATAATAATAATAATAATAATAATAATAATAATAATCCGTCTATCCATAGTAATTCTGTCCGAAGGCAGGTCTTTCACTGCAATCATAGAATTTTCATGCTATGCTTTGCAGCTTTACTAGGGGATTATAAGTGTCGCAGCTTCCCGTTGCTTTCCACACCGGTGAAGGATGATAATGACTATTTAACTCATTCCCCAAATGGGAGTCAATCACCAATCACGTTTCAATGACTTCTGTTTTACAACCAATCAGAGTCGTGTTTCACGAAATATTTATCAGTATTGAATTTACCATATTAAAGAAAGCTCCTCCTTTTTAATATTCTGAACAGGTCTGACCATTATTTTGCAGTGACTGGGCCTGTGAGAAATACGGCTACCAGATTGTATATATAGTGCATATATGTCAACACATAGCGCTTGCAGGAGTTAATATAAAAACATTTGTAGCAATTTATTATACCACCAAAAAAGAAACCACTGTTTGCACTTTCTTAAATGTATTTTTTCCCAGGTAATAATCCAGAAAAATATAATTGTCAAATTTACATCATACGACATCAGAAATGAATTAATATACAGTTTGATGTGTTTCATTTTTTCTCCACTAGAGAGCATTCTTACAATATTGCGTTCCTTTGGCAATAAATAGTATGATCTGGTTGCAGTGATGTCACGCGCCGTGGCGGAGTGGTTAAGGCAGGAAGCCTTGGCGCAGAGCTACGGGACTTGCGCTGGTTCGAGTCTCCAGGGGGGAAGACATTTTCTCATGGTATTTCTGCCAGTATGGGACCGGTGCCCACCCAGCATCGTGATGCATTTGGGTAGCTACAATAAGTAGCGGCTCTAGGTTGAGAAAACCAGCTATAACGGCTGGGGGACTCGACATGCTGACCACATGTCACCCCTACACTGGCTGATTATCATCTACCTGTGTTATTGACACATGTGGATGTGAGGCCAGCAGCCGGCTGGTAGGCTAAGGGCCTTGTAGGCCTGTCGCGCCAGGAGTTGTTGTTGTTGGTTGCAGTGATAAACAAAAAAAGCAGATGAAGCGTACCTATCGTTTCTCATTTGTTTTCAAACATCGCCGTTTACATTAAATATATAAATATTTTAAAATAACTATAGTTAAATAATGATTTGTGAGTAAACAGCTTAATTTTATTCGTTAAATAGTCATAACAAATGCCACTCTTGATTTCCAAATTCTCTACATAAATTCACTCCTCACTTCGTGAGTCGTGAATTTATCGATAATTTGGAAATCACTCGTGGCATTACTTATGATAATGTTGATGATGGTGATGGCCGAATGATATTCGGGGACCGTTGGGCCATACGCTTCCTGACATTTGTCTTACAGGTGAGGGAAAACCTAGAAAAAAACCTCACCCAGGAGCTAGTCCCGACCGGGAATTGAACCCGGGCCCGCTGCGTGACAAGGCAGCACGCTATCATAATAATAATAATAATAATAATAATAATAATAATAATAATAATAATAATAACAATACTACTAATAATAACAATAATAGTAATAACCTAATAATAACGTTTCAAAATTCTAACTAAGATCAATACTTTTAAAATTATAAACTAATGATAAGGTTACTAGTATATATATATATATACAGTGAGTTTCACTCGACCTGCGGCTGATAGTGGTAAAAGTGACTGCAAGCATTGAGTCATAAACTCGCGTTGCCCACGCATTATCAACGCTATTGGCCGCAAGTCGAGTGAAACTGACTGTGTATACAGGGTGTTGCAAAAAAGCACCGACAACGGAAGTGAGTTGCTATAATGAGATATGTTGATAATTTTTAAAAAGGTACCCATATACGGAAAGGATGCGTTTTCATTGTATGAGTTACTAACTTCTCAAGAGTTCCGTTAGTTGGTTTTCAAGACTGAATACTTGACAATACTGTCACAGTCACATCAAGATTTCAAAATATACACCTCCCATCTTATTGCAGAGCGTACATCGGAGGTGTAGTGATTGGCGCACACGTTCAAATACTCCTGGCCTTGTTTGAATTATTTCTGCAGCGTGGATTTGGGCTGTAAGATCCATACGTGTCTCTGCTGGAGTGTGATAAACAGAATGTTTCATGTCGCCTCACAAAAAATAGTCGACAGGGTTAATATCAGGTGATCTCGGAGTCCATGGACTGGTCCACCTCTGCCAATCCATCGACCTCAATACGTAGTATTCCAAAAGTCTCCTCACATTCGAAGTTAGGTGGAGCTTCGTAGTGTTGCAGCCACATTCCTTTGCGAAGCCACGTATCATAGATTCCGTACCTATGAGGTGTTGTCAAATAATGAATGAGTCTTCAAATCCTTCGAACTAACACTGATCTTGAGATATAATTAACTAGTCATAGTGTGAAAACGCATCATTTCCGGATATTGGTACCTTATTAAAAAATGATCAACATATCTCAATATACTACCTCACCTCCGTTGCCGGTGTTTTTTGCAACACCTTGTATACATATATATTATCCAATTACAGCAGGTATTGTTTTAAGACATTTTTTGCTTTTTCCCCTGACATTGGCAAAATTCTAATCCATTTCTTAGGTTGATGGTATGATGAAGTTCCAGGAGAGTCCTTGACTTTAACTTAACCTAAATTTCAAACCAGGAATAATTCCCTTTAACCAAAAAGTCCTATCGTCTTATCTGGAATCGAACCCTTGACTTCACCAACTGTAGTCAGAAACACTGACCACTAGCCCATAAGGCTGACCATAGTTCACTATATAAAAAGGTCAAAATAATATAATTAGAGACTCAAATCCGTCAGTTTTTGGAGGCTAACAAACAAACTTGTGTTTTTTTTCTGATTTTACTCAGTTGTCAATACAATAACGGGTTGCGACTTCATTACCAGAATATATTTAATCATTTCGCAATATCATTGGCATTAAATTTCTGCAGAAATACCATGGCAACGCACAACAGAAGAAACGTACAATCTATTACACTCTATTCAGGATGTCTATAGAGTGGAGAAAAACAAACGCAACAGTAGATGTTCTAACTAAAGTTCGAAGTTGTTAAAAGTTAGTAAATGATTGTTCCATTTGTTTATCTTCGCTTTACAGACATCCTGAACAGGGTGCAGACATAACCAAAGAATCTCATGCAACTTGACATTATAACTATTCCGAGTTAAATTGCAGTTGTAATGTAAACAAACAAAATGTATGACTGTATTTTGATTGGTCGAATGACGATTTTACCTTTGAACATGTAAAAATTATAATTCCCTTTCCAACAGTCGAAAGAGAGAACATGACTGTCAACAGCACGTACGGCTTACTGCCCGTGCGACCCATATTTGTAAATAATATTGTAAATATCTTACTTTTTGTCTAATAAAGTCCTACTACTACTAGTAATCAAAATATTTGTTATCTAACACATGACTATTGTAAGTTATATGGGAGAAACGTCTTCTTCTTCACGGTTTAGGCTTATTTACTAGCCTGTTCCGGCTCCAAATTGCTGCTCTTTCCATCTTTTCCTTGGTATTCCCAGACTTCTTCTTCCTCGTGGTGAATAGTTGTATGCTGCTTTTGGTATTGTATTCTCAGTCATCCTTGCCAAGTGTTCTTTCCAGTTTGTTCTGTATTTCTCTATTGTTGAGTTTAATTCCTCTATTTTTAGTTGTTGTCTTATTTATGTGTTATGTTTTTTGTTTGTTCTTTGATATCCTGCTATGGTATGAGGAATCTCATTTCAGCAGCTTGTATCCTGGCAGATTGTTGTGTTGTCACTGTCCATGTTTCGGATCCATAAGTAATAATAGGCACTGCCATTATCTTGTATAATTTCATTAGAGTCTTTCCTGGCTTAATTTCTCAAAGTTCTTTTTAGTGTACCTGTTATATAATTAAACTTATTAATTTTGTTATTTATATCTGTTTCTGCTGTGTATGATATTTCGCAACCTAGGAAGTTATATGTTACTACTTGTTCTATTGGTTTATTTTCTAATATTATCTTTGTCCAAACTGGATGGGCACCCTTGAAGTCCATTGTTTTTTATTTTTGTGAGGATATTTCCAACTCCAAAGATGGGAGAATCTTAAAATATATAATTAGAATTTTAATACAGGGCTAAAAGACGGAAAGAGCAGCAATTTGGAGAAGGAACAGGCTAGTAAATAAGCCTAAACCGTGAAGAAGAAGAAGAAGAAGAATACAGGGCTATCCAGAAAGAAGGAACACATTTCAAACATTTATTTCTTCTAAACTACAAAAAATACAAACACAATTCCAATATTCCTGGAAAGAGAAAATTCCAAATTTCACTATTTTATGCATTCAATGAGTACCATGTGTTACATGACAAATATCAAAACGGTGACTCATTTCTCGCCACACACGATTCAGCTGGTCTCTGGTTACCGAATTCACAGCTTCAACAATTTGATATCGCAGATTTTCTAGATGTTAGGCATTGGGAGGGGGGATAAAAACACGGACATTTACGTAACCCCACAGATAAAAATCACATGGAGTTAGGTCTGGTGACCTGAGAGGCCACCAGCGATGAAATTGATCGTCTGCTCCTCCTCTTCCAATCCAACGTCCTGGAATGGTGTTATTTAGGTAACGTCAAATGTAAATTGACATCGCCTGACAACCACAGATAGAACAGCAACAACAACTGAAGAGTAAAAAAAAAAATTAAAAAATGCACGTTACCATAATTGTATGAATAATTGTAATAATCTGAAATGTACGTACAATATATTTAAATAAAGAGAAACCTGGATGCTCCCTCCCAATATAGAGTCATCCAAAAGCCAAACTTGGCAAGATCCCGCGTGATCGACTATTCCGATTGAGGTTTTAAGCTGTTTCCCTCAATCCAAAGAGTGAATGCTGGAATAGAACCCCAAAAGGTCCGCTACCGACTTCACTTTGCTAATTAACTTCAAAATTTAAACCGGGGCTAATGTATTTTACAGGAACCCGGGGTTCTACCTATTAAGGAGAACCAAAATGGATCGCTCACCGCCAACATTTAAGTGATGGCCGCAGAGCTTTCCATCTATCTAAATGTGGTTAGAGAAATGCCGCCGTGATCGGAACTTCAAGTGTTTCTCTTTCCAGAACGTTGGAATTGTGTTTATATTTTTTTGTAGTTTGTAAGAAATAAATGTTTGAAATCTGTACTTTCTTTCTGAATAACACAGTATATTAAATAAGCATTATTAAATTATCTTACGCACGCGTAATGTAGAATAAGTTGGATTATCAGTTGATCCAAAATGATCGCTACAATATAATTTCTTAAAAATGGGTCAATAATTTACAAGTTTAGGTACCTGTGAGAGAGATGTACGGGCAAAAATTGCAATGGCAAAAAATGCAACTAAGACATTACATGGAGTAATTTGGAACAAAAATATTACAAAGGAAACTAAAATGAAAATTTATAAGGGCATAATACAGAATATTTTGTCATATGGAAGCGAAACTTGGTCTTTGACGAAATTACAAAAGAATGAAATTAGAACAGTTGAATTCGATTATTTCAGAGGAAGCCTCCAAAAAATAAGAAATGAATTCCTTTGGAGAGAAATGAAGGTCATCACATCTGTTGTTCAGAGGATTGAAAATCAAACGCTTAAATGGTATGGCCATGTACAAAGAATGGAAATGAAAGATGACCAAAAAAATAGATACACCAATGGTCACCACCTGGAAGAAATAAACGTGACAGACCAAGATGGAAATGGAAAACCTACGTCAGAACTATAATGGATGATAGGAATTTGGAAGAGGGTGATTGGAATGATAGAGATAAATGGAAACTGAAGACGGCAAACCTATAAGTGGGGGAAAGCCGAAGTAGAAGAAGAACAAAAATGGAAACGAAAGCATTTGAAAAGCGTACATAAATTATTTTGACTGTTTTAAAACAGATCAGTGAAAAATATGCTACATTAGTAATTGAGGGTGTCGTAAAAAAAAAAACAGAATTTACAGATGAGTCGGCATGGAGGATAAATTATGCTTGCAATGAAATTGTAAGTATATGTATAGACAACATGGATAAGTGTACATCATCATCATCTTCATTCATGGATTAGGTCTGTTGACCCGTTCCGACTTCAGCCCATCTCTTTCTAGGTCTGCCCACATCTCGGGTGCCTTTAGGTTTGTATTTTGTTATTTGTTTTGGATATCTATCTTCATTCATTCTGTCTATGTGTTGCTTCCATTTTTGTCTATATGTATCCATTTTATCAGTTATTGCAAATTTTTCAAGTTCCTGTCTTATTTCTGTGTTCTTGATTCTGTCTTCCTTTAACAGATCTCAAAAATTTCATTTCTGCCGCCGTTATCCTACTTAGGTCTTGTTTTTTATGTATCCAGGCTTCTGAACCATAGAGCAGTACCGGTACTGCCAACATTTTATAAAATTTCAGTTGGGTCTCTCTTGTTGTTTTGTTATTTAGTGTTCGTTTTATCGTACCACATATTCCCTGGAATTTTGCTATTTTATTATTTATATCATTATCATAATTAAATGAAATGTCACATCCTAGATAATTGAGATGGTTCACCTGTTCTATGATTTTGTTTCCTATTACTATTTTCGATCTGATTTGATTTTTCCCTTGGAATGTCATTACCTTAGTTTTTTCTATGGATATTTTGAGAGGATAAGTGTACATATAATATAATATAACGTACAGTCGACTAGACCATCAAACAGCAATCCCATTGGAGCAATGGAAGTCCATAACGCTGACCAATCAGAAGGCAGCTACAACTTATGAATACATCGCGGTGAACGTATAAATAGGACAGACAGCGGACAGAATTGCCAGTCTCAATACAACCCTTGAGGATGCCAGACGCAGTCTCTGGCGAAACGTCGGGGAACTACAAGCCTCACGACCACGGCCTACAGCCCGAAAATCTTCTTCAAGATCATAATATAATTTGTTTGTCATAAATAAGTAAAAAATCCAAGTTCTTAATTATTAGTACCATCCTACTACGTATTCAATATTATTTCAAGTAAAACCGATGTTGCCTAAGAACAATGTTCTATCAATAACAGTTCCGTAAACAATTCTGTCATATGGCGGGTAAAAGTAGCACCACGGTTCCCACAATAGACGGAGTAGGCGAAATATACCTTATGAAAATTTGTTTACAGTACAACTAGAACATAGCTCGGAATTGGTATAGAACGAAGATATACTATTAAGAATTAAATAAATAATAATAGCTTACATGGGGGTTTGGTTCTGAATTAAGTAAGGGCTAGACTTAAGCTCATGTAAGACACTAGGATGGGGGTCCTCAGCCCTGACACGGCGCGTCCCAATGGCTGATATGGGAAGTTCCTGTAGATATACAGGACAGGTGCGAATAAGGCCTTGCCAAATAAGCACTCGCGGATCAACTGAGGAGGTCAACGGCTTCGACGGCGGAAGAGAATTTTTTCCCAACGGCAGAGAGGGCGGATGAACCGGTTCTGGAACTAACCACTCCAGTCCTATGAAACTGGATTTCGCTCCAAACGTTGTGATAACTAATTACTATGAAGCGTGAAAGGAAAAAGGAAATAAAAATATATACTGACATTCATAGTGAATTAGAAAACGAAGGTTAAAATTTTATGGCCATATTAAACGAATGAACTCAAATAGTCTTACAAAACAGATAATGGAATTCTACGAAAACAGAAGTAAAGCTCCAATAGATACTATGAAGTGGATTGATGAAGTCAAAAATGACTTAAAATTGGCAGGAATTACTAAAGAAGATATCCCAAACAGAGATATATTTAGAATTAAGGTGAATAAGTGGCAAGTTGACCAAGAGGACAAACCGAAGAAAAAAACTGGAACAACTTGGACAGATGAGAGAAAACAAGCTCATAGCAAAAGGATGAAAGAAATTTTGGGCTCAAAGGAAACACCTCTAAGTACTTTGCGTAGTCCTACATGGGCTCATCGGCAATTTAAAAAATATAACACATTTAATTAAAATTGCGACAGAATAACTGAAGGTATCGCATTTCAAAAGTCTCATACGCTCCTCATAAAATACAACTATACTTGTTTACAAGTTAAAAAAAAAGAATGTTTAGTGATATGTCACGGACGTTTAAAATAAATTACATATCTGTTTATTCATAGCTTTTTTCATAATATTACAGTCCCATCTGAGGTTATATATTCATATTAAACATGGGAATTCATTTGCATCAGCGTTTATTTATTTCAGTAATGGGGCATATTAATTCTCATATCCACAGTGCCTTGTGCATTCAATAAAAAATATTGTTTGCATAAATAATTTAAAAAAATAAATAGAGTATCACGTATTACATAGAACCGGCAATTAACGCTGAATTGTCGTACATATAAACTAATGTTTAAACTATTATCCACCAGACAACCTCGATAACGAAAATTAATGAAATAGTATATTACTTTGAGAGGTTGGGAAGTGGTTTTTAGAGAATCGAGGAATAATGTTTAAAACCCGAGATTCTGTAAAATATTTCACAAACGTGCATTGTACAATTTTTTTGCACGATGGTGTTTTCAAAATAATAAATAGTAGTAAAATTATAACATCTTTGTTGGAAATATTTGCGTTCATTATAAACAACTGACTAACGTTAACAGTGTGGGCAATGTTTATTAGTTGAAACTACAGGAGGCCTTGAGAACAATTATTGATAACAAGGCCGCAAGTACGTATTTATTGTTTTATATTGTTCCAAATAAAGTTCAGTTCATTTAAAATGCAGTGATTTGTTTCGTACAATGCATATTAACACTATCTTTTGGATATTTTCTGTATATACATTGTACGTAGTATACATAGAGGCGGTTTTACTTCCCGCACGTGGGTGTAAATGCATTATTACAGTATAGTTATTTAGGTTGGCAACCTCGAAATGTAGGAAGTTGAACTTTCAATAATGGTCGCCATTGCTGGTAAGTACGACAAAACGCACTATCGCGCAAAAATCAGATTTTAATTGGTTCCTACAAAAGGAGTCTTCCAGAATATTCTGCAAACACTTCATTTTTTTCATATAATATTCTATTAATGAAATGTATTATAATGACTATTTAACTCATGCCCCAAATGGGACTCAATGGCCAATCACGTTTCAATGATTTCTGTTTTACAACCAATCAGAGTCGTGTTTCACGAAATATTTATCAGTGTTATAATTACCATATTAAAGAAAGCTTCTCCTTTTTAACATTCTGAACAGGCCTGACCATTATTTTGCAGTGACTGAGCCCATAAGAAATACGGCTACCAGATTGTATATATAGTGCATGAATGTCAACACATGCCGCATGCGGGAGTTAATATAAAAATATTTGTAGCAATTGATTATACCACCAAAAAAGAAACCACTGTTTGCACTTTCTTAAATGTATTTTTTCTCAGGTAATAATCCAGAAAAATATAATTGTCATATTTACATCATACGACATCAGAAATGAATTAATATACAGTTTGATGTGTTTCATTTTCTCCACTAGAGACTATTCTTTCAATATTGCGTTCCTTTGGCAATAAATAGTATGATCTGGTTGCAGTGATAAACAAAAGAAGCAGATGGAGCGTACCTATCGCTTCTCATTTGTTTTCAAACATCGCCGTTTACATTAAATATATACATATTTTGAAATAACTATAGTTAAATAATGATTTGTGAGTAAACAGCTTAATTTTATTCGTTAAATAGTCCTAACAAATGCCACTCTTGATTTCCAAATTCTCTAGATAAATTGGAAATCACTCGTGGCATTACTTGTGATTATTTAACTAATAATTTAATAATTATGTTTGAACATTGTTGAGGATAAAATTATTTCAATTATAACAAATTCTTACCTTATATGACACAGTCGTCCTCAACTGTAATACTTTTTGTTATCCATCCATAGTAATTCTGCCCAAAGGCAGGTCCTTTACTGCAATCATAGCATTTTCATGCTATGCTTTCAGCTTTACTAAGGAATTGTAGGTGTGGTAGCTTCCCGTTGCTTTCCACACCGGTGAAGGATGATGTTGATTATGACGGTGATGATGATAAGGATGATGATGGTGATGATGACTATATGATTTCGGGGACCGTTTGGGCCTTGAAGTTTTCCCGACATTTGTCTTACAGATGAGGAAAAACCCCGATAAAAACCTCACCCAGAAAAACTGCCCCGACCGGGGATCGAACTCTGTCCCGCTGCGTGACAAGGCAGCACGCTACCTCGAGACCACAGCGGTGGACTTTTTTCTTATAATCTTCCTTATATTATTAAAAGTCAAAGCTTTTCGAAGATATATTTCATCTTCAGGAACTTTCTTGATACTGAAATTATTTATATATTTTATACAGAGGGTTTTGGTTGTTAGGTGTAATTTCATTTAATAAATTTTTATTTTCTGTTTCCTTGATAACTTAAATTTCTTCCAAGATATTGGTTTGTCTATTGTTTTCTTTGTGGATTATTTATAATGTTTTATCCATTTTGTTAAATTGGTGCCCCGAATGGGAGTGAATGAAAAATCACGTTTCAATGAATTTTGCTCTACAATCAATGACAGTCGTGTTTCAACTCGCTCTTTGTCGAATTCTCTTTACCACCTCCTGCTTTTGTGATAAAGAAAGCTCCCCCTTTTTAATATTCTGAACAGGTCAGAGCATTATTTTGCAGTGACTGACTCTCCAACAAATACGTTGAATATAGCAAATAATGAACACATTGGATAATTGTGTGTTCAATAATTGTGTTTTTAAATAATTATTTCACTGAGTTGTTTACTAAAAATGAATAATAAACCTCTAAACTTAGTTATAATATACAGTTTGATGTGTTTCTTTTTTCTCCGTTAGGGTGCATTCTTACAATGTTGCGATCTAATAGGTTATCGGTGATTGCGATCCTATTTGGCAATAAATAATATGATCAAGTTGCAGTGAATAAACAAATGCAATATAACCACACATTTCTAATTTGTTTTCAAATATCTGAGTTTTAATTAAATATATAAATATTTTAAAATACTAGAAATATATTTAAATAATGATTTTTGAGTAAACATCCTAATATTATTTGTTACATAGTCCTAACTAATGCCACTCATGATTTCCAAATCCTCTAGATAAATTCATTCGTCACTTCGTGACTCGTGAATTTATCGATGGTTGGAAATTACTCCTGACATTACTTATGATAATTCCACATTTGTTTGATACCGAGGTAATATATATATATTTTTTTTTTTTCACTCTCCTATGAAACTGAATTTTTTTTATATGCGAAGTTGCTGTTCAACACCAACATACTGGGTGCGACATAAGTTAATTCACCACTGCACATTTTTGCAAGGAAAATAATCATATTGGTAAGAAACTGGAGTTTGAAAACGGGACCTTTAGAATATAATCTCAAACACTACTGCTTAGAAGTAGTGCTTAAAACCCAGTTTCAACCAATCTGAATTTCTTCCTTGCAACCATGTACAGTGGTCAACTGACTTATGTCGCATCCTGTATTATTTTTCTATTGGCTACACTACTTTGAATCTGAATTTGGAAGATTAGCATATAAACCTATCCTACATCAATAGCAGGAAGGTAACTAGAGAATTACACAAATCTGTGCGCTAGGTTAATCTCTTCTAATCCAGAAGAGGCCTTCAAATCCATGAAGAAACTGATGATAATCCGCTTAAGCCCGTCTAAAACTTAGAACTGTGAAATATTTAATTCATATTATAACGATCTGAAGCAAAGTCTCGGAGATGAGATATTAGTATTTTGATTGACTCCTGTATGGTTGAATTTGATTTATTCTACCACATTTCCACAACAAAATGTTGGAACCTGACAAGAAATGATTTATGAATGTGATGGGAATAAATTTTACATACTGAAATGGAAGAATACAATCCTGTAGAATTAATTTATGTTATGTTAACATGATGAATAACATTATTGTTTTTGTGAAAGCACATGATCACACTCTTGTTCTGTACCTGTCTTAAGAATGAATGAATGAATAATAATAATACTAATAATAATGATAGATAGATAGATAGATAGATAGATAGATAGATAGATAGATAGATAGATAGATAGATAGATAGATAGATAGATAGATAGATAGATAGATAGATAGATAGATAGATAGATAGATCATCGGTTGATCAATGTCTTTGACATCGTCCGATTCCTAATAGCCAATTTTGTCGGTCCATCCGATTTCCTGGTTGTAGATGTTTATCCTTCATGTATAAACATATTCCCTGACTACAGGAGATTTTAGGTCTTCCTCTGCCTCGTCTTCCCTCGGAGACTGGAGAAACAATAAAATTTTGTAGTGAGATCACATAGGAATTCTTCTTCTTCTTCCTTCCAAGTATTAGGCCAAGGCCTGATACGATCCTATAGAAAATTTTCCCTCCAGCGTTTCATACGACGGCCCAGTGATCTTTGCCCTCTTGGTATATAATTATAAACAGCTTTGGGGATCCGATTAGAACTCATTCTTTCAAGATGGTGTTTCCAGTTTAGTTGGTACTGTTTAATATATTCCAAAATTGGCGTAGTCTTCAATTCTTTTAAGATATCGTTGTTCCTTTTTCGATCCCATCTGGTGTAACCCGCTGTTCTGCGCATGAATCTCATTTCACAAGCCGTTATTCTGCTTTCATGTTGTCTTTTTAGTGTCCATGCTTCACTACCATAGGTCAACACTGGTCTAGCCAAAGTGTTATATAAAACGTAATCTGGTGTTTTTTTGTACAAGGGATGGTTTCATAACTTGATTAATAATTCCTAAACTTTTATTATAACTAGTAATTTTTTCAGGGATATCCTTTTCATCCCAGATAGAGAGATAATATCCAAGGTATTTAAATTGATTAGATCTCTCTAAAATTTTATTCTGGAGACAGATTTTACTTTGTATGGGGTCCTTCCCATGAAATGCCATAATTTTAGTTTTGTTAATTGATATTTCCATATTAAATTTGGCACCTATTTTTTGTAAATTATAAATTGATCGTTGCAAATCATTTTCAGAAAGTGCCAGAAGCGCTAAATCGTCTGCAAAAAGAATAGCATCGAGTTTGAGGTTCCTATTGATGGGTATATATCCTCGTTGTGTTTTCCTCCATTCATTTATTAATTTATTCATGTATATAATGAAAAGCACCGGTGAAAGTCCACACCCCTGCCTTACTCCAGTGTTGATCTTTTCCAGAGAAAATAATTTGCCATCTTGTTTGACAGAGATTTCATTATCTTTATAGATGTTGAAGATATTAGTAATATATTGTTGTGGAACGTTATCATCAGCTAAAATTTGTACTAATATATTTCTGTCTACTTTGTCAAAAGCCTTTATGATTTAGGAATTAAAATAAATAAAAATGGGAATTATGAAGAGGAAGTAAGAAACGGAAATAATGAAGGAAAATTTGCAATTGCTTGCCTCAATGGAATATTGTGGGATAAAAATATAAGTAATAAAAATAAAATTAATATATATCATACAATTGGTAAAAGCATCATTACGTATGGAGCAGAACTTTGGCCATTAACAACAAAAACAAATAAGTATCTTTTGGCAACGGAAATGGATGTTATACTAAGGGCAGCAAGAATTTCAAGAAGAGAAAAAATTAGGAACTCAGTTATAAGGAAGAAAATGAAGACTGAAGACACTATTTTAGATTATATTAAAACTCAGCAATTAAGATAATACGGATATGTCCAGCGAATGGAAGAGGATCGGCTATCAAAATCTGTTTTGGAATGGAGAGCTGAATAATATTAATACTACTACTACTACTACTACTAATAATAATAATAATAATAATAATAATAATAATAATAATAATAATAATAATAATAATAATAATAATGTTTTATTTTAGCTGGTAGATTAAGGTCATAGGCCTTTTCTTCCACTTAATCAGCGAATAGTAAAATTATACAAACATTCAGTGGCATGCATTCTACCCCAACTACCCAGCACTGCTGGGGTAATTAGTATATTAATAATTTCGGATTAAAATAAAATAATATATTTGCCACATTTCATTGAAATTAATTACGCGAGAACATAAAAATTCAAAATTCCCGCCGTATTCTGCGTATTCACATTATCTCCATAAAGGAACACGTAGAGTGTTTCCTCTGTTATCCCCACCGACACCAGCTGTTTCGCTGCAGATGAATTTGTGATAACCCACTAAATGAATCTACCTGCTAAGTTCAGCGATAACTCACACTAGACCAGCCATAACCCGCTAGACGAAGATCGTGCCTTATTCCATAATTTTTTTATTGAACACCAGCTAGCTGAACCCAGAAACGTCACATCTCAAAGTATTCACAAGGTCGAATGACCTTTCGACTTACCAATTCATGAAACATTAATGATTTACTGATTTGGAAAGCGCCAAATCCTGAATAATAGATTTTTTACAAATAACATTTTTTAATTTATAATATTTAATTTATGTTAGATATAGTTTTACAAAATACAAAAAATAAATAAATAAATTTATGCGATAAGTTTTGTCAGTTATAGCAAACAGTTAATTTAAGAAGCTTTATTTATATTATACAATATCAGAAAAACAACAATTGAATTATTACGAACGTGTATAGCTATACTATGTACAATGTGTATACAAAAATATATCCAAAAGGTAATGTTAATGTACATTTTACGAAAAACAATCACTGCATTTTAAATGAACTGAACTTTATTTGAAAGAATATAAAATAATAAATTCGTACTTGTCGAACTTCAGTCAATTGTTTATAATGAATGCAAATATTTCCAAAAAATATATTATGTTACTATTACTTATTATTTTGATAACACCACCGCGCAAAAAATAGTGTACAACACACGTTTGTTAAGTGTTTACAGGATCTCGCTATCGCCCGGTTTTTAATTATTTCCTCGCTTATGTAAAAACAACTTCCCAATCTCGCATTGTAATATACTATTACAGCATTTATATTTATAAAATATATAATGAAGATACGTCTTAAATTTATTACGTAAGTTCCCTAAAATATATATTTATAAGACAGTTAAAAATGTAATCCCAAATCCTAAACAAACTAAAATTTAATATTTCTACCTGTAATGATGTGAGCAGACGAGTTCATCATTGTGCCTCTTACCTGAAACAGAGAGACATACAATATTTCAAACTTAAGTCAAGCCATACTTCAAGTAACTTCATTCTACGAGATGTGCAAATACAAAACTTCATCTCTTATACAAGGAGACTGTCATCAAATGAAATACTTATCAATGAAATAAAAAATAAACTCATTTATTCTACAAAGTTATTATTATTATTATTATTATTATTATTATTATTATTATTATTATTATTATTATTATTATTATTATTATTATTATTATTATTATTATTGGAGCCTGTAAGTATTTTTAAATGTCCTTTGAGCACGTTAGTACCGTTTTCAGGTGAAATAATAGGAACGCTAAAAATAACTTTAAAAAATAAAGTCAGAATAGACTCTATAATGAAATTATACAAGACAATAGCAGTTCCTATTATTACTTACGGATCCAAAACATGGGCAGTGACAACATAACAAGCTATCAGAATCAAAGCTGCTGAAATTAAATTCCTCAGACGAAGAGCAGGATATCAAAGAACATACCCAAAAAAAAAAAAAAACACAACACACAAATAAGACAGCAACTAAAAGTAGAGAAATTAAATACAACATTAGTGAAATACAGAATAAACTAGAAAGAACACTTAGCAAGGATGACTGAGAACAGAATACCAAAAGCAGCATACAACTATTCACCAAGAGGAAGAAGAAGTTTGGGAGATCAAAGAAAAGATGGAATGAGCAGAAATTTGGAGCCGGAACAGGCTAGCGAAAAGCCTAAACAGTGACGAAGATTACTATTATTATTATTATTATTATTATTATTATTATTATTATTATTATTATTATTATTGTTGTTGTTGTTGTTGTTGTTGTTGTTGTTGTTGTTGTTGTTGTTGCTGCTGCTGCTGCTGCTGTTGTTGTTCTAAAGGAAGACCTCGAAACTCGTGGATGCAAGAAATAAGAAGTGGAATGAGAAAAAGAGAGGACTGAAAGACATGGAGTGGATGGAAAGGGACGAGTAGAGAAGAAAAATAAAACTTTAGGCACAGAAAGATGTGTACACATTCAAAATTTGTCCGTCGCCGTGGCGTAGTCGGTAGAATCCCTACCTTCCACTCCGGCGACATGGGTTCGATTCTGGCAGGGTAGGGGATTTTAAACCTCCGCCCTGGGTCTAGGTGTGTGTGTCCTATCCTTGTATATATGTGAGGATAAAAGAAAGTTAACAAAACAGGCAAAACAAAAAGGGAAAAAAAGGTAAAATAAAAAGGAAAAACAGTGTAAACGAAAAAAAAAATCTGTATACAAATAAAATTATTATTGCCTCAATCTTTAAAGCATTTCAATTATCAATATTTTTAATGAAGAAACTAATTTATTTATAAATAATGCAACTGCAACCTGATATTTTTAATATCCAATAATTATTGTTTTCTCTCAAACTTTAATACGAGTATTAACAAATTCAAACGTAAAAGTTACACATCGCATTTAAAACTTCAAGTGGTTACTAATTTCGACTCGACAACACGCTTAACTCTTTTATGGATTTAATCAGAGCTTCGTTTATAATTTATTCATAATTATGCAAGTTTATGAACTCTGGAAAACACAGGCGAGGTTTAAAATTGTACGAAACCAATATGTTAAAGTTACGACACGACTTTTCCAGACTAGAAGTTGGTTCAGATTTCATCGTGCATTACCATATAGAGAACTTATTAAAAATCCACCACCACAAATCCCAGAGTGCCATAACAGACTTGAAAAGAAATAGTTTCGCATTCCCATAGAAAACGGTTATATATATCCTTTTCAAATCCCATAGCAACCATTTGTTTTTCAGTTTTTAGCCTTGAAATAATTTCCGGGTTGAATAATCTTTTTGATGGTGTATCATTTTATTGGGTTTAAAGCAATATATAAAATTAGGGAAGTACTTTACAAAATTTGAGCGAATTATTTTTTGAAGTTCCAAATATACACCATGCGCATGAGCCAACATTCGCGTAGCGGTTACACTACGGAATCACGGGAAGCAGCCAACATATAGGCCCTACACGATATTTAACGAACCTAAAAGCTAACCTAAAGCAATTTAAGTACTCTAACCTGTGAAAGACCAACCTAAAAGCTTACCTACCGCAATTTGAACACTCTAACCTGTGAAAACCAACCTATAAGCTAACCTACAGCAATTTAAGCACTCTAACTTAAGAAAGAATGCAACGCCCAAAAATAAATACCGGCACTAAGGTTCTGAAATTCTGAAGTATATGTGTACCGTTAATTAGTAGCAGTAATAGGAATTTATTAGACTAAAAGTAAGATATTTACAATATTATTTACAAATATGCGTCGCACGGGCAGTAAGCCGTACGTGCTGTTGAGAGTCCGTTACAATAAAGTAATAATTGGTAATAGTATAAAGAAAAAACAATAATAATACAATTACATAAAGAAAACATAATAATATTACAATTACATAATAATACAATAACATTATACATTAATTAAGTTATGTAGAATTATTAAGAATTAATGGTATTGCATTTTGATAACATGTATTTATTCATGAATGAGTGTTGTTCTTATTTTCCGCGTTTTGTCCAGACATTTACCCAAGTTTATCCAATTTTCTGGATTTATCACTAACTCGTAGGATGCCAATCTTTCACGATTTGAATTTAGAAATCTTTCCGGTAATAACTGACGTCTCCAATATTCTAAATCATTACATTTTCCTAATATATGTATCTCGTCTTCAAAGCTCCCGCACATTAGTACATACTCTATGTTGGCTGCAATGGAGCAGTTTTTGTCGTTGTATAGAATATTCGTTAAAATCAATATAACTGTTACATCTTTATGCTACGTTAAATACCACACAAAAATGTACTGAAATAATCCTTAGAAACAATGTAAAAATCATTGAAAATGGTGGGAAATAATTTGAAAAATGAAACCCTAAGAATAAAATTGATGAAGAAATTAAAAGTCGCGTCACATGTTGTAAAGTTTAGACAAATAAATAAACAAAAAATAAAATAGGTCCGTCAGCAAGTTCTACTGGAGCAGAAATCCAAATTTAGCTGCAGTTCTGCCAACACTCAACAGATTGAATGCACTACATCAAAACTGAATTCAATCTACAACAAAGATTGTGTCAAGTCAGTTTGAAACATGATATTTGGTCTGAGTGCAAGCCCCGCTGTGTGGAACAAGGAGTCCCCCGGGGGCCGTGGTGAACACACTGCGCAATTACTAGACCGCGGCTACCCGTTCCCAGCAACTTAATTAGTAGAAAAATTCCTAACACCCTCTCACAAGGTGTCATTGAAACAACTCCCGAAAATTAGCACATTTCTCCCTTTCAATTTGTATAAATATATTCTCCTCGTAATTTATTTTTCCGATCTCTGTTCCGTGTTGTAGCGTCGCAAGTATTTCTTGGATTAGTACGAAAATGATTCCATTAGAAAGAGAAACTCTTACGTTTTAGTATCTACTTCAAAGATACTCGATGTGTGCTCCATGTGTCACGCTGCAGACATGAAGGCGACATCTGCACTCACACCACGCATGCCCCAACGCATCTATTCCTTAACTCTGCCAGGTAAAATAAAGCTAAATTATTATTATTATTATTATTATTATTTCACAGTTTTCATTTTTTTGGGTATGGGCTGCCTAACTGAAAATATAATATAAAATTATTATTCCAGCAGTTATATGGTTGCGAAACATAGACTCTTACTTTAAGAAAAGAAAAAGAGATTACGAGTATTTGAAAATAAGGTTCTTAGGAAAAAAATTGGACCAAAGAGAGATGAACAGACAGGTGAATGGAGAAGACTACATAACAGTGAGCTACGTGATCTTTATAGGAAACAGATATAATAAAAACAGTTAAGTCTCGCAGACTGCGATGAACAGGACATGAAGCACGAATGGGGAATGAAAGAAGTGCATGCAAGATTCTTATACGAAAACCAGAACGAAAACGTCCAATGGTAGACCAAGAATGAAATGGGAGAATAACGTTAACCATGATTTGACGAAAGTAGATTATACAGGGGATGATTGGAAAACATTAGCTCAAGTTAGGGTTTGTGGAAGGCGATGTCTGTGCGGCCGTGAACCTACAGGTTCAATAGAGCCAGTGATTGAGTTAGTTATTATTATTATTATTATTATTATTATTATTATTATTACTATTATTATTATTATTTCATTATTTCTACTTTTTGTGTATGGGCTGCCTATCTGCTTATATGTGAGCTGTAAATGTCGTTATAATGATGGACGCATTCTTCCCTTTTTGAATGGGTACATTGCCTTCCGTATTATAAAACAGTTTTTTTTTTCATGATCATGCCTTAATAATTATAAACAAAATATTAAAATAATTTTAACGCTTTCAATGAATTATAAAAATACAGTCTAATACCGGCGTGCGTTGCTATGCCTAAATAAATGAAATATTGAAGGTTAATTAAATTGTATGGTATACGCTCAGACGAACCAAACATGGCGGTTTCGGGTTTCAGGTAAACTTCCAATTCTAATTCTCGGTCATTTTGGATAATATTTACCTCGGTTTATTTTAACATCATATGTTGATTTTCGTTGTGAAATATCGAAAACTGTGTCGGCTAGAGCTATTTTTAAATTTTCACTTCAGTAAACTCCTACACTTAATGATGTTAGAGGATCCAATTGTGAATCTAAATAATCCAGGGACCCACTCAAATACATACATAAAATTTCGTCAAAATCGGTCCAGTCGTTTAGATGGTTTTTAATTTCGAATTTCAGATAACCTCCACTTTTAATTGTTGGATTTCGCTCATTTTTGGATAATACCTTCCTCGGTTTATGTTAATGGGATAATGAGTTTCTTCGTGAAACGTCGAAAAATGTGACTGCTAGAGCCATTTTTAATTATTCCCTTCAGATGAACTCCTACACCTAATGATTTTAGAGGTTCCTATTATGAATCTAAACTTCCCAGGGACCCACACACACACACACACACACACACACACAATTTCATCAATATCACTCCAGTCGTTTAGGAACAGTTCAGTGACATAAACACGTACGGAAGATTTATATACAGGGCTATTCAGAAAGAAGGAACAGACTTCAAACATTTATTTCTTCCAAACTACAAAAAAATAGAAACACATTTTCCAACATTCCTGGAAAGAAAAAAGTTCAAACTTCACTATTTTATGCATTCAATATGATTACCATGTGTTACACGACAAATATCAAAACGGTGGCTCATTTCTTGACACACACGAATCAGTTGGTCACTAGTTACCGAATTCACAGCTTCAACAATTCGATGTTGCATGAGTGTCAGGCATAAAGGGGATAAAAATACAGTCTTTTACGTAACCCCACATATAAAAATCACACAGGGTTAGGTCTGGTGACCTTGGAGGCCACCGGCGATGAAGTTGAACTTCTGCTCCCCCTCTTTCAACCCGTCCGTCCGTCCGTCCGTCCGTCCGTCCGTTTTCTGACAGCAGCTGTTTGCTGTCCAGTGTGTTGTTTTCGGGATTTGATTTGTTCCCTCGGCAGCAAAATATCTGATGGCTCACTCTAAGCGACTTTCCTATTGTCACCTCTACCTAAACGCTGTTTTTTTAGGAATTTATTACAAGATATGGAAACGAAGATGTTATGTCAAAACATGCGCTGAGATGGTATTTAGCGACATGTACTTTTTGTCCACTAGATTAACCCTTATGGAGGTTGTTCTCCTGTGAATATGTTCCGATGTACTGTAAGCCACTGCGGTTGTTGTCCAATCGTGCGTACTATTGGATTATCATGTTCCAACATGTTTTGATACATTTTGGTAACTTGATCTTTCACAATAGCGTCAAGATAGGACAATTGTATGCTTCATGTAGCTCTGTTATTCTTGTGTACATTGGTGCCGAAAATATAAATTTTAGACATCTGTTCTGAATGATCTGAATGTTCTGTTTGTTTTTTGGCAAGAATACTCAGAGCTTCACAGCCGTACAGTAACATGCTACGGATTACTGCTACATACAATGTAATCTTAATCCGTTTAGAGAGTGTTGCATCCCGGTAGAATGGATAAATATAGCTATAGCTGCATTTGATTTTTGTTGAACATCATTTATGTGATGTTTGAAATTAATTTTAGGTCGAGATGTAGTCCGAGATACTTAACTGCAGTCTCATTGCGTAGAATTTGTGCACCTATTGTGAGCTGTATTGGTGGCGGTTGGGAACATTTGAAAAATCCAATGCGACCGCGATCGCAACAGCGCCAATGCGGCCGTGATCAGAACTTCAAACTTTTCTCTTTCTAGGAACGTTGGAATTGTGTTTCTAAATTTTGTAGTTTGGAAGAAATAAATGTTTGAAGTCTGTTCCTTCTTTCTGAATAGCCCTGTATATAAAGATGAGTTTCAATATGCTATACAAAGAGACAAAAAAAATATGTAGGGCTCTACAGTATTTTCTAGATACTAGATAACTTGATCAGAGAGATAAGTGTAATTGCTTCCTTATATAAGCAAACGGACTCCAATTTGCAATTAAAATTTCTGATTAAATTTCATATTTCGATTGAAATGTTGGTATTATCGATTGGATAATCCCTGTGATGGAAATGGGTGAATGCGAGAATGAAGACCGATAATTAAGTGCAGAATCATGTAAACTGGGTTTCAAAAATTGTAACATTTGCTCTGTAAATGAACAAAGCACATGATAGCGTGACATTTGTCTGTATCCTTTTGACATATCACTGAATAAATAACAGTTCACAGCAAGAGCCTGACTAAGTGTCAATGTGATATCACGTGACTGCAATATCACACAACGCAACAGATTGTAATGAAATTTTAATAATAAAGTGCAGTGAAATACAGAACAACCCAACCAAATCTAACACAATATAAGACAACACTACACAATTAAAACCATTTCAATAAATTCAATTTAATACAATGAAATCCAATAAAGTGCAGTGCAATCCAATCCAAACGAAACAAGAAAATTCAATCCAATTTATAAAATGCAGAATAATATAATACAATAAATGTCCACCGCTGTGGTCTCGGGGTAGCGTGCTGCCTTGTCACGCAGCGGGCCCGGGTTCAATCCCAGGTCGGGACAGTTTTTCTGGGTTTTTATCGCGGTTTTTCTTCACCTGTAAGACAAATGTCAGGAAAACTTTAAGGTTCAAACGGTCCCCGAAATCATATGGTCATCGCAATCATCATCATTCATATTCATCTTAGGTTAAGCTTAGGATTAGGGACTCTCCTGGCGCACCATTATCATCATCACCCATCATATCATCGGGGCAACGTAATCCCGCCTTCCAGGCGCCCCAAACTCAGAAGTAGGTTACAAGTACGCCATGCCAGGAGAGAAACCAGGAATGTCGAAAGACAAACCTGGGGCATTTGAAAAAAAAAATACAATAAATTACAATATAGTAAAATCCAATTAAATGCAATAGAATATAGGGGCATTCTGTGCCACCTGTGAATACTAGATCGAAGACCAAGTAACTGCTAGCGTCATGTTGGCCAATGTCATAACACACGTTTCCGCTAGAGCCTATTAACAACATTTTTACTCAAATAAAAGGAAGTTCTATCCCAGGGGTCCAGCTATATTAGTGGGCAAGTTAGGGTGAGAAAAGTGGCATGTTTGAGTTAGATGGGCAAGTTAGTGTTAGTGTGGGCAAGTTAGAGTGAGGGAATTGGCGAGTTTGAGTTAGATGGGCAAGTTAGTGTTAGTGTGGGCAAGTTAGAGTGAGGGAATTGGCGAGTTAGTGCACCAGAATAGCTTAACGTTCACTTAGTTGGTTACCTGGTTTCTGTGATAACTTGGCAACACTCTCTCTGCAACGACTAATACATATTTTACATTGTAAATATTTCAATTTTAGGTTACTTTGAGCTTTATTCCACACTTCATTTTAAATAGGGCCGTGGAAGCTTCTTGTAGGAAAATCAGACGAAAAAACACCCAGCTGGTAGATCAAATTGAGCTGGGAGAATAATATTAACAATGATTCGAGGAAAGTAGATTGTAAAGAAGGTGATTGGAAAACATTAGTTCTGGATGGGAAAGTGTGGAGAGCTTATGTTCGCGCGTCATCAACATACGCGTTCGATTGCGCCAGTAAGAGAGTTGGTTATAGGTAAAGTAAAGTAAAGTACTCCCACTACAGGCCTCAGGAGGCCTTTGGGGTAGTGGGAGGTTAAGGCTCCCACTATTTCTAGACAATCGGCACTTTATGTCAGCCGGGTTGTCAGCCCTGCGTGACGGCCGCCTTTACCCCAGAATAAGCGTCTGGTACTCATTTCCGTTAAAGGCTGAGTCGACCCCAGGGCCATAGTGCCGCCAGAAGGTTTGGGTCAGTTTAAAAATCCTGACCCCACCGGGACTTGAACCCTCGACCTTCCGGTTTGTAGCGCAGTGCCTTAACCACTACGCTACGGCGTGCCCCTTGGTTATAGGTATTAATCGGAATTGTGAACGAATATCAATAAAAGCTAACATATAAGATTGTAGAGTCAAAGAATCCATCCATAGTAATTCTGCCCGAGGGCAGGTCTTTCACTGCAATCATAAAATTTTCATGCCACGCTTTGCAGCTTTACTAGGGGATTATAGGTGTGGTAGCTTCCTGTTGCTTTCCGCACCGGTGAAAGGTGAGGATAATAGTGATAGGGATGATGATGATGGCCGAATGATTTTCGGGGACCGTTGGGCCCTACGCTTCCTGACATTTGCCTTACAGGTGATGAAAAAACCCGAAGAAAACCTCAACCACGAGCTTGTCCCGACCGGGAATCGAACACGGGCCCGCTGCGTGACAAGGCAGCACGCTACCTCGAGACCACAGCGGTGGACAGTCAAAGAATAATAAACGTTATTTTATGTTTTAACATGTTATTCGTTTTGACATAAAAAACAGAACGTGCGAAATTCAACAATACAAAGTAAATATCGTCTACGTGTTTATTTTAGTAACGGTCAACCATAACATTATAGAACAGGTCCGGGCGTCAGATACTCAAGTGTGAGTGCGCCTTTCTTTATGTACAGTTTTCTACCCCTTAATTGTATACATGAACGTCATGAAGTCTGGTCGGTAGAGTACAATGCATTTTCCGTCACCAGTACATTTCTACTACAGTATACGCATTTTGAAAGACATATTTTCCGTCACCAGTACATTTCTACTACAGTATACGCATTTTGAAAGACATAGTACTCAACTAGCTTGTATTTTCTCTTATCTGTAGTCAGTGTGGCAATGAATATGTGAGCGCACCGGCGCTCTGAGAGTACGTAATGCTCATACCTCTTCTAGAAAATAGTAGATTACAATGCGAGAAAATGATTAAAAACCTCGTTATCGCTTCTGTAAAACACTTCACGAACGTGTATTGTACATTATTTTTTACACGATGGTGTTTTCAAAATAATAGTAAAATAATATCTTTGTTGGAAATATTTGCGTTCATTATAAACAACTAACCGGCGTTAGCAGTCTGGCCAATGTATGCTATATATGGTAAATGCCGAAAATAACTTACTTCAGACTACATCGGGCCGGTGACACCAGTCAGGCGTAAATTGGCGGTAAGTACGAATTTATTGTTTTATATAGTTTCAAATAAAGTTCAGTTCATTTAAAATGCAGTTATTTGTTTCGTATAATGTATATTAACACTACCTTATGCATATATTTTTGTATATACATTCTACAAGTATATATAAAGAGTACTGGCTTTACTTCCCGCACTAGGTAGGTAATTTGTAATATTACAGTATAGTTATTTATTTATAGGTTGGCAACCCCGAAATTTAGAAAATTGAACTTTCAATCATGGTCGCCATTCCTGTAAGTACAACAGAACACACTATCGTGAAAAAAACAAATTATATCATCGCTAAATACAGGCTTCTATGTGGTCTCGAGGTAGCGTGCTGCCTTGTCTCGCAGCGGGCCCGGGTCGGGACAGTTTTTCTGGGTGAGGTTTTTATCGGGGTTTTTCCTCACCTGTAAGACAAATGTCAGGGAAACTTTAAGGCCCAAACGGCCCCCGAAATCATATGGCCATCGCAATCATCATTATTCATATTTATCTTAGGTAAGCTTAGGATTAGGGACTCTCCTGGCCCACCATTATCATCATCATCACCCATCATATCATCGGGGCAACGTAATCCCGCCTTCCAGGCGCCCCAACCTAAGAAGTGGGTTACAAGTACGCCATGCCAAGAGAGAAACCAGGAATGTCAAAAGACAAACCTGGGGCATTTAAAAAAAAAGATCTCAGACTACAATTGATTGTGAAATTTATGTTTAAAAATTCTAAAACCTATGCATAAATTATAACGCGTTCATTGAACAGGTTCGAAGTACGAATTTGCAGGAAAAACATGATTTGTAGAATAATATATCATTTTGCAGACAAGAGAAGGATGAAATAAAAAACAGGGATTAAAGAAGAAAAGTATAATAAGGGGAACAATAGGGGATGAAGTGCGTTCGGGGGTTTGATTTAGTGTTTGTTCGGACTGCGGTGGGACCAGTCAATGCGCTATGTGACGAGAATTCCAATTATCTCAAGCGATTTGCAAACCACAACGTGTCCATGTTTGCATGGTTAATACATAAACTGAGAGGCATACTTTCACAATACAGTCAGCCATATTTACATACCTTATAGTGTGCAATTGCTAGCTTCAAACTCGGAAAATCTCTATTCGTAAAAATAGTAGCAGATATACATAACATTTTATTTGGCGATTCTATACCACCGTGCCAGCAGTGAACATTCGATCGGAGAACAAGTGACTGATATCGTCATATTGGTCAATGTTAATAAAATGTTTGATACATATAGCTTACATACCCATGCATCTTATAACTTTATTTATACTTTTTCAAATATTTTACCATTAAAGGAATTAAAAAAAATATATGATTTGTATATCCATCCATAATAATTCTGCCCGAAGGCAGGTCCTTCACTACAATCATAGCATTTGCATGCTTTACTAGGGAATTGTAGGTGTGGTAGCTTCCCGTTGCTTTCCGCACCGGTGAAGGATGATGATGATGATGATGATGATAATGATGATGATGATGATTATGATGGCCATATGATTTCGGGGACCGTTTGGGCCTTGAAGGTTTCCTGACATTTGCCTTACAGGTGAGGAAAAACCCCGATAAAAACCTCACCCAGAAAAACTGCCCCGACCGGGGATAGAACCCAGGTCCGCTGCGTGACAAGGCAGCACGCTACCTCGAGACCACAGCGGTGGACTGATATATGTTTAAAATTATTAAGAATCTATCTCACCATAACATGCCCTTAAATTTAATACAGATATACATAATTATTATACTAGACGTTGTACTTTATTACACAAAATACTAGTTTCTCAACAAAATATGGTATAAAAGGGATTCGTTATGCATTAATAAACCATTACAATAACTTACCTATTGAATATCAACATTTCACGAATGTTAAAACATTTTTCTAATTGTATTAAAAACATTTTTTCTCATTGCTTTTTAGTTAATTTTGTTAATTTAATTATTATTATTATTGTTATTATTATTATTATTGCTCAATTCTGGAAATGCGTGTTATTATGCATTGCAGAGACTCTTGATATCCCAACTCCTTTCAAAAAACGTTAAGCTGAAAATATATAAAACTATTATTCTACCAGTTATATTATATGGGTGCGAAACATGGACCCTTACTTTAAGGGAGGAAATGAGATTACGAGTATTTGAGAATAAAGTTCTTAGGAAAATTTTTGGACCAAAGAGAGATGAACAGACAGGCGAATGGAGAAGACTATATAGCAATGAACTACATGGTCTTTATAGGAAGCCAGATATAATAAGAACAGTTAAATCTCGTAGACTGCGATGGGCAGGACATGTTTCACGTATGGGGAATGAAAGACTTGCATGGAAGCTTCTTGTAGGAAAGCCAGTTGGTAGACCAAGAATGAGGTGGGAGAATAACATTAACTATGATTTGAGGAAGTAGATTATACAGGGAATGATTGGAAAATATTAGCTCAGGATAGGGATGTATGGAGAGCTTATGTCCGCGCGGCCATGAACCTGCGGGTTCGATAGTGCCAGTGAGTAAGTAAGTAAGTAAGTATTATTATTATTATTATTATTATTATTATTATTATTATTATTATTATTATTATTATTATTATCCTGTTTAAATATTATATATATATATATATATATATATATATATATATATATATATATTATGCAACAGTAGTAGTTTGCATTACTTACACTTATGCCTGATTCTGTTTTCTTGTTTTTATTTGTTAATTGTTTCATGGCCACTATGTTTTGTATATTGCCCCTTAATATGGGCAATCTTGCTCTTTGGGGTCTTTGAAGAAATAAATAAATAAACAATATTACTTGCCGATGATCAAGTTAGTCATTTCCAGTTCAGAAGATGATCTACAAAGAACTATTTTTGATTTTGAAGAAATAAATGTCAATTATAATTAAACAATTTCAAACAATAAAACTAAAATTTTAGCATTTAAAGGACATGACACATTAAGAGCAAAAATAGTAATTGATGATAACATTTTAGAGCAAGTAAATAGTTTTAAATATCTAGGTTATGTTAAAATTGAAGATATTGATGATAAAATAAATAAATTTAATCTAATGTGTCGCATTATTAAAAGAATCCTTAACAACACAAGAAAATAAACAAAAATTATATTTTGTAAAGTAATGGCTGTTCCTGTATTGATGTACGGATCAGAATGTTGGACTAAAAGACAAGAACAAAGAGTGGAAGCAATTGAGATGAGATTTTTAAGAAATATAGCAGGATATAATCTGTTGGATAAGAAAAAAAATGAAGATATAAGAAAGGAACTAAAAATTTACAGATCGAATAATTAAGTATAGGAACGACTGGAGGGAACATATTGATAGAATGCCAGAAGAAAGATTTCCTAAATTATTGCTAAATTATAAACCGCACGGAAGGAGAAATGTTGGACGCCCACACAGAAGTGGTCTGAACAATTTTAACAATTCTAGCTTTCATTAAACCGGAACGAGCCAACAGGCTAAATCGTTGGATGAAGAAAAAGAAGAAGATTGACCAATATGATAACACGTAATAACAGATAATACAAGTAATGACAGAGACTCCCAAGAAGAATACTAGAATGGGTTCCATTTGGAAGAAGAAAAAGAGGACGACCAAAAATAATGTGGATTGATGGCGATTTAAGTAGCATGAGGGAAAAATAATTGGACGATGGGGATTGGAATGACAGAGAGATGTGGAGGAGAGTTACAGTAGATTAATTGGGCGCAGGAAGATGTTGTGAAACATTATGAAACCTGTTAAATAAATAAATATGTAACATGAGATAAGAAGACAAAATATTCACTTTCATGCCTCAGAAAAAAATGTTCTATTCCCTTGAGTTTGGGTGGAGACATGCAGGTCACATCTCAAGGGAAACACGTCATACTGTCCCAGTTTTATTTAATTTATTTATTATTGATTTAGCGTTAATTTCACACACAGCACTCTCTATACAAGAGTAAAAATTCAATAATTTTAAAATAATTCACTGGCACTATCGAACGCCTAGATTCATCTTCAGTCCTTATCAGAAGAGGGAGTAAGAAAGATCAAATGTTCAAACTAACCGAGATTAATCAGTAGTTTTGGGAGATGATCAGCAACAATATTATCACAATACATTAACAGATCAACGCCGGGTAATAAGTTCTTCAGGGATTTTCAAACTGTGCGGCGCTCCTCCCTGGAGAGGCGCCAAAACTTTAAAAATAGTCCTAAAATTGTTATACACGCCTGTATCATTTTGTAAATTAACATATATAATGCAACACTAGTACTTCATTCTGCATAAATAAAATTGTATCTAGGGTAATCTTACTAGAGGTTTTGATTTATCTAAAGAAAACCAAAACTTGAGAGGGATTTAATTGACATTTTCACTATTACATGAAGGTATACAAAAATTAAAAGAGATTTGCCGCAAACTTAGTACTTTCAAGTAAGGTTTATACTTACCTGATATTAAATAATAATATTTTCTCCAGAGTTAAATTTATACTAGGTCATTAACAGTTTTTTTTCCCTCATTTTTCTTTCTTGTACATTTTATATTTAATTCGTTAAATCTAGATTAAATAAAAATATTTTGTAAATAAATATATCTATTAATTAAATAAAAGTAAAACTAAGTTTTATTTTTATTTAATTAATAAATATGGATTTTCATCAAGTAAACACCAACTCAATTGATTAATAATTATATTGTAGGCATACTATGTAATATTTATTTTTATTCTAATTAGGCGTTAGAATCATTTTTGTATTTTTTAACCTGGTTGAGTGGTAGAAAAGGCTTTAAGGCCTTAACTCTGCCAGGTAAAATAATGGAAAACAATAAGACATTAATTTATTAAACTGTTCTAGAAATGTACCATCTCGTCAATATAATTATTACACTAGGTGGCAGTAGTGTATTATGGTCAGTTTACTCTCTTGTTAACAGTTGGACCATTTATACGATCTTCATTGAACTAAGCGTGTTTAATAGTAACATAACTTTTCAGTTTGAAATTTTGGCAAAGATAAAAATGCTAAAATGCTAGGGAGACGATGAAAACAAACAAATGCCAGGGAGGCTAAAGCAAACAATTTATAGGAGGTCAAAAAATGAAAGGGAGGTGATAAAACAAACAAATGCTAAGGAGGTGAAAAAAAACAAATGCTAGGAAGGTGAAAAATAAACATTTTCTAGGGAGATTAAAAGCTACAAATGCTAAGGAGGTGAAAAAACATTTTCTACGGAGGTGATAAAACAAACAAATACTAGGGAGGTAAAAAAAATTGCTAGGGAGATGAAAAACAAAAAATTTTATAGGGAGATGATAAAAACAAAAAAAAAATGCTAGGGAGATAAAAAATAATTTTCTAGGGAGGTGTTAGAAACAAATAACGGGGAGGTTAAAACCAACAAATGCTAGGGAAGTGAAACAATTCTAGGGAGGTGATGAAACAATGCTGAGGTGAAAATAAACAAATGCTAGGAAGGAGTAAAAACATTTTCTAGGGAGGTTATAAAAACAAACAAATGCTAGGGAGGTTAAAACCAACAAATGCTAGGGGGGTAAAACAATGCTAGGGAGGTTATAAAAACAAACAAATGCTAAGAAGATGAAAGAAAAACAAGTGTTAGGGAAATAAAAAAAACATTTTCTAGGGAGGTGATACGTAAAAACAACACATGCTGTGCAGGTGATACAAATTGTGAGATAACCTGTCATGATTGGTTGAAACGCGTCCTTCCATACAGTTTTATTGATCAAAAGTAGTGTGCTGTAGTAAAAGTGAAATAGATAAAAATCATGTTGATATTAATGTTCTTTCGATGAGAATGTTTCTGAAAATATTTTTAGGTGAGCAACTAAGAATTAAGTATACGATTATGATAAACGGGATGTGTAGTGCATAGATGTCCCGCGCCGTAGCCGAGCGGTTAAGGCAGGAAGCCTTGGCGCAGAGCTACGGGACTTGCGCTGGTTCGAGTCTCCGTGGGGGAAGAAATTTTCTCATGGTATTTCGGCCAGTATGGGACCGGTGCCCACCCAGCATCGTGATGCATTTGGGTAGCTACAATAAGTAGCGGCTCCAGGTTGAGAAAACCAGCTATAACGGCTGGGGGACTCGACATGCTGACCACATGTCATCCCTACACTGGCTGATTATCATCTACCTCTGTGATTGACACATGTGGATGTGAGGCCAGCAGCCGGCTGGTAGGCTAAGGGCCTTGTAGGCCTGTCGCGCCAGGAGTTAGTTAGTGCATAGATTTGCATATTTTTGTAACTTTTGTGTCATCTGAAGTGATTACAAGAGAATGAGTCTGTCTGGTGATGACGATGCTGAGCGTTAAGTAGCGTCTGATACCTGCATCCAGAAGCAAGAGGTAACATTAAAACTTCTCTACCGTGTCAAAGTGCTTCCATGAACCTCATTTCCAGCAACTTGCTACCCATGTTTAGGACTTTCTTACACTAACCAAACATATTTTCTCCATATAATCTCTATTCAGTTTTTTTACAAAAATTACACGTTGCAACCTAAAGGAGCTTTCTCAGAGTAACCAGTTTATAATTAGTTAATCGGCAAATACACACACACACACACACACACACATATATATATATATATATACTAGGCCTAATATATATATATATATATTGGTATTGTATTGTATGTGTTAAGATATATATATGAGGCCTAGTATAAGTCCGTTTGTCTGTCCTTTATGGAATCAAAACAAGTTGACCGAGTTGAATGGAATTTTTTTCAGAACAATTACGAAGATTTTCTTTTTCTTTTTCTGGGCCAATTAGCATTACATAACAATTACCTAACGTACAATAGGGCAGGAGATGAAAAAGGGCTTCCGGTTTGCCCAAAAAACGCTTGTTTTGTTTTGGACCGTTAAAATGAATTTTGCTGACTAAATCATAGCATCATCTTCCATTCAAGGTTTAGGCGATTCGCCTGTTCCGAATTCATAATGATTCTTTTCATCTCTTCCTAGGCCTTCCTTCATCCCTAAATCCCTTTGATTTATAATTATATGCTATCTTGGGCAATCTTGTTTCTTCCATTCTCTGAACATGCTCTTCCCAGCCGACGCGGTGTTGTTGAATTCCATCATTTATTGAATATATTTCTAATTCACTTCTTATTTCTTATGTGGTCCAATTTTGTGCGTCCTTTGGTCCTTCTTAGAAAAGTAATTTCTGCACTTTGTATTCTACTCGAAGTCCTCCTATTTGTTACCCAGAAATCACTACCGTATAAAAGTTCCGGTAGCGCCATTGTTTTGTAGAACTTCAATCTTGTATCCTTCCTTACCGTATTTTATGATTTAGTGTTATATGAATAGTGCCAACAAATCATCGAATTTTTGATAATTTATTGTCCATATCATTAAACCATAACAAATACAACAAACTAATGTACACAGCATTGATTATTTAAAAAATCTACCAAAAAGTCCTCGATAACACATGTCCATGTTTTATGGATAACTCACAATAACCATATTTGTCTTTCAGTTCACTGATGCCAAAAATATCGGGATAAGTAAATCCCCGGGAACCGCCGGGTAATCAGCACGGGGCATCTAAAAATAATTACGATATAAATTTATAATTTTTCTTTTTACTTATTCAACTAAACATGAAAACACATTTAATTTATTTAGGCGTAGCAGCGCACGCCGGGTGTTAGAAACTCGAACTTTTGTAGAAAATTTAAAGA
The DNA here is from genome assembly GCA_030220185.1 of Diploptera punctata. Lineage (NCBI taxonomy): Eukaryota > Metazoa > Arthropoda > Insecta > Blattodea > Blaberidae > Diploptera > Diploptera punctata. Next base: position 114,692 of record JASPKZ010001218.1, on the reverse strand, counting down.
ACGCGGTATACGACACAAAACTACAAACACTGGAGTAACTAAGAGATCAGATTGAATATGCTATCAATTATATACAATTAGTAAACATTCAGATGGTATGTCCGTCTATTTCACGTCGTTATTGGGACTTTTGAACATTCACGGGTTTAATTAAGTTTAAGTAAAACAATACAACAAAAATTCCATTTCTGTTTCGTTTCGTTGCTGAGAAATAACGTTTCAAAGAGTGTATACACCAATTTAAGACACTCTGCAGACCAGCTTCAACTATTGAGAGAATCTGCATAGACATTTCATCTTTAAATATTTCCAGAACATCTACTGAAATTAAAGAATTTAAGTAAAACAATACAACAAAAATTGTATTTCTGTTTCATTTCGTTGCTGAGAAATAACGTTTCAAAGAGTGTATACACCAATTTAAGACACGCTGCAGACCAGCTTCAACTATTGAGAGAATCTGCATAGACTTTTCATCTTTAAATATTTCCAGAACATCTACTGAAATTAAAGAATTTAAGTAAAACAATACAACAAAAATTGTATTTCTGTTTCATTTCGTTGCTGAGAAATAACGTTTCAAAGAGTGTATACACCAATTTAAGACACTCTGCAGACCAGCTTCAACTATTGAGAGAATCTGCATAGACTTTTCATCTTTAAATATTTCCAGAACATCTACTGAAATTAAAGAATTTAAGTAAAACAATACAACAAAAATTGTATTTCTGTTTCATTTCGTTGCTGAGAAATAACGTTTCAAAGAGTGTATATACCAATTTAAGACACTCTGCAGACCAGCTTCAACTATTGAGAGAATCTGCATAGATTTTTCATCTTTAAATATTTCCAGAACATCTACTGAAATTAAAGAATTTAAGTAAAACAATACAACAAAAATTGTATTTCTGTTTCATTTCGTTGCTGAGAAATAACGTTTCAAAGAGTGTATATACCAATTTAAGACACTCTGCAGACCAGCTTCAACTATTGAGAGAATCTGCATAGATTTTTCATCTTTAAATATTTCCAGAACATCTACTGAAATTAAAGAATGTAAGTAAAACAATACAACAAAAATTGTATTTCTGTTTCATTTCGTTGCTGAGAAATAACGTTTCAAAGAGTGTATATACCAATTTAAGACACTCTGCAGACCAGCTTCAACTATTGAGAGAATCTGCATAGATTTTTCATCTTTAAATATTTCCAGAACATCTACTGAAATTAAAGAATTTAAGTAAAACAATACAACAAAAATTGTATTTCTGTTTCATTTCGTTGCTGAGAAATAACGTTTCAAAGAGTGTATATACCAATTTAAGACACTCTGCAGACCAGCTTCAACTATTGAGAGAATCTGCATAGATTTTTCATCTTTAAATATTTCCAGAACATCTACTGAAATTAAAGAAATTTAAATAAAACAATATATCAAAAATTTAAGACACTCTGTAGACCAGCTTCAACTATTGAGAGAATCTGCATGGTCTTTCCATAAGTAATGCCACGAGTGATTTCCAAATGATCGATAAATTCACGACGCACGAAGTGAGCAGTGAATTTATCTAGAGAATTTGGAAATCAAGAGTGGCATTTGTTAGGACTATTTAACGAATAAAATTAAGCTGTTTACTCACAAATCATTATTTAACTATATTTATTTTTAAATATTTATAAATGTAATGTAAACGGCGATGTTTGAAAACAAATGAGAAACGATTAGTAAGCTTCATTTGCTTCTTTTGTTCATCACTGCAAACAGATCATATTATTTATTTCCAAAGGATCGCAATGTTGTAAGAATGCGCCCTAGTGGAGAAATTTATAACCAACGTTATAGGTATTAATTCATTTCTGATGTCCTATTGTGAACCTGTCAATTACATTTTTTCTGGATCGTCATTTCCTCGAAAATAATTCGTTTAACAAAGTGCAAACAGCGCTTTCTTTTTTTATGGTACAATCAATTGTTACAAATGTTTTATATTATCTCTCGCATGCGCTTTTTGTTGACATTTATGCACTATATATACAATCTGGTAGCTGTATTTCTTGGAGAGTCAGTCACTGCAAAATAATGCTTATGACCTATTCAGAATGTTAATAAGGAGGTGCTTTTTTTATTATGACATACTTTACTTGGTAAATTCTAGGCGAAACACGACTGTGATTGGTTGTAAATAAAAATTATTGAAATGTGATTGGTCATTGACTCCCAATTTGGGGCATGAGTTAAATAGTCATCTCTAAATATTTCCAGAACATCAACTGAAATTAAATTACAGCATGATTTATTTTTTAAAGAATATATATGTACGTGTTACTGATGCCGCTGGCTTTCCGCTCCGCTTTTTATCAGTCAATTGTGTTTGTCCTTCAGCTTCGTTACTGCGACGAACCCATCTTCTAACAGTACTGACAACCGCTGTTGAATCTCCATACACATTCTTCAGCCTTTCATAAATGCCTAAGGGCGTTTCACCTTCCGCATTCAAGAATTCAATCACAAAACGCTGTCTAATATGTACGTCAATGTCAGCCTCTTTGTAAAAGGATGCAGTGCTGCCAACCGTTGACTTAGGAAGTTACTACTGCAGTGGATCGGAGAAGAATGTTTGAGGAATTGTGCCGAATAGAAATTTTTCATGTAACTGATATATTAAAAGAGAAAAATAGGAGGCATTACTTTTTGACTGACCCTCCTATTGTTGGATATTTCATCTTGGAAAATGAAGATTGACAAGTACAGTGTTCCATAGGCCTACACATAATGTATGTATACGTTCCAGGTTAAATGTACAATGCTGCACAGTAGACAAGGAATTCGACAGTTGAGTGGGAAGAACAAGCCCCGGCCATTTAGACTATTTCAATTATTTATCCTATTAGAAATGCCACCATTTTACTAACGTCGTCAGCTCTAATACGAGTGCAATATATTTTTTTTTTCGTGGGCTTGCTGCATTCACATTAAAAATAGTATCGAGACTTCCTTCTTCTTAAGTGCGTACACTTTTAATTAAATTTACAGTGGGAGGAAACACTATGAGGTATTTATATTAATAAATGAGTTGGAGTCTCACCTCACACAGTTGCGTGTCTTCACGATACCAGTTTCAAAAGTATAGTATTACTTGCATCTTCAGTCAAATTCCAACTGAAGATGGAAATAATACTCTACTTTTGAAATCGGTATCGTGAAGACATGTAACTTTGTGAGGTGAGATGTTTAAACATTTTCTCCAACTCATTTATTAGTAGATACACTTTATTCCATCTTTATATATATAAATTAAGTGACAGTCTGTCTATCCTTTACGGACTCAAAAACGATTTGAATAGGGTTTTCACCATGAGTTGGAGATTTTTTCTCAGATAATTAACGTATATAACATATACGTATGATGCACAAAGAAATTAAACATTAGGCTCAATTCTGTAAATATAGGCCTATGCTATTATAGATTACAGGGACTCTTGTCCAAACTTCTCTCAAAATACGTTAAACTGAAAATACATAAAACTGCTATTCTCCCAGTTATATTATATGGATGAGAAACGTGAACTCTTACATTAAGGAAGGAGAAAAGGTTACGAGTATTTGAGAATAAAGATCTTAGGAAAATGTTTGGACCAAAGAGAGGTGAACAGATAGATGAATGAAGGCAACTATATAACATCAAGCTACATGATCTTGGTAGGAATCCAGATTTAATAAGGACAGTTCTGTCTCCTAAACTGTGATGGGCAGGACATATGGCAGAAATGGTGAATAAAAACAAATGCATGTAAGCTAGTTGTAGGAAAACCAGAGGGAAAACGGGCTCTTAGTAGACCAAGAATGAGGTGGGAGAAAAAAATTAACCATAATTTGAGAGAAGTAGATTATACAGGAATGATTGGAAAGCATTGGTTTACGATACGGATGTATGGAGAGCTTATGTCCGCGCGGTCATGAACCTTCGGGTTCGATACAGCCAGTGGTTTGTTAATTAACATAATACAATACGAAATATAGGGTCGGAGCTAACAAATAGGGCATCGGTGCACTAAAAAGTCGCTTTTTGAACGCTTAAATGGCTTACGCTGCCTAAACCATAACAAATACACCAAGTTAGTTTACACAGAATAGAACATCTTAAAAAATTTTACAAAAAAATCCACGATAGCTTGTATCTATGTTTTACGGATAACTCACAATAACCAATTTTGTCTTTCAGCTCATTTGTGCCAAGAAAATCGACATAAGTAGATTCTCGGGCAACGGAAATATGAATACCTTAATGCTGAAATATAGGAATACTATTGTATAGCTGGCTTAACTTGGCAGAGAGAGAGATGGAAATACAAGGGTAGATCGTTGACCACTTTAGTCCAGATACAAAAAGAAAGAGCCCACCCTATTTTTCAGTTTTCCTCTTCCTCCTTATCCCTATTAACATCTTGTGAAGAAACTCCGACAACACTTGTGCGAGTGAGAGAGGTAAGTACAGTTGTCTCATTCTACAAATTTCTCGTAAAGATAAACCAGAGAGACTATAGCGAATACCCGGCGTGCGCTTCTACATCTGAAGGTACGTACACACTTGCGCGCCGCGCGCGCGCACCATGTTCGTCAAATTTGGACGGGGTTTTAAGGTGCGCGCGCCGCGCGCGCGTCTCACACACCACGATCCACTCATTGTCGGTTTTTTCCACGAACACTTTGATGGCTCGCTGTTTAAATTTGGACGGGTACCTGAGAGGTTCGTTGTTTTCGGTGCGCACCTATTATTTGAGTATGGAGTGGTCAGAGGAAAACATGTTAAAACTTATTGATATTTATAGAAGCAAGCAATTATTGTGGGATCCTCAACATAAGGATCATTTTTAAAAAAACCATTGAAAGGAGATGCCTGTTTTTTTTGTTTTTTTTTTTTCAATGTTATGTGTTTTTTTTTCGTGTGTACTGTAATTGTATGAATACATTAGAATTATTTAGAAAACATTATTTATTTAAGACGTTCATTTCATAATATTATGTATGAAGTATCACAAAATAATACAATATATAAACACATTTATTACTAATTATTTATTTATTTCTTCAAAGACTCCAAAGAGCAAGATTGCTCATGTTAAGGGGCAATATACAAAAAATAATGGCCATAAAACAATTAACAATAAAAACAAGAAAACAAATTCAGGCATAAGTTTAAGTAATACACACTACTATAGATGCACAATATATATACACATATAAATACAATATTTAAACAGGATAATATTAATAATAACAAAATTAACTAAGAAAGCAATGAGAAAAAATATTTTTTAATACAATTAGAAAAATGTTTAACATTCGTGAAATGTTGATATTCAATAGGTAAGTAGTTATTTTAATGGTTGATTAATGCATAACGAATCCCTTTTATACCTTTTTTTTTAGAAACTAGTATCTTTGTGCAATAAAGTACAACCTCTAGTATAATAATCATGTACATTTTTATTAAAAATTAAGGCCATGTTATGGTGAGATAGATTCTTAATAATTTTAAAATATATATATATATATATATATATATATATATATATATATATATATATATATATATATTTAAATTCCTTTAATGCTATAATATTTGAAAAAGTATAAATAAAGTTATAAGATGTAATAAGTAATAAGCGTGACCAGACGTCCCGATTTTGGCGAGACAGGCCCGATTTTTAACAATTTGTCCCGCGTCCCGCGACATTTTAAAAAAAAGTTCCTATTTTTGGGAAAAAATGCAGGACAAGCGGGAGAACGGAAAGGGAATAGACATGGTTGGTTACACCTGCTCTGCAAAATGTCTACTGAAGGTTTGTGGGTTTCCTATGGATCGCAGGAGGTTCGTTGAAATTAATCATTTCGACGAACATAACACGCGCCGCGCATGCGCCGCGCGCGCCGTTCGTGTTCGCAGCGTGCATATGTGTACGTACCTTTTACATGGTCCGCGAATACATCAACGACGATTAACTGTGTGGCTCCGTGTATAAAAATAGACGCGTATTTGAATGCAACGTTGCGTCAAAATTTCAAGTGAATCGACCAACTACTTTTCGAGTTTTGCGAGTACATTTTTTTATTCAATGCCTTCGGTTATTTCGACATTTCTGGTGATGTCTCTGGCATTGACGTAATTGTAACCCACTTCTCAGATGATGATGATGATGATGATGATGATGATAGTGGAGGGACAAGAGAGATCTTAATCCTAAACTTTATCTAAGGCGAATATCAATGATGATGATTACGAAGTTCGGAGACCGTTCCTGACATTTGTCTTACAAGTGAGGAAAAACCCCGAACAGAACGTCACCCAGGAAACTTGTCCCGACCGGGGATCAAACCCGTGCCCGCTGCGTGACAAGGCAGCACGCTACCTCGAGTCCACTGCGGTAGACACGTAGGCTGAATTGTTATAGAGTATTTAACTCATGCACCAAATGGGAGTCAATGACCAATCACGTTTCAATTAATTTTGTTTTACAACCATTGACAGTCGTGTTTCACTCATTCTGTATCGAATTCTCTTTACCACCCCCTGCTTTTGTGATAAAGAAAGTTACTTCTTTTTAAAAACCTGAACAGGTCAGAGCATTATTTTGCAGTGACTGACTCTTCAACAACTACTTTGAATATAGCAAATAATGAACAGATTCCTTCGAATTACATATTGGATAATTGTGTGTTCAATAATTGTGTTTTTAAATAATGCTTTTACTGAGCTCTTTACTAAAATAAAAAAAAAATTAATAACCTATAGTGTCGGTTATAATGTGTTTCATTTTTTCTCCACTATAGTGTATATTACTCGAGACGTCTGTTAAGCCCCTGCGTATTGATAGCGTTAAGTTCACTATTGCTTAAGTGGTCTTCGGCCCGAGTGGTTGGCCTTGGTTTTGGAGGAAGAGTTCTACAATTAAACATGTTAAAAACACAGTAAACGAAAAATTAACATAATTTATTAAAATAAATACCAAACATTAAGAAACATTGGATCAAACATATAAAACACTGTTATTAAAGTCAGCTGAAATCGCCACATTGTCAAACGTCAAAATTATCAAAATATTAAAGTGCTAAAATTCAGAGAGAGAGAAAACAATCATTTTAAAATATTCAACTTTGTTCGTTATTTTAAGTTCCTAGGAACCTTTGGTCCCTTATTTAAATTCTAAGTCTGAAAATGACCAAAGAATGAAAAAAGGTTTATATATTACCCATGTAGTTGCCACCGGCCCGCTGGGCCCCGCTGGGGGGGGGCGCAATCGGTCCCGCTGCTGTTCTCTCCGCCGCCCTTCTGCCTTCGGTAAAAAATCGCGAATATTTATATGATAATTTTAAGTTTCTAATTGGGGAAATTTGGGTGTGTGAACTAGTTGAAACCCTCATCCATGTCAGAATGGAAAGCCTGTTCCACTTTCACTTCAGGCAACCCACTGTATCTTTATCTAATGTGGTCATCTTTTCTTGACCAAATAAATCTGGAATCTTTTGACATGGTTTTGATCCAGGATATAGAGATCCAGGATATAGAGATATGCCTTTTTACTAGCGATTTTTTTATATTATATGCGTATGAATTAATATGTTTTCCAGTGTGTATCATTTTTCCTTATTTTCTGATATAATACACATGTATATGTGTCTATCCTTTATCGCTTTTTTATATTATGTTATTATTATTGCAGTTAGGCCCTAGTATTTTATAATAGTGTATACTTACAATATTGCGATCCTATTTGACAATAAATAATATTATCAAGTTAACAGAGGATAAACAAATTAAACATAACCACTTACTTACTTACTCACTGGCACTATCAAATCCGTAGGTTCATGGCCGCGCGGACATAAGCTCTCCATACATCCCTATCCTGAGCTAATGTTTTTTTAATCATTCCCTGTATAATCTACTTCTCTCAAATCATTGTTAATGTTGTTCTCCCACCTCATTCTTTGTCTACCAACCGGCTTTCCTACAAGAAGCAACCATGCACGTCTGTCATTCCCCACACGTGCAACATGTCCTGCCCATCACAGTCTACGAGACTTGATTATTCTTATTATATCTGGCTTCCTACATAGACCATGTAGTTCATTGTTATGTAGCCTTCCCCATTCACCTGTCTGTTCATCTCTCTTTGGTCCAAACATTTTCATAAGAACTTTATTCTCAAAAACTCGTAATCTCATAACAACTCATTTCTGATTTGTTTTCAAACATCGTCGTTTACATTAAATATATAGTGGCGGGATTACGATCAACGTTCGTTGAATTATGTTGCGTTACGTATGAGTTCGTCCATGTTTATCAAATACACCTTCCACGTATCACATTATGATGAATGCTTGTATGGTACGGTGCATGATGACGTTGGCTGTACATTGGCAAAGTCAAGTTTCAACAAACGCAAACGTAACGTCATATCGTTCAAATGAGGTGACATCGACGGTTCTCGCATTTCATTTGTTTCTAGCTGAATGTTGTTGTCCTGATTGGAGCCAATAAATTACAATATTTTGATATTTTAATAATTATATCGACATGAGAGATGATGCGCTTATTGAGTTTGTGTGATCGCACGAATTTATATACAACAAAAATCACCCACACTCACTCACACTCACTCACTGGCACTATCGAACCCGTAGGTTCATGGCCGCGCGGACATAAGCTCTCCATACATCCCTATCCTGAGCTAATGCTTTCCAATCATTCCCTGTATAATCTACTTCCCTCAAATCATAGTTAATGTTGTTCTCCAACCTCATTCTTGGTCTACCAATTGGGCGTTTTCTCTCTGATTTTCCTACAAGAAGCTTCCATGCACGTCTTTCATTCCCCATTCGTGCCACATGTCCTACCCATCGCAGTCTACGAGACTTAACTGTTATTATTATATCTGGCTTCTTATAGAGACCATATAGTTCACTGTTATGTAGTCTTCTTCCATTCACCTGTCTGTTCATCTCTCTTTGGTCCAAAAATTTTCCTAAGAACTTTATTCTCAGATACTCGTAATCTGCTTTCCTCCCTTAAAGTAAGAGTCCATGTTTCGCACCCATATAACATAACTGGTAGAATAATAGTTTTATATATTTTCAGTTTAATTTTTTTTGAAAGGAGTTGGGACTTCAAGAGTCTCTATGATGTATAATAGCACGCATTTCCAGAATTGAGCCTATATTTCATTTTTTTGTGCATCTCATTCCTTTTTGTAATTATTGATCCTAGGTGTTTTAATTCAGCCACTTCCTCAAAATTTTCCTCATTTGTCATTAGCTGTCCATTTCCATTATATAATGTATTTCTATGTGTGCCCATATATTTAATTGTATTGATAACTACTTCCAGTCCCAATTTCTTAGTGTTACTCAATATGTGTGTGCGTGTTGGCCTTTAGTATATCCTCGCTATCGGTCAGTAGTACTACATCATCAGCATAAACTAACAGCTTATTAATACCATTCAGTTGTAAGCCTTCCTCATTCTCTAAAGATTTAATGGCATGCTCTAGTACAAAATTAAATAGTAGAGGAGATAGTGCATCTCCTTGCTTCAACCCATTCTGGATTTCAAAAGTGTCTGAAAACTGTTTGCCTACACGCACCCTACTCGTTGAGCCATTTAGACACATTCGTATAAGTCTAACTAACTTTTTAGGAATTCCGAACTCCAGCAGGATACTATATAACTTCTCCCTCTTAATTGAATCATATGCTTTTTGGAAGTCTACGTAAAAATCACCCAGAATATAAAATTAGAGGAAAAAAAGGAAGCTGTTTGGAATATTTTACAAAGTAAGTACTATCATAATATGTCTATTTACCATATATCGCCTTAACATACTTCCCTTCTTTTTTCCCCTCTTTACGTTTAAACTGTTTTTCCTTCATGTTTTACCTTCTCGTTAACTTTATTTTATTCTCACATATAAGCACAAGGACAGGACACACACCCAGATCCAAGGTGGAGATTTAAAATCCCCTACCCCGCCGGGAATCGAAACCAGGTCGCCGGAGTAGAATGTAGGGGGAAAAGAATGTAGGGACTCTACCGATTACGCCACGCCGACGGACTCATTTTTTTTAAATTAAATGAACTTTATTATTTTTAGAGGAATTAAATCCAATGGGTACAACTGGACACGACACACACTTAGTACAAAGGTAGAGATTTTTAAAAACCCCTTACCCTGCCGGGAATCGAACGCGGGTCGCCGGAGTAGAAGGTAGGGACTCTACCGACTACGCCACAGCGACGGATAAACTTGCTTTTTTTCTCGTTTACACTGTTTTTCATTCTTGTTTTTACCTTTTCGTTTTACCCTTTTGTTAACTTTATTTTATTCACATATATAAACACAAGGACAGGACACACACTCAGACCCAAGCTGGAGATTTAAAATTCCCTATCCCGCCGGGAATCGAACCCGGGTCGCCTGAGTGGAAGGTAGGGACTCTACCGACTACGCCACGGCGACGGAATAATTTAAATACAGTAGGGGCCATATTAAAATGTAAATAAATCAGTGTAAGTTCATCAAACTGACAACAGAGTGCGCTAGCAGCCATAAACGTCGATGAACGTTGATCATGATACGTCTACTCAAATTGTGCGTTGTAGCTTCCCTTTCAAGAGAATGTAACGCAACGCAACATCAACGAATGTTGATGATAATCCCGCCATAAATATGTTTTGCACGATAGTGTGTTTCGTCGTACTTGCAGCAATGGCGACAATTGAAAGTTCAACTTCCTACATTTCGGGGTTGCCAACCTAAATAACTATAGTGTAGTATTAGTTATTACAAGCCTCGTGGGGGAAGTAAAACCACTGTCCTTTATGTATACTACGTACAATGTATTATGCAAAAATATATCCAAAAGGTAATGTTAATATACATTACACGATACAAATCCCTGCATTTTAAATGAAGCTAACTTTATTTGAAACAATATAAAACAATAAATACGTACTTGCTGCCATTTTATAACTGATTGGTGTCACGACCTGCTGTAGTCTCAACTAATAAACATTGCTCACACTCTGAACGTTAGTCAGTTGTTTATAATGAACGCAAAAATTTGCAACAAAGATGTTATTATTCTACTATTATTTATTATTTTGAAAACACCATCGCGCAAACAATGATGTACAACGTACGTTTCTGAAGTGTTTTACAGAATCTAGGAAATTAAAAACCTCGTTATCGCTCTGGTTTTAAACATTTCGTCGCTTCTGTAAAAACCACTTCCAACCTCGCATCATACTATACTATTAAAATAACTATATTTAAATAATGATATTTGAGTTAAACAGCTTAACTTTATTCACTAAATAGTCGTAACAACTGCCACTCTTGATTTTCAACTCCTCTAGATCATCGTTTCCCAACCTGTGATGGCGAAATCCCAGGGGGTTCCCCAAAAATTTCAAGGGGTTTTCCAAAACTTTAACGTAATGGCGGGTTTCGAGGTTAGGTCTATTATTGTCCCCTTCATATCTGCAGCATTGTGATAATAATAATAATAATAACAATAATAATAATAATAATAATAATAATAATAATAATAATAATAATAATAATAATAATAATAATAATAATAGACATATACAGACATTCATAGTGATATTAGAAAACGAAGGTTAAAATTTTATGGCCATATTAAACGAATGAATTCAAATAAGCTTACAAAACAGATAATGGAATTCTACTAAAACAGAAGTAAAGCTCCAGTGAATACTATGAAGTGGATTGAGGAAGTCAAAAAGGACTTAAAATTGACAGGAATTACTAAAGAAGATATCCCAAAAAAGGACTTAAAATTGGCAGGAATTACTAAAGAAGATATCCCAAACAGAGATATATTTAGAATTAAGGTGAATAAGTGGCAAGTTGACCAAGAGGACAAACCGAAGAAAGAAACTGGAACAACTTGGACAGATGATAGAAAACAAGCTCATAGCAAAAGAATGAAAGAAATTTGGGCTCAAAGGAAATGCCTCTAAGTACTTTGCGTAGTCCTACATGGGCTCATCCACAATCAAAAAAAATAACAGTACTATTATTATCATAATAATAATAGTACTATAATAATAATAATAATAATAATAATTAATAATAACAACAATAATAATAATAATGACAATAATAAAAACGATAATAATAATATAATAATAATAATAATAGTAATATTATTATTATTATTATCGTTTTTATTATTTTATTATTATTATTATTTTTAAATTAAATTAACCCTATAATGTTCCTTGTTGCATATGTGTAACATCGGGAATTTATCACATTATTTCCACCATAAATTAATTAATATTTACCGCGAATGCCTGATTTACAGTTTTGTAACAACATTAGTAACGCATTTCATTTCGCTACAACTAGGCCTACACTTTATGTTTCAAGCCTAAACTAGAGTAACTTTAAGTTTTAACCGTTAAGGGTTAAGTTAATTCATGGTTATTAAACCTTTTGCTTTGAAATTAAATGCATGGCTACTATATGCACATTTAAAAGTCAATGGTTCACCCAACTCAGATCGTTGTGCAAGGAGTTCGCGAGTCGAGAAAGGTTGAGAACCGTTGCTCTATATGATTTGGAAATCACTCATGACATTACTTATGACCATTTAACTCATGCCCCAAATGGTAGTCAATGACCAATCACATTTCAATGAATTTTGATTTACAACCAATCACAGTCTTTTTCGCCTCGATTTTATCAGTTCATTTTTTTCATATTAATATCAAGCTCCTCCTTTTTAACATTCTGAATAGGTCACAGCATTATTTTGCAGTGATTGGCCCTCTAAGTAATACGGCTACCAGATTGTATATATAGTGGACGAATGTAAACAGATACTGCTTGCGGGATATAATAGAAAAATATTCGTAGTAATTGATTATACCATAATATAATGAAACCAATGTTTGCACTTTCTTAAACGTATTATTTCTCAGGTATTTACGTTCCAGAAAAATATAATTCACATCATAGAACATCAGAAATTAATTAATAACATATAATGTTGGTTATAAACAGTTTGATGAGTTTCATTTTTTCTCCCATAAGGTGCATTCTTACAATATTGCGATCCTTTGTCAATAAATAATGATCTGGTTGCAGTGACGAACAAATGAAGCATAGCAAACGTTTCTAATTTGTTTTCAAACATCGCCGTTTACATTAAATATATAAATATTTTTGAAGTAAATATATTTAAATAATGATTTGTGAGTAAACAGCTTAATTTTATTCGTTAAATTGTCCTAACAAACGTCACTCTTCGTGAGTCGTGAATTCATCGATAATTTGGAAATCACTCGTAGCATTACTTATGACTTTTTAACTTCCAAATGGGAGTCAATGATCAATCACGTTACAATGATTTTTTATTTACAACCAATCACAGTCGTGTTTCGCCTAGAATTTACCAACTAAAGTTTATCATAATAAAGAAAGCACCTCCTTTTTAACATTCTGAATAGGTCATAGCATCATTTTGCAGTGACTAACTCACTAAGAAATATGGCTACCAGATTGTATATATAGTGCATGAATGTCAACACATACCGCATGCCGGAGTTAATATAAAAACATTTGTAGTAATTGATTATACCACCAAAAAAAGAAACCATTGTTTGCACTTTCCTAAATGTATTTTTTCCCAGAAAAATATAATTGTCATATTTACATCATACGACATCAGAAATGAATTAATATATAGTTTGATGTGTTCAATTTTTTCTCCACTAGAGTGCATTCTTACAATATTGCGTTCCTTTGGCAATAAATAATATGATCTGGTTGCAGTGACGAACAAAATAAGCAAATGAAGCGTACCAATCGTTTCTCATTTGTTTTCAAACATCGCCGTTTACATTAAATATATAAATATTTTAAAATAACTATATTTAAATAATGATTTGTGAGTAAACATCTTAATTTTATTCGTTAAATAGTCCTAACAAATGCAATCTTGATTTCCAAATTCTCTAAATAAATTCACTCCTCACCTCGTGAGTCGTGAATTTATCGATAATTTGGAAATCACTCGTAGCATTACTTATGATAAAAATTATTGAGGAAGGAAGTATTTTAATGGTGTAAGAAGTTAATAGATTATATCGCAGCTTGTTGGAGAAATTCAGCCATGACTAGTGATTATTTACAACGTTAGGTATAAAGCACATGCTAATCATTCACGTCGGTGTCAGGGGAAGTCCCCCGCGGTTCACATAGCTTCCCTGTGATCTTATCATGTATATAGGCGTACTTCAAGTTCCAGAACAACTCAACTCTATATCTCATACATAACAATGCAATCCCATAGAAACACTCCCAGTCATGAAAATGTTCTCATCCTCAAGAGCAAAGCTTTTTATGATCACTTTCTGTTAAATTTATCATAAGTAATGCCACAAGTGATTTCCAATTTATTAGAGGATTGGGAAATCAAGAGTGGAATTTGTTAGGACTATTTAACGAATAAAATTAAGCTGATCACTCACAAATCATTATTTAAATATAGTTATTTTAAAATATTTATATATTTAATGCAAACGGCGATGTTTGAAAACAAACGAGAAATGTATGGTTAGTTTCATTTGTTCAACCACTGCAACTAGATCATATTATTTATTGTCAAATAGGATCACAATATTGTAAGCATGCACCCTAGTGGAGAAAAAATTAAACGCATCAAACTATACATTATAACCAACTTTATAAGTTATTAATTACGTTTTTAGAAAACAACTCCGTAAAATCATTATATAAAAACACAATTAGTGAATACACAATTATCGAATGTGTAGTTCAAAAGTATATATTTATTATTTGCTATATTCAACGTATTTGTTGGAAAGTCAGTCACTGTAAAATAATGCCCTAACCTGTTCAGAATATTAAAAAGGAGAAGCTTTCTTCAATATGATAAACAGAAGTAGATAAATGTCGAGGTGAAACACGACTGTGATTGGTCGTAAAACAAAATTAATTGAAACGTGATTGGTCATTGACTCCCATTTGGGGCATATGTTAAATAGTCAGATTTATATTTCTCTACTGAATCGCCAGTATTATAAAGTTCTTAGGGAAAATATTTGGACCAAAGAGAGGTGAACATATAAGCGAATATAGAAGACTATGTAACAGTGAGTTACATGATAATTATAGGAAAGCAGATATAATAAGATTAGTTATGTCTCGTAGACTTGTAGAGTGCGATGGGCAGGACATGTGGCACTAATTGCGAATGAAAGAGAGGCAGCGAAACTTCAGGTGAATGGAGAAGTCTATTTAACAGTGAGCTATATGATATTTATATGAAACCAGATTTAATAAGAACAGTTAATTATCGTAGAATGCGATGGGTAAAACATGTCACACTAATGGAGAATGAAAGAGAGGCAAGGAAATCTTGAGATAAATGGAGAAGACTTTATAAACAGCGAGCTATATTGTAATTATAGGGAAACAGATGGAATAGGAACAGTTAAGTTTCGTAGAATGCGATGGGCAGGACATTTAGCACGAATGAAGAATAACATAGGGATATGGAAACTTCTTGTAGGAATACCAGATGAAAAACGCCCAGTTGGTAGACCAAGAATGAGGTGGTAGAATATAATTAACCACGATTTGATGGAAGTAGATTGTACAGGGAATGACCGGAGAGAAAAAAAAGCTCAGTGTAGGGATGCTTAGAGTACTTATGTCCGCGTGACCATGAACCTACGGGTTTGTTAGTGCCAGTGAGTTATTAACACTTTTATTAGTAGAAAGGCTTATCTAAGTTCATCAAATAACATTGCTTAAGTTTTTAATTAGCTTTTGATATAGGTATTTGTCTAAAATATGATCAACCCCAATATATTTTAAAATTTGGCGATGTTATGCATCCACCGACTAAGCGCCAGTTTTTTAAAAATGGGATTTTGATGTCAATTGTTGCACTGGGTCATGAAGTAGGCTATGTGTATGCACACTTTTAACGCCAAATCTTTAAATATAGCCTTATTATTACATACAAATATAGACGCTATCGGGTCCTATCAGAGATTATATATTTTGCAACAAACTGCTATGAAATCAGTTCTTCATAAATGTTACAACGAATTTTGTTCATGCAACTAAGCGCCAAATGTTCCCGCTCTTAGATTGTTGATTCATAACTGTCAAACAAGGAACATAACTTAGAATATACGGTATTGTTAGTTTGACGCAACAATAAATAGTGAAGATTGACTCAAACTTTAAACATAATTTTCTACAAATTTACGTAATGGTGATGCACGACGCCGTCCAACTTAAAACTAGAAATTACCTTATTGGTTTCCTACATTCACAGAAGACTTCCATTTATTTCAATGTATTTCACAACCAATGGATTAATAAAGTAAGTTTATAGATTAGATTAGATTAATTTAGCCTGGTGGAGTTAAGGCCTTGTGACCTTCTCTTCCACTCACAAGAACATATATTACATCAGAATATAACAATCTCAGTTAACTCTAATATTAAATACTAAATAAAAATTTGATCAAAAAGATAATATCTATTATATTACGATCTATAATGCAACCTGTTAATGTTAGTTAAAATTAAGACTAAAACTAATAATAATATGTATACAAGCAAGGCATATTAAATTGTCCTTGTCTAATGCATATAAAAAACAAAGAAAAATAATGAGATATAGACAACTAATTTTACGACTATACAATATTTAAAACAAAACAAATGAAAATATTTGTTATTCTTAATATTATTTTCATAAATAATTTAATTTGTTAATTGTTAAAATAATTATTTAGTTTGTTTTTGAAGGATGTTATAGTTTGATAGTTTCTGACATAGGGCGGAAGGGAATTCCATGTTTTGGTAAGTGAGACCGTAAAAGATAATGAATAATATACAGTGTGATGAGGTGGGATATAAAGGACAATGTGCTGATGGGATCGAGTGTTAAGATTATGTGTGTCGGATATTCTGATGAAGCGGCGTGATAAATAATTAGGCAATGATGTGTGAAGTATTTTATAGAGAAGAGATAGGGAATGAACAGTCCTACGATCTCTTAGACGAAGCCACGACAATTGTTCCAGGGACGGTGTAACATGGTCAAATTTGCGAATACCACAAATAAAACGTAATACGCTATCTTCTGTGTTAAACAGTTTTATAATAGCTTAGTTGCCACGTCTCTAGAGACTGTCACTAGGGTAAAGCGTTCATTCTCATTTGCAATGGATTTACATTAGCGAATTTCCTTTTGTAAACTTGGCATTAATGATTGAAGGTATATAAATGTAAAACTTTGCGGCAGACAACACAAATGCTATTCAGAGGGAACGAAACTAACGCAAACAGTAAGTCATTAGTTTGATGTGCAATTTAGAAGCATTCAATTTACACTGAAGTAATGGATGAGAAGATCCACTTCTTTGTATTTATCGATGTGTGAAAAGAGGTTTTAGTTTCTGTAAAACTCTTAATCAATGAAGAAAGTTGAGAGCCGAAGTTCTTTCATTATATTTGATTTTACTCTTTATTTGGATTTTGAATGTTAGAATATATATATATATATATTCAATGTGTATAACAATCCATCTACAGAGTGATTTACGAATCATGTTTCGTCTCATTATATGAAAACTATGAATATTGGTGTGAAACGAATTGTGGAAACGTGTGAATAGTTGATGTGCCTCTATGCGGAGATACTCAGCACATTTTGATGTTTATTCGTCTTTAAGTTATGGCGTCGAACTTCGTTATTTTAAATAGACAATGACACATTTATTTCTTTCGTTCGATGTGTCCTTGAAAAAGAAATTCATTGTCGTTGGAATGAGGTTTCTATCTCCACTGGTTAACGTGCTATAGAAGTGTGAAAGTTGACGTCTGCTACCGCTACCGGCTAGTATTAGCGCCCCGTCCGAATGTTGCGTCTTTCATTCACGGTCTCGGCGTCTTGGTATAACCGTTAACCTTGTGAACTACGTTCTAGATACTGTATTCTTTCAAGTTCCAAGTTTTATTTACGAGTCGTGTTAAGTGAAATGGGAGAAGTTAGTCACAATGTAAACAAATAACAGAAGTAGTAGTAGTAGTAGTAGGACTTTATTAGACAAAAAGTAAGATATTTACAATATTATTTACAAATATGGGTCGCACGGGCAGTAAGCCATACGTGCTGTTGACAGTCCGTTACAATAAAGTAATAATTGGTACTAGTGTAAAGAAAAATAAACAACAAAAACAGCAATAACATTACAATTACATAAAGAAAACACAATAATATTACAATTAAGTAATAACACAATAGCATTATACACTAGAAAAACATTAACATTACAATTACATAAAGAAAACACATTAATATTACAATTAAATAATAACACAATAGCATTATACACTAATTAATTTATATATAATTGTTAATAATTAATGGAATTGCATTTTGATAACATATATTTATTCATGAATGAGTGTTGTCCTTATTTTTCGCGTTTTGTCCAGAAATTTACCGAGGTTTATCCAATTTTCTGGATTTACCAATAACTCGTAGCATGCCAATCTTTCCCGATTTGAATTTAGAAATCTTTCCGGTAATAACTGACGTCTCCAATATTCTAAATCATTACATTTTCCTAATATATGTATCTCATCTTCAAAGTTCCCGCACATTGGACATATTCGCATATCGTGATCGTCGCTAATTTTTAGAAATTTCCATGCCCCTAACCTAAACCAAGCAAGCCCTGATCTCTCCTTAAATCCTAGGTTGAGTATATACGATTCTTTTCCCCAGACGTGTTTTAGGTAAGTAAAACAGCGTATCATACAAATACGTACAGTACATCGATACAATGCCTTTGTGTTGAGTTGTTGATATTTGCACGTGTTTGTTTAGCAGAAGGACCATCAGAACTTAGGATGACCGTCATATTACAGCCACGGAGATGAAATTTCTGCGACGAACTGCAGGTTATAGCCTTCTAGACCACCAAAGAAATTCAACAATAGCCAGAGAGTTAAACATCGTACCTATATGTGAACACCTCCAAGAATATAGAAACAATTGGCTAGCCCATATTCAGCGCATGGATCGTCACAGAATACCAAAACAAATTCTTCACTACATTCCTCGAGGCAGAAGATCTGTGGGTCGACCTTTTCTAAGATGGCGGGAGACCGTAACAGGCCACTGGGCCTAATACTTGAAAGGCAGATGATGAAGGAAATACTGTACTGTACGATCAGTCATGAAGATGGTACACCAGTACAGTAGATTCAGAACGGTGTGATACGGTTTCTGAGCGAGAGAGGAGAAGGAGAGCAGAAGTGAGTCATAGATGGAGGTATTTGGTCGGAGACGTTGTAAGTGTCCTTCCGTGCCTATCGCGAAACCGAGCGCACAACTATTATATATCTGGCTTAACTTGGCAAAGAGAGAGATAGAGATATAAGGATAGATCCTTGACGCCTTTCCCTCAGTTACAAAAGAAAGAACCCACCCTGTTGTCAGTTTTCGTCTCCCCCATTTTCCCTACTAACATCTGGTGAAGAAACACGGCAACACTGGTGCGAGTGAGAGAGGCGAACACAGCTCTCTCTTTCTACAAATTTCTTGCAAAGTTAAGCCAGACGGACAATAGATAAAGCCTCAAAGTACAGCAGTGACTCGTCTGGTCTACGGCGCATCTTTCTGAGTGGTAGAATGTCGTTGTTTACAAGCTGTACGCATCTACTGAATCTTCGTACTGTATGCATATATGTTTGAATTTTATATAGTGGAAAATGAGCTAGATACGAAATGGAAAAAGTCGACATGCTGCTTATTTTGGGCGAATGTCACAATAATAAAGAAGACGTAAGCAGAGTGCATGCACTGCGCTATCCTGACAGACTGCATCCTGTACTAGTGACGTATCGAAGGGCAGAACAAAACTTCAGAAATGGAATTATCGAGAAGAAACCTAATGTAAGACGTGCAATTGCTACTAGTGAAGCAAATGTAATGTTTGTGTTGGGGGATGTGGTAGTAGACACGCATGTAAGATATTGCTACAGTGGCAGTATCAGTCAGTCGTAGGTGTGGTGCATATTACATAACCATGAGTTCCACCCATATCACATATCCTTAGCCCAGGAACTGCCTGGACCTGATGTCAATCGCAGTTTTGTGAGTGGATTCAAACACCTGGTATCGAAGATCTGTTAGCATTCATACTGTAATTACAGAGATTCTTGAAGTCCCAAGTTCTTTAAAAAGTTTATTTGAAAATATTTCAAACTGTTATTCTCCCAGCTATAATATATGAATGTGAAACATGGACTCTTACTTTAAGGGGAAAAAATTACGAGTATTTGAGAATAAAGGTCTTAGGAAAATGTTTGGATCGAAGAGAGATGAACAGACAGGCAAAAGAAGAAGAATACATAATAGTGAACTGCATTATTTGTGTAGTAAACCAGATATAATGCTAAGAGTTAAGTATCATAGACTGCAATGGGCACGACATGTGGCACGAACAGGGAATGAAATAGAGGCGTGGAAGGTTCTTGTAGAAAAACAAGACGTAAAACGTCCAGTAGCCAGCCCAAGAATGAGGTGGGAGAATAATAATAACCATTATTTGAGGGAAATTGATTATGTAGCGGATGATTAGGGAACATTAGCTTGGGATCGGGGTGTATGGAGACTTATGTTAACATGGACATGAACCTACGGATTCGATAATTTAGTTGGTTATTTAAAAAAAAGTATGTATTAGGTCCTATATTTTAACTCCAATTTCATCATGCTTGGAAACATTTCTAGTTGGGCGATGTTCTACATCAACCGGCTAAGCGTCATTTAAAAAATAGATTTTGATGCCATGTCTTGCACTGGCTCATGAAGTAAGTGTATGCACACTTTTAACGCCAAATCTTTAAATAAAGTCTTATTATTAAAGAAAAATGAAAACGCCATCAGTCCTATCAGAGATTCTATGTTTTGCAACAAACGGCTATGAAACAATCTTCATAAATGCTAATCTAAATTTTGCATCATGCAGCTATGTGTCAAATGTTCAAGCTCTTATACTGTTGATGCATAACTATCAAAGAACGAAAATAACTTGCAATAACCAGTAAATAGTCGCGATGTTTTTAATTTCAGGGATTCTGTAAAACGCTTCACAAACGTGCGTTGTACGTTATTTTTTGCGGGATGGTGTTTTCAAAATAATAAATAATAGTAAAATAATAACATATTTGTTTGAAATATTTGCGTACATTATAATCAAGTGACTAACGTTAACAGTGTGGTCAATGTTTATTAGTTTAACTACAGCAGGACATGGCATCAATCAGTGATAAGATGGCAGCAACTACGTATTTATTGTTTCAAATAAAGTTCAGTTAATTTAAAATGCAGTGATTTGTTTCGAACTGAAATGAGATGCACAAGGAAATTAAACACAGGCTCAATTCTGGTAATGCGTGTTATTATGGATTACAGAGACTCTTGAGTTCCCATCTCCTTTCAAAAAACGTTAAACTGGAAATATATAAAACTATTATTCTACCAGTTATATTATATGGAGGCGAAAAATGGACTCTTACTTTAAGGGAGGAAAGGAGATTACGAGTATTTGAGAATTAAGTTCTTAGGAAAATGTTTGGACCAAAGGGAGATGAACAGAAGGTGAATGGAGAAGACTTGCATAACAGTGAATTATATGGTCTTTATAGGAAGCCAGATATGAGAACGTTAAGTCTCGTAGACTGCGATTAGCAGGACATGTGGCACGAATGGTGAATGAAAGACGTGCATGGAAGCTACTTGTAGGAAAACCAGAGGGAAAACGCCCAATTGGTAGACCAAGAATGAGGTGGGAGAATAACATGAACTATGATTTGAGGGAAGTAGATTATACAGGGGATGATTGGAAAACATTGGCTCAGGATATGGATAGATGGAGAGCTTATGTCCGCGCGGCCATGAACCTACAGGTTCGATAGTGCCAGTGAGTTAGTTAGTGATTTGTTTCGTATAATGTATATTAACAGTACCTTTAGGATATATACATTCTACGTAGTATACATAGAGGACAGTGGTTTTACTTCCCACACGTGGTTTGTAACATTTAATATTACTAACATTTAATATTACAGTATAGTTATTTAGGTTGGCCACCCCGAAATGCAGGAAGTTGAACTTTCAATCATGGTCGCCATTGCTTTAAGTAGGCCTACGATAAAACGCACTATGGCGCAAAGACGTTCTTTTCTGGAAACTTAGATAATGGTGCATAGCCGGTTGATGCCTAACACCGTCCAGTTTAGTGTGTGCAAAGAATGAGGAAAGCTCTACTCGCAGATGTTGAATATTTGAGAGAACGCCGCAAAGAGACGAGTTGCGTTTGTCATAACGTAGGGCTGCTGCTTTAAGCGTCGTGAGTTTTAACTACTTCAACTTATTTTCTTTTCCAAAAATAAAGTCAGTGCAAATAGCAGGAGTTTGCGGAAAAAAACTAGCAACTAAATCAGTCTCTTGTTTTTCGCGACATAGCGGCCTATTCATTGTTGTCACTGAGAGAACGTGGGTTGCATAATACAGAAATTCAATTATACTCCAACGTCGAATACCATGTGTAACAAAATCTAAAACCAAATTTCATATCAGACTGTATTAAAGCGCTGTAACTCTACAACGCCATGTTTTCTCTAGAATAATTATGCAACAAATTTGTTTTCTATTTATGAAAATTCTAGAACATTCAATGAGTAATAAGTAATGCCAACACTGCTATAACATCACAAAAATTTTATTTAGGTTACTTTTGATATTTTGGATCTCATTTATAACCTCTTGTTAAGTCAACTATACGTTGATACTAGTAAAATTCAACTCATCAACTTAAGTTCTTTTAAAACTTAAGTTAAGGAGACGGGCCTACAAGGTAACAACTTTATAGCTTTAATCTTTCAATATCACTGTCAACTATACGTTGTCAAATCCTTGCAATATGGCGCACTCTATCTGTAGCAATATTACTCGTAGTTTGCGATGGACAGAACATGTAACACAATTGGGGAATGAAAGAGGGACATGGTAACTTATATAGGAAAACGAGAGACCAAGAATGTTGGCAAACCAAGAATGAGGTGGGAGAATAACATTAACCATGATTTGAAGGAAGTGGATTCTACAGCGGATGATTGAAAAACATTCGCGCGGGTTAGGGGTGTGTGAAGAGCTTATGTCCGCGATGCCATTAAATTACGGAATCGATAATGGGAGTGAGTTAGTATATTTTTATTCAATGTCACCAATTTGTCGTTTGAACATTTCTGATTTTCTCTCCTGGCACCGGCGTATTGTAAACCACTTCTGAGTTTGGGGCGTCTTCCAGGTATGCTGCCCCAATGATATGATGGGTGATGATGATGATGATATTGATGCGCCAGGAGAGGTCTAAATCCTAAACTTTATATGATTCATTATGATTTTCGGGGGACCTTTGGGCCTTAAAGTTTCCTGTCATTTGTCTTACAGTTGAGGAAAACCCCCGAACAAGAAACAAATCTGACCAAGGATCGAACCCGAGCCGTTTGAAGACAAGGCAGCACGCTATCTCGAGACTACAACGGTAGACGGGAGTTGGTTACGTAGTTATGAATCACGGTATTGGATTCATAATATTTACCGGTATAAATTTTTTCAGGTTGAGAAAACCAGCTGTAACGGCTGGGGGATACGACATGCTGACCCCCTACGCTGGCTGGATGATCGTCTACCTCTGTTCTGAACACATGTGGATGTGAGACCAGCAGCCGGCTAGTAGGCCTGTCGCGCCATGGAGTTTATACAATTTATAGTTAAATTTAAGCATTATTGTATGATATACAGTTACCCGTTGTCAAATAATTAATTGTTCTCTGTTTATTTATATTTATTCTATGTCAGTAATAATTTGTTTTCGTTTTTTTTATATCTTGTACATATTATATCTTATTCGTTAAATCTAGAGTAAATCAAAATACATTAAAAATAATAACTGTATTGTACTCCCCACGGGCTAGACCTTGTCGTGGTGGAGGGGCTCAGTACCTAATGACCCAGACTACTAGATAAGGCAGTCTGGATTTTAACTAGCTTGCTATCTAGTAAGAGGAGAAGGGAAGCGAACTAGCTCCAACGCAGAATACCTCAACAGCTTCAAGAAGCGGATGAAGAAAATTGTTCTCTACGGTAAAGAAGGCGAAAGAGGAAACCTGCAAGCCAAGAGGTAGATGGGACTCCAAAGCTTTGGTTAGCAACCCGTCTAGAAGAAGGAAACACCGAAATAAATCCCCGATCCACTAGGGAATGTGGTTGTGCATCCGGACGGATTTAATGGACGACGACATAAGCAGAAAAGGTTCAAGGAATGTAGGAAGGCCAGTGAAAAGATGGACAGAACAATTGTGAGGCGGAACAGGCAATTTTTGCCTAGCCCCTGAAGTGAAGAAGAAGAAGAATTGTATTGTATATATAACATGTAATCGTTTATGTTTATTGTAATTTACAAATGTAAGATTATTTTTTACATTTTTTTAAAACCTGATTGAGTGGTAGACATGGTCGTAACTCCTTAACTGTGCCAGGTAAAATAAAGCTATTATTATTATTATTATTATTATAATAATAATAATAATTATTATTATTATAATAATATATTATTATTATTATTATTATTATTATTATTATTATTATTATATAACAAATAAGTATATTGACACTTAAGACTATACAATTATTAAGGTTGTAATTCTGTAAGGATTCAATAGTCGTAAAATGTGAATTTCATGTACGACGCAGTTTCATCAGCACTGTAAAGGAAGTCTGGATGTTTCTGATAAGGATGTCGCATGCAAGTATCAATAAAACTGAGTAATCAAACATCTCCTATGCATCTCATTTCAACCTCTGCTGTAAGTAGCAGACATTAAATTGTGTATAAACCATCATTGTAATCACTAATAAACATTGTAGTATAAATTTATAATTTTAATATTATTATTATTATTATTATTATTATTCGGAAATCATATAACAAAGGGATTTACTATTAGAAAAGGTTTAAGGCAAGGTTGCAGTTTATCTCCAACTCTATTTAAAATTTATCTCGAAAGAGTACTAAGATACTGGAGGAAAAAATGTAAAAAAATGGGCATACCTATCCAAAATACACATGTATATTCATTAAATTTTGGAGATGACCAGGTATTAATAGCACAGAACCACGATGACATAGAATATATGGCTAAAAAACTAAAAGAAGAATATGAAAAATGGGGACTTCATATAAACATTGAGAAAACTAAATACCTGTGTATAGGAGAAGAAATGGAAAATATAAATTTCAACAATGGAGAAGAACTAAAACCTAGTATTGAATGCACTTATTTAGGAACAAAATTAGACCATTCAGGCGATAGCACAGTGGGAATTAAAAATAGAATCGCACAAACAAAACAAGCAATAAATGCTTTAAACTCTGTTTGGTGGAGCAAAAATATTACAAAAAATAGAAAATTACAAATATATCAAACCATAATTCAGAGCATTTTAACATATGGTGCTGAAGTCTGGCAAATTCCTACCAGGAAAATGAAAAGAATTTTAAGTTCAGAAATGGATGTTTTAAGAAGATCAGCTGGAAAATCTAGAATGGATAGAATACGAAATAAAGAAATAAGGGAAATTATGGGTGTACAAGAGGAGCCGGACATCATAGACATCATAGAAAAGAAAAGATTGCAGTGGTATGGTCATGTCAAACGAATTCCAGAGCAAAGATTGCCAAAAAATTGTTACGGAATGGATCCCAATGGAAAGGAGGAAGAGAGGAAGACCGAAGAAAACTTGGATAGAAGGGATACAAGCAGCTATGAATATTAGAGGAATGGAGGAAGATCAATGGATGGATAGAGAAGAATGGCGTTTGGTTTCCGGAAGACGGCGGCAGCTGCCATGATACCGGATGATGATGATTATTATTATTATTATTATTATTATTATTATTATTATTATTATTATTATTATTATTATTATTCACTGCAGACTGTAATCTATACCACCGATGAAGTCTCGGGATAACATCGCTGCCTCGTACTCAGCGGGCGCAAGTTTGATCTCCGATCGGGACAAGTGATGTTTTATTTTTTCAGGGTTTTTTCTTACCTATAAGACAAATGTCAGGAAACTTTAAGACCCAAACATAATCTGGCTACATCTGCACGCTACCTCGAGATCGCAGTCACGAATTAAGCCTTTGCAGACATGTTTCGTCCCCATCTACCAGTATTTAACAGGGCTTCCTGATTGACGATGTTATTTTGGTTTATATTGCAGCATCATATTTTGGAATTCTTGAATTATCTATTATTTTTACATGGTCTAGCCAGTTTAATTTATAACTGTTGAGTTTTTCTTCTACTAATTCTACTTCTAATTTTCTAAAATTTCTTCATTCTTTTTTCGATGTAAAAGAGTGTATCCTGCTGTCCTGGGAAATTTCATTTTCGTTGCTTTGATTCTGCTCCTGTTCCTTTTTACTTAATGTCCAAATCTCACTTCCGTATAAAAGGAAAGGAGGGAAATTCTAAATTCTCTATTAATAATTTAATGCTAATTAATGGGTCTATACATGATCTTCCTTTTCTAAAGCCATTTTGGCATTCCAGAAGGTAGGTTTCAGCATATTTTATTTACATTTAATATTCTTCTAAATAGTTTATAGAATGTGTTGAGAAAACTATTCCCTTTATAATTTTCAACATTTCGGTTATCTCCTTTTTTATATATGGGAGTAATTATACTATTTTTTCATTCCGGTAAAGTGGCTGTTCGATAAATTATATTTAAGAATCTTAATAATCTTTCTTGAAATAAACCTCCTGCATATTTATACAATTCTGAATTTAAGTTCTTTTCGCCATGTGATTTGCTATTTTCGTCTTTCTTAATCCTTAAATTGAAAATGTATCCTATAAGATACATCAATTGGTTTCATTTATTTAATAATTTTTATATGTTACGATGCGAGATTGGTAAGTGCTTTTTATAGAAGTGACGAAAATGCTTAAAAACCGAGCGATAGCCAGGTTTTTAATTTCTGAGATTCTGTAAAACACTTCACAAACCTGCGTTGTACATTATTTTTTGCGCGATGGTGTTTTCAAAATATTAATTAATAGTAAAATAATAACATCTTTGTTGGAAATATTTGCAACTGACTAACGTTAACAGTGTGGGCAATGTTTATAGTTGAAACTACAGCAGGCCATGAAGCCAATCAGTCATAAATGGCGGCAAGTACGTATAAAGTTCAGTTCATTTAAAATACAGTGATTTGTTTCGTATAATGTATATTAACACTGCATTTTGAATATATTTTTGTATATACATTGTACGTAGTATACGTAGAGGGCAGTGGTTTTACTTTCCACACATGGTTTGTAATATTACAGCATTGTTATTTAGGTTGACAACCCGAAGTGTAGGAGGTTGAACTTTCAATCATGGCCATAATTTATGCAAGTACGACAAACCGCACTATCGCACAAAAACAGATGGAAACTAACCTAATAATAACAGTTACGCACTATTTCGTTTTCACTGCGGTCCGCCATATTTAAATAACTGATACTAGAAATGAGTGTGGAACAATGATCACATACAGGAATGAGATGCACAAAGAAATTAAACATATGCTCAATTCTGGAAATGCGTGCTATTATGCATTGCAGAGACTTTTGATGTCCCAACTCCTTTCAAAAAACGTTAAACTGAAAATATATAAAACTATTATTCTACCAGTTATATTATATGGGTGCGAAACATGGACTCTTACTTTAAGAGAGGAAAGGAGATTACACGTATTTGAGAATAAAGTACTTAGGAAAATTTTTGGACCAAAGAGAGATGAACAGACAGGTGAATGGAGAAGACTACATAACAATGAACTACATAGTCTTTATAGGAAGCCAGATATAATAAGAACAGTTAAGTCTCGTAGACTGCGTTGGGCAGGACATGTTACACGTATGGGAAATGAAAGACTTGCATGGAAGCTTCTTGTAGGAAAGCCAGAGGGAAAGCGCCCAGTTGGTAAACCAAGAATGAGGTGGGAGAATAACATTAACTATGATTTGAGGGAAGTAGATTATACAGGGAATGATTGGAACGCATTAGCTCAGGATAATAATAATAATAATAATAGCTTTATTTTACCTGGCAGAGTTAAGGCCTTAAGGCCTTGTCTACCACTCAACCAGGATAGGGATGTATGGAGAGCTTATGTCCGTGCGGCCATGAACCTACGGGTTCGATAGTGCCAGTGAGTAAGTAAGTAAGTAAGTAAGTAAGAAATGAGTGTTGGCGGCTTCTGTAGTGGTGGCGGTCTTCCTGTTGGCGGCTCAGTGAATCAACTAGAACACCAATAAGACCATTATCGGCAGCCACCGTCAACAAGGCTTGATAACGGCCGACCACTGGACCTTTGCTACTGGACTACGGCTGGTTATCGTCGGCAGAGGATAAATCACCTAATATCAACGTCGAAATAACTACATCACAAGGGCTAAAGAGGGTTGGAAATCCCTAATAATAGCCGGAAGTTGGTGTTCATGATCGAATGAAATTCCATTCTTGGTTGTCGGGGACGCATCCAGGAAACTGGATGTTTCCCTGGCGAACACAGGAGGTGGTTAAATATTTGAGAAGTGACACAATTTCCAAATACAAGGCTGCCGCTGCTGTTTTGCCAATTTAAGGGTTCTTGTAGGAAGCGGAAAATTTCTTAACATTGTACACATGTAAATTATTTTTTATCAGGCTGTAGTTAGGATAGCTGTATGGTAGAAGTTTTATTCTTCAAATCGTCAAGAGGTTTCTACCAACATTATAGCTGTTATTTATAAGTAGTCTGAAGGATACTGGAAAACAAAACTGATAGTGTAAGTTGCTTGGGAATTCACTCCGGGAGGTATTTTACTTTGCTTGCAATCCCGCCCGTGCTTTGGAATCTTCAAAGCTTCAGGGAGGTAAAATTCAAAAACTCCAACAAGAATTTTCCCCTTGCAGCAAAACATAGTTGGAAAGTATTCTCTAGTATTTCCATTCTTAACGAAAATAAATAGCAAAGTGATTATGTAATCCCTTTATATTAAGACAATCACTGTTTATGAGGATTTTTTAAAACGAAGATAATATGGACGTTGATAAATAACATGTATGCATAGAGGCGGCAATACTAATATAAGAAACAAACTTACATTGTAAATCTCATTCCTATGGAGAGTAAGATTGCATATTGACTAAGTACTTTAGTCAGTGCTTTAATACCTTATAACATGTTAATGATGCACAGTTACTTAATCATAAGTAATGTCACGAGTGGATTTAACTAGATCATTGTTTCCCAACCCGTGGTTCGCGAATCCCCAGGAGGATCGCCAAATATTTCAAGGGATTCGTCAAAACTTTTCCGTAATGGCGGGTTTCGAGATTATATCTATTATTGTTTCCTTCATTTCCGCAGCATTGTAATAATAATACAAATAATAATAATAATTATTATTATTATTGTTTAAAAATTACATTACCCTATAATGTATCTTGTTGCATATGTGTAACATCGGGAATTTATCATAAGTAATGACACGAGTGATTTCCAATTTATCTAGAGAATTTGGAAATCAAGAGTGGCATTTGTTAGGACTATTTAACGAATAAAATTAAGTTGTTTACTCACAAATCATTATTTAAATATGTTTATTTTAAAATATTTATATATTTAATGTAAACGGCGATGTTTGAAAACAAATGTGAAACGATTGGTACGCTTCATTTGCTTCTTTTGTTCGTCACTGCAACCAGGTTATGTTATTTATTGCCAAAGGAACGCAATATTGTAAAAATGCACTCTAGTGGAGAAAAAATGAAACACATCAAACTGTATATTAATTCATTTCTGATGTCGTATGATGTAAATATGACAATTATATTTTTCTGGGAAAAAATACATTTAAGAAATTGCAAACAGTGGTTTCTTTTTTTGGTAGTATAATCAATTGCTACAAATGTTTTTATATTAACTCCCGCATGCAGTATGTGTTGACATTCATGCACTATATATACAATCTGGTAGCCGTATTTCTTAGTGGGTCAGTCACTGCAAAATAATACTATGACCTATTCAGAATGTTAAAAATGAGGTGCTTTATTTATTATGATAAACTTTAGTTGGTAAATTCTAGGCGAAACACGCCTGTGATTGGAAGTAAATAAAAAAATCATTGTAACGTGATTGGTCATTGACTCCCATTTGGGGCATGAGTTAAATAGTCAGATTATTTCCTCAATAAATTAATATTTAGCGCGAATGCCTGCTTTACAGTTATGTAACAACGTTAGTAATTCATTTGATTTCGCTACAACTAGCCTACTTTTATATCGTAACTAGAGTAACTTTAGGTTTTAACAATTAAGAGTTAAGTTAATTTAAGGTTATTAGACCTTTTGTTTGGAATTATGCATAAGCATGTCTACTATATGTATATTTAAAAGTCAGTGGTTCACCCAACTCAGATCGTTGTGGAAGGGGTTCGCGAGTCGCTGAAGGTTGGGAATCGCTGATCCAGAGGATTTTGAAATCAATAGCTGCATTTGTTAGGACTATTTAACGAATAAAATTAAGCTGTTTAATCAAAAATCATTATTTAAATATAGTTACCGGTATTTTAAAATATTGATATATTTAATATAAATGGCGATGTTTGAAAACAAATCAAAAGTGTGTGGTTATGTTTCATTTGTTTATTCACTGCAACTTTATAATATTATTTATTGCCAAATAGAATCACAATATTGTAAGAATACACCCTAGTGGAAAAATAGTGAAACACACCAGATTGTATATTATAACCAACATTATAAGTTAATAATTTATTTTTTAGTAAAGAACTCAGTAAAATCAAGGAATCTGTTCATTACCTGCTATATTCAATATACTTGTTGGAGAGTCAGCCACTGCAAAATAATGCTCTGACCTGTCCAGAATATTATTCTTTATCACAATAGTAGGAGGTGATCATGAAAAATCGATAAAGAATGAGGTGAAACACAACTGTCATTGGTTGTAAAACAAAATCCATTGAAACGTGATTGGTCATTGACTCCCATTTAAGGCATGAGTTAAATAGTCAAGATAATTTGGTTAGTTTCATTTCCCTACAGATGAAGCGAGAGACAAGGGGTTAGCTCATCTCCTCAAATAGGCGATGGCTGAAAACTACTAATTAAATTTAGCTCATCTGCTCTCATTTACACTTGATGTTTTCTTACGACCCGGATCATCTTCATATTCGGGACCCACACATTCAAGTCCTTCCAAGATGACTTGCTTCTTGGATTAATCCTTCTTAAATAATCCGTACATTAAGAGAAATAATTAATGTAGAAAAGGATATTGTACTAGAGATTGAAGAAATCCAACCAAGATGGTATGGACTTATAATGAGAAGAAGGGACACAGCAACAAACAATGAAGTATTAAAATGGAGACCTCCTGGAAAAGGGAAACGTGGTAGACCAAAGCCAACATGGATAAAGTGAATTCAAGACAACATGAAGAAGGTAAA
This sequence comes from Diploptera punctata, assembly GCA_030220185.1. Lineage (NCBI taxonomy): Eukaryota > Metazoa > Arthropoda > Insecta > Blattodea > Blaberidae > Diploptera > Diploptera punctata. The sequence continues at coordinate 82,952 of JASPKZ010001218.1, read as the reverse complement.
TATGACAGAAGCAGACACACAAGATTGGGAAATGTGGAAGAAAAAAATTGTATATTTTGGTTGAGGATACCTGTGTATATAACACAAACAATCCTAAATAATATAAAAATAATCCGTTGATTCCGGTCGAGTTTGAACCAGCGAACTTTTATATCCGAGATAAGAAACCTAAAACCTACCCTGATTCGTGTAAGTACGGCCTACTAACCAACTCATTTGCACTAATGAACACGTAAGTTCATGGCCGCGTGGACATAATCTGTCCATACATCCCTATCCTCAGCTAATGTTTTGATATCATACCTTGTATAATATACTTACCTGAAATAGTGGTTAATATGATTCCTCCATCTCAATCTTAAGCTGCCTACTAGACGCTTTCCCTCTGGTTTTCCTAAAAGAGTTTACATGACCCTCTTTCATTCCTCACTCGTGCCACATGACCTGCCCATCGTAGTCTACTAGACTTAACTCTTCTTACTTTATGTGGTATCCCATAAATCTAATGTAGCTGACCGTTATGTAGTCTCTTTCCATTCGTCTGTCACAAACTCTTGATTTATGGACTATCTTCCTCAGAACCTAACTCACCAGCTATATCGAATTTGTAGGTTCATGGCCGCGCTGATATAAGCTCTCCATACATCCATATCCTGAGCTAAATTTTTCCCAACATCCCTGTATAATTTACTTCTTTCAAATCATGGTTAACGTTATTTTTCATACATCCCTATCCTGAGCTAATGTTTTCCAAACATCCCCCTGTCTATAATTTACCCCCTTCAAATTATAGTTAACTTTATTCTCCCACCTCATTCTTGGTCTACCAACTGGGCGTTTCCCCTCTGGTTTTCCTACAAGAAGCTTCGAAGCAACTCTTTCATTTCCCATTCATTCCACATGGCCTACCCATCGCTGTCTACGAGACTTGACTCTTGTTATTATACCTGACTTCTTATAAACGCGATTTAGTCTACTGTATATAGTTTTCTTTCTTCCCCTGTCTGTTCATCTGTCTTTGGTCCAACAATTTTCCTAAGAACTTTACTCTCAATACTCGTAATCTTCTTTCCTCTCTTAAAGTAAGAGTCCACATTTCGCACGCAGTAGCGTAGTGGTTAAGGCACTGCTCTGCAAACCGGAAGGTCGAGGCTTCAAGTCCCGGTGGGGTCAGGATTTTTAAACTGACCCAAACCTTCTGGCGGCACTATGGCCCTGGGGTCGACTCAGCCTCTAACGGAAATGAGTACCAGACGCTTGTTCTAGGGGTAAAGGCGGCAGTCACGCAGGGCTGACAACCCGGCTGACATCAAGTGCCGATTGTCTAGAAAAAGTGGGAGCCTTAACCTCCTACTACCCCAAGGGCCTCCTCAGGCCTGTAGTGGGACTACTTTACTATAACTGGGAGAATAATAGTTTTATATATTTTCAGTTTAACTTTTTTTAAAAGAGTTGGGATGTCAAGAGTCCCTATAATGCATAATATTTCAAAGAACCTATCTAGAAAAAAATTATATTCCCATTTGTAAAAGTTAAAACGACCACGAGAAAGATGGATTAACCAAGTGAAGAAATGTCTACAAGAAAGAGCATACGACTGGGAAAAACTAAAAAGAAGCAAAGCATGGGGAAATAAAGATGATTGGTGGCATATTTGGAATCGATCATCCGAAAGGAGGACACGATAAGAGGATGATGATGAAAAGTTTAAACAAAACTGAATCATTTAAAATATTGGAGGCAATTATTATTCATCACCATATGCTAAGGACTTCTTAAAAAAACAAGGAGTAATATTAAGGGTGAATGAAAATACACTTACCCTTCAGTTACAATAATGTAATTCCTCGCTGTGCTAACTTCATCTGACTAAAACAACAAGTAAAACTGACTGTGCTGAAAAATCAATTTCGGAAATTACAGAAGCGCCTCATTGATTCAGCAACTCAGTGAGTTGTCCAACTCGAGAAGTTGTAATTAGGAGCAACTTTATAAAATATACGATGTTTCTGGTGTGTGGGAGTACTCCATTCACAAACAAGCTGCTCTTTATACCACCCACGCACTTCTCCGTACAACGCTGGCAAATGTACAGTACCTGCTCACATCTACAACGACTTGCATCACATTTGTTAATCAAACTTCGCTCCGAATTTAAGATTACTTACTGATCCTACATCTCATTTATGAAACACTAGTGGAGAGTTAATAAAATAATCTGGATAAATTTCATATATATTCGCATTTTTTTATTTAAAAAGTTTCACATCTTCCTGCGCCCGAATAATCTACTATCATGTTCCTCCACATCTCTCTGTCATTCCAATCTCCATGTCAAATCCTTTTTCCCTCATGCTGCTCAAAACACCATCAATCCACGTTATTTTGGTCCTTTACTTCTTCTACCATGTGGCATTCATTCTAATGTTCTTCTTGGGATTCTATCTTCTGTCATTTTTTTACATGACAATAGCGTTTTAAGTTTTATTTTTTATAAAATGCACATTTGAAGTTTGAACATTCATCTTTTGTTTCTTAATTTATCTTCATGAAATTCCAGCTGAACGCCTCCAAAAATCCATTTCTGCAGAATGTATTTATTGTTCTAGATTTTAATACACATGTTTCTGCGCCGTATGTCATTGTACTTATTACTATTGTAATAAATGTTTGTTTTTTGTTTCAGAATTTATACTCTTATCCCATAAAACACAATTTAAATTTGATATTGCAGATTTACCTTTAATTTATTCTCTCATTAATTTCAGCATCATTAATACAATTTTTACATATTATATTCCTATATATATCACCGCTGTGGTCTCGAGGTGGCGTACTGCCTTGTCACGCTCCGGGCCCGGGTTCGATTCCCGGTCGGGATAGGCTTCTGGGTGAGGGTGTTTTTTCGGGTTTTACCTCACAAGACAAATGTCAGGAAGCTTAGGGCCCAATGGTCCCCAAAAATCATCCGACTATCATCAACATTAAGTTATGTGATCCCACTACAGGCCTCGGGAGGCCCTTGGGGTAGTAGGAGGTTAAGGCTCCCAATTTTTCTAGACAATCGGCACTTGATGTCAGCCTGGTTGTCAGCCCTGCGTGACGGCCGCCTTTACCCCAGAACAAGCGTCTGGTACTCATTTCCGTTAGAGGCTGAGTCGACCCCAGGGCCATAGTGCCGCCAGAAGGTTTTGGTCAGTTTAAAAATCCTGACCCCACCGGGACTTGAACCCTCGACCTTCCGACTTGTAGCGCAGTGCCTTAACCACTACGCTACGGCGTGCCCAATCATCAACATCCTTATCTTTGTTATTATCATCCTTCGCCGGTGTGGAAAGCAACGGGAAGCTACCACACCTATAATTCCCTAGTAAAGCTGCAAGCATAGCATGGAAATGCAATGATTGCAGTGAAAGACCTGCCTTGGGCAGAATTACTATGTATGAATGGAAATATATATATATATATATATATATATATATATATATATATATATATTTATTTATTTATTTATTTATAGTAGAAATAATTACTTTCTGTATATCGTTATTAATTTTTATATAATAAAATTTTCTAGAAAGTAGTTGAGTTTTCAAAATATTTAACAAAGTGTTTTTGAAGGATTATTTGAACTGATTTGTACATACTTTTGTTTAACATAAACGTTACAACGAAGATAGAATCCAGCAATAGTAACCCACTGTACGGAGTAGATAGATTGCCTGCTTGGGTACGAGTGGAGTGAAGTGAGGCTGTAAACGGCGCAGATGTAAGATTGTGAGGGTTATCCAATCTAGAATTCACAAGTTGTATTACTTCCAAATATATATTAAATGATAAATGTGGCGTTGGATTTTAATACCTGGCAGTTAAAAAGGCAGATATTTTTTGAACACGGCCTTGGTACATCACAACGCTTCTCTGGAAGAAATTTCAAGGTAGGTATCGGAATGCAAAGTTTGATATTTCCGTTGTAATAAAAATAGCTGATAAAACTTTCCCCTAGAGTTAAATAAAAAAAAATCGTAAGTTTAAGATTATTTACAAACTTTTACACATAATTATTGCTTCCTAACATAAAGAATATAAATACCCTTTTTTTATTGCTGAAATTAGAATGATTATCAAATAAGGTAATAATATTGATAGATTATTTTTTTATGCACAGAGCTTAAACTAAACGGAAACAAGAGAAGAAATAGTTAAAGGAAATTTAAAATAATGCAAATGTTAATTTGTAAGTAAAAGTCTTATTTATAAATGACACAGAAATAATGTTACAGAAATACAATGCAATAAATGGACTCATAGAAATAAATGTTGTTAAACAAAAAATGTCAACCGTAACCAAATTGAAATTACATAATGAAACTGCAAAATCAGGACTGAAATATAGCAGCAAAAATTGGTTACTAAATTCTAAAATCGATTCAAAATTTCAAGCGACACATTGGAATTTTACGTCCACTCCGAGGTTTGACAGAAATGGACAAGCAATGAACACAGATATACTCGATCAATTAAAAGTTCAAAATATAATTGAAGAAATTCAGATTTAGCAAGGAAATTAGATAGAAACATTTCCAAAGAATGGACCCATATCGTGTATAGTCCGCAGACGAAGTGTATGAAAGGAATAGGAATTCATTAGTCAGCACATCATATCACGAGGGATTGTACTATAACTTCCTTATCATTAGAAGCTTAGCGGGCGTGCCAGTTCCGAGTCTGATGAACAATCCTCACTACTATTTTCACTATTGTCTTCCTCTCCACTCGAATCCATTCCTCCTAATGATATGATGAAACTGTCCATCACATCTTCCATTAATCCATCCTTTTTCCAGAATTCATCTTCCAGAGACCTAACGTGACTGACGTAGCCCTCCCAATCTGTCGGTGTGATTGAGTTCACCGCACTTTGAGTCAATTCCTGTAGTCTTGTTAGGGACAGGTCACCAGTAACATTATTTTCTCTAACATATCACTTTATTGCAGCCCATGCCAGTTCTATTGCATTGAGTTCGCACATATAGGGAGGCAATCGAAGAGCTATGTGTCCTTGCATTCCTATAGGTCTATCGATATAAATAATGTTTTTTCCTTCATCTCTGTACTTTTTAATATTTCTCAAGTATCTGGCCCGCCAATAAATTATGTCTGGACGCTCTATTAAAACTTTTCTCTTAGTGCCGCATTTTTTCCATCTGAAACCCATGTAAAATGTAGCAACTTCCTTAAAGCGTCTACTTGCCAGGGGAAGTCTACTGTTTTTTTTTTAATTTCTTCAAGGAGTTTGGGAGCTGTCGGAACTATCTTCTTGTTCTGATAAAAGTCCCTAATTAGGCTATATCTCGAATCACTCTTCTATCAAAATCGTCACAATGAGCTTTATGTTCCTCAGCCCGAGGTCTCTTTTTTCCTGGAGTACATAATGAAATATCACCAGCCACAACACCCTCCTTCCTTATATTGGATACGCTGTGTTCTGATATACCACAATACTTAGCAACACGTTTATTTTTTGGAAATTAAATATTTCAGTTCTCCTGATCTCGATTCTTCATCACACACTTTAATAACATTTTTAATCATCTCCCTCGCCTCGCTGTGAATAGTTTGTCCTTTCTTACGAGACATTATTAAAACTAAAGTAAATATTAGGCACTGTAACTAAACTTAAAAAGAAATTTAACTATACAAAGTAGACATAAAAATATAAATATGTAGAATGCGCCCGAAATAAACCACACAGATACGTGACATATAATGACTGTGCCTATTATCAGTAGGCGAGTTGGTATTTTATCGCTTGGAATTCCCTCTCTCCCTTCGTCCCTCGCTTTCATTCACTTCATCGGCGAACTATACTTAATGTAGCATAAGCCTAAAGGAATTAGATATAGAGGAAGACCAAAAATAAGATGGACTGACCAGCCACACCTTGAGATCTTATAGGAACAGGCTCAAACGATTTAAACCCAAATAAGTTCATGTTGATGATGAAGTCATATTAAAAAAAAACATAAGATTGAAAACTGAGCAGAAAATACAAGCACGTATACCTTCGTGTGAGTGGTAAAAGATCTCTGTTTAATTCCATAACGTGTGTTTAGACACGAACTTGTAGTGAGCCCCCTAGACATTTATAACTCTCGATCGATTCCAATTCCAAACGTGTAGGCAAACTGCCGAACTCACGGCGGTAGTGCACGATAAAACATACTAATGCACCACCACGCCCTCGAGAGTGGATCCACAACCCGAGGAACGCGTTTTCGTACGGAATTTAGACTTAAATTAAATCTGAGACTATATCTACCCCAGCACCGTAAACCGGTGAATTGAGTATGGATTCAATTATGCCGGTAAACAGTGTTCCGATCCTAGAAAATACGGTGAATTGATTCCCGGTAAGGTAGTAGGTAAATTGGGTCCCGGTCAAAAAAGGAAATAATAGGTAAATTGTGTCCGGCCAAAAATAATAGTACACCATAATAGGTACATTGGATCCCAGTCACAAAGTGTTGTAATAGTAAGCCGGGTAATGGTAAAAAATATAGTAATAGGTAAATTGGGTCCCGGTAAAAAAGGGTAGTAATAGGTAAATTGGGTATCGGTAAACAGGTTAGTAATAGGTAAAATGGGTCCCGGTAAAATATAATAATAGGTAAATTGGGTATCGGTAAAAAGGGGTAGTAATAGGTTCTTTGGGTCCCGGTAAAAAAGGAAGTAATAGGTAAATTGGGTTCCGGTCAATAAATGGTAGTGATAGGTAAATTGGCCATCGGCAAAAGGAACGTAATAGGTAAATTCAGTACCGGTAAAAGGGTAGTTATATGTATATTGAGTACTGGTCAAAAAGGGGGTAGTAGTATGTAAATTGGGTCCCAGAAAAATAGTAATAGGTAAATTGGGTTCCAGTAAAAAAGTGTAGTAATAGGTAAAATGAGTCCCAGTCTATTTGAATTACCCAGGGAACACTGCGTAAAGGTTTACTGAATCTAAAAAAAATATATGGATATAAAGTTAAAGAATTAGACCTGAATCTTTTTTTTCTCATTACAAATATTTAAAATTCAGCGATTTTACAAATTCGAACGTACTAATTTTTCGCGCTTTCAACAGAGCAATTTTTAACAATTTTTTCAGTTCGGTCTAACGTTTGCTTCAATTAATGCACATGGTAGTCAGCAAGAGATGGCTTATTATATTATTGAAAGGAAGTGCGAACTTGGACTCGTATTGGCTTAGCCACAATGACGTCACAATAGTGGCAACCGGATAGCGAGCGTGATGTGTGTAAAAACTCTCAACAACAACCTGTAATTGAATTTAGATGTGCATTAAAGAAATTCTTCAATACGCTTGATCAGTACTCTGACATTTAAATTCTTCCGAAAACGAGTCTGGCAAGGAAATTGTCAACCATTGCATGCCGAAACCTAATTTGAAATTTCTCCCACACGAGCGATGTGATGTACCAAGGCCGTATCTTAAAAAAACTGTGTTCTTTATTGCAATGCACAGAAATCGAAGCTAGAATTCAGCAAAGATAACCCACTCTACTCAGCAGATGGACTCCCTTCATAGTAAGAGTGGAATGAAGTGTGGCAGTAAGCGGCGCGGACAGGTAGTAGGGGTTAAGCAATCTACCAATTCACGAGTTGTATTACTTCCGTATGGTTTAACATTAGAACGCCCAATCAGGTCAAATTGACCCAACTGAGAAATAGAAAGCATATTTTTAATATTAAAAATGCAAATAGGACTACATTCTCCTAGGACGTTTCCTCAATTTAGGGGTTTTTTACTTTCACAAAAAAATAAGTATTATTTTCCTGTAAATTTTAAATATATTAAAGAATTTACTCTTAACGCCCAAACCGGGTCATTTAGACCCATATGTATATAAGAGTTTAAAATTGTGCTGTTGGTAGTTTTGAATGTTAACTACTCTTTATTTTCTGTTTACTCATTCAACAATGTCATTTGATGCAAACATTTGTCAACAATAAAAAAATATTTGTTTTCAATTACCTACCAATGAGCGTGTTTCTGACCATGTTGTGATGAAACTTATGGAGCCATATTTGACAAAAGGCAGAAACGTCACAACTGATAATTATTTCACATCCATGGACCTGGCTAAATGTCTGAAAGCAAAGTCAACTAGCATCGTTGGCACAGTAAATAGAATCAGGAGAGAGGTCCCATCCAATATCAAATCTCTGAAAGCTCCTCTGTACATTACCACCATACTGAAGTATGATGATACGACCCTGACTGTATATCATGGGAAGAAAGCTAAAATGTGCTGGTAATGAGCTCTCTTCACCCAACAGTAATTATTGGCACCAATAAAAATAAAACGCTTGAAACCGTAATTTTTTTCAATGCAACGAAGTATGGTGTTGATATTGAAGATAAAATGACCAGGCAATATACAGTAAAGGACTAAAGCAGACGATGACATGTGCATACATTTTACAATATTCTGGACTTGGCAGTAATAAATGAAGTTGTAATATATAGATCAGTCACTGGCAAAAAAAAATTATAAGAAAGAAATATATTCAGCAACTTTCAGAAGAATTTCGCCTCGAACACTTGAAACGTCAATCACATACGACTTCGGACTATGATCAACCGAAACGACGGAGGTGTGAAGTGAAACAGTTGTGTAAAGACAACAAAAGTAATTCAAAATGTTCTATTTGCAAGTAAATGGTGTGTGGTAAATGTACCAAAAATTTGAATACAGGTGCGCCACTTATGTTTGAGATTATATTATTTTTGGTCTGGACATCTTACCTCAATATTAATGTTGATTTGTTCTTGGACATGTTTCAAAACAATTCTGTTTTATCGTCAGCTTTCCCAGTACTGGGAAAGTACTGGAAAGTACTGGGAAAGCTGACGATAAAACAGAATTGTTTTGAAACATGTCCAAGAACAAATCAACATTAATATTGAGGTAAGATGGGAAAGCTGACGATAAAACAGAATTGTTTTGAAACATGTCCAAGAACAAATCAACATTAATATTGAGGTAAGATGGGAAAGCTGACGATAAAACAGAATTGTTTTGAAACATGTCCAAGAACAAATCAACATTAATATTGAGGTAAGATGGGAAAGCTGACGATAAAACAGAATTGTTTTGAAACATGTCCAAGAACAAATCAACATGAATATTGAGGTAAGATGGGAAAGCTGACGATAAAACAGAATTGTTTTGAAACATGTCCAAGAACAAATCAACATTAATATTGAGGTAAGATGGGAAAGCTGACGATAAAACAGAATTGTTTTGAAACATGTCCAAGAACAAATCAACATTAATATTGAGGTAAGATGATCAGACCAAAAATAATATAATTAAAATAACCTCAAAATGTAACTTCCTAAAATTAAATATTATGTTTGAGATTCTTGTGAAATACATCAGTGTTGTAAGAACACTATTCTTTAAGCTTGTAATAAATAAGTTTCATTATTTTCTCATGTGGAATTTGTATTTGAAATTAAAACTTTTGTTAAAGTAGATAAAATAAAATAATTCTAAACATTTGCTTTCCAAAGATGTTAATTCCCCCTCAGGGGTCCTCATCTAGGGGATATGTGGATGGCGACCACAAGGTGCCCAAGCCGAGCAAAACATTTCTTCCACTTACTTGTGTTTTGCACTCTTTTAACTTTACTATCTAACCACTCTTGGTTAACTCTTGTTTTTTCGACCCCGACGCTATTAGGGCATCCGAGGGCTAGGGAGTCTTTCCTTTCTTCCATTTCTTCTTTCCTTTATTTTCTTTTCTTCTCCAGAAAAGCCTGACCAGAGGCTATAAGATGGCAGGCCCATCACTGGTCTTGCCTTCCTTTGGCCAGAAACCAATCGAAGGGACTATTATTATGCTTTCAAGCCTTATACGAGAATTTTCCGGAAGAAGCTGGGGGGAAAATTTTCTATAGGATCGTAACAGGCCTTGGCCTAATACTTGGAAGGAAGAAGAAGAAGAAGTTGAATCAAATTTAATTTAAATTGATTTTATATTATTTTAATATACTGTATCATTATCCACCTTACCCATAAGAATTATCAGTAGTTGTAACTCCGATAAGTATATTTAGAATAATGTATCCACAGTTTGCTTATATTTGAATATTTTCATAGAATGGTTCAAATTGACCCACTCCGGGCGTTGTATGTGAACCGAAACTCCGGGCGTCCTAGTGCTAAATATAACATTTGGTGCTCGATTTTAGTACCTAGCGGTTAAAAAGGCAGATTATATTTCGGACACGGTTTTGGTACACCACAACGCATCAAGGTAGGTTACGGCAATCAATCGTTGACAGTTCCTTTGTGAGACGCTACTGCAGAAGCCAACAGACTCAATAATTTCAGTATTGTGAGTAGGTCTAATCCGATAGGATATTTCATCTCTGTTGAATTTATAATCCTATTAAATATTAAATAAACCTTCCACAGCATTTTCGTTATAAAAGAGACCGTGGAGATATGAATTCAGTTTTCCTTGTATTCACACAGACACAAAACACATCTTTCTCTTCATTTTAACACTAATTGGCTTTAATCTTCCTAGACTTGGATTCAAAACATCTCACATTTATTCTGTGTTACATTTCTATGTAAATTTTCTTCCTCGTCTCATGATAGAGATGCATAAGGAAAAACAACCAACATTATTTATTTAGATTTCTCTCTACTATCGTTGAACATTTATCTCTATTTTTTTCCACAATAATTAAATAACCTCAAGAAGGGATAAGGTCAGAAACAGCGTAATAAGGAAAGTTACGCAAGTTAAAAAAATATTAGGAAAAATAGAATAAAAACGTTTGAAATGGTATGGACACCTCATAAGAATGAAAGACGAGAGAATATCAAAGAAGACCCTTAATTGAAAAACTAATGGAAGAAGTGGAAGAGGCAGGCCTAGAGAACGATGGATGGATGGAGTAAAGAGAAGTATTGAAGCTAGAGATTTGAGGGAAGAATATGCTTTAAACAGGAACCTCTGGCGACAAAACACTTTGGGTTGAATGAGAAACACTTTATTGTGGAATATTCCTAAAATAATAAATAATTCAATAACCACTTTTTATTGATACATATATCCATCCATCCATAGTAATTCTGCCCGAGGGCAGGTCTTTCACTGCAATCAGAGCATTTTCATGCTATGTTTGCAGCTTTGCTAGGGAATTGTAGGTGTGGTAGCTTCCCGTTGTTTTCCACACCGGTGAAGGATGATCATGATAATGATTAGGATGATGATGATTATGGCCATATGATTTCGGGCACCGTTTGGGCCTTAAAAGTTTTCCAGACATTTGTCTTACAGGCGAGAAAAAAACCTCGATGAAAACCTCACCCAGAAAAACTGCCGACCGAGGATCGAACCCGGGCCCTCTGCGTGACAAGGCAGCACGCAACCTCGAGACCACAGCGGGGACAATATGTATATAATGGCGTAGTCCACTGTGGAGTCATAGCCTCTCCTTTGTAAGGAGTTACTAGACCAAGTTAATTTTTGGTCAACTTATTTGCTCGTGGGTGTTGTGGATGGCATGCGTTCAACACACTGACCCAATGAGACATCTAACAAACAACTAGGATATTGATATCGGTATATTTTGCTTAGAGGCCTCTTTATTCAGGCTTAAGGATCATTTACGAGCCTGAAAATCTTTGGACTCGGGACCCAAGGCTTAAAGTCCCTCCCGGAGGACTTGCTCCTTGGATTTTTGTGTCCTAAAAAATCCATCGAATGCGGCCGGGTTTGGACCCGCGACCCACGAAACCAGAGTCAAGGAGCATAACCACTAGTCCACCGCGGCCGGTTTTCATTATATATATACATCTTCTTTATTAGGAACTCCTCTACCATATGGTACTTTCCCTACAAACCATTGTAAATTTTACTCCTCCATAAATCCATATTTCCTGCATCCTGTCGACATCATACTCCTATGTACTCCTTTAACCCACTGTTCTTTTGGTCTCCTCTTTCTTTTGTTGCCTCCGCTTCAAAATTTAATATCATATTTGGTATTCTGTCATCTTACATCCTCTTTACGTGGTCAAACTCATTTCAATCATCTTTCTTCTGTAACTGGTAGAACATCTTTTTAAACATCCATTATTTCTCTGATTTTAGTATCTTAATTTTGTCTCCTCTTGAATTTCTAGAAACCCTCCTCCAGAAGTAAAATAGTTTGAACAAATATCACCTGGTCCTCCAGGTTGGGGTTATAACGTTGCGCCAGCTCCCCGTCTTATGGAAGAAATTAATTATGTTAAAAAACCTCGATGTGAAGAAGAGAAGAATACAGGCAGAATTAATTATCTGTTCATATTTTGTCACTAATGTGACAAGACGCCAGCTGCGGTGGACTAGTGTTTGTTTCTTGCCTCTAGTTTCAAGGGTCACGGGTTCAAACCCGGACAGGGTTGATGGATTTTTAGGATGGATACGTTTAAGGGACTTTAAGCCGTGGGTCTGGAGTCTCAAGATTTTCAGCCTCGTAAAATAACCGATAGTCTGAATAAGAAGGCCTCTGTGCAAAAGTTGTCAACCGTTAATCATCCAAGTAATACCTTAGTTACCCACTAGGTGTCTCGACGAGGCGATATTCCGACCCCATATCGCTTGTTGATATATGGGGGTAAAGTAACATAATTAAATTAGCTTGGTTAAAACACTCGTACTAGGAAGCACCTTGTTCCCCATAAAATGCGTGGTATATAGCCTATACAGATGGATCAATACACTTAAGAAATAAAAAACTAATTAAAGTATTTAATAAGTTGTTAAATTCCCGTCCTCTTACTATTGTATGGTAGTGAATTTTGGGTTTTAACTAAAAGAGAAGAAAAAATCATAGAAGAAGCTAAAACGAGATTTCTGAAAAGTGTGGCTGGTTGCAAACTTCTAGATAAATGAAGAAGTGAAGATATTATAAATGAACTAAATATTCTTAAGCTTTTAGACAAAATAAAAGAATCTAGAAAAAAATGGAAAGAACATGTTCAAAGAATGAAAGATGATCGGATTCCAAAAATTATACTTAATTACAAACCAAAAGGAGAAAGGAATGTTAGTAGACAGAAAAAGAGATGGATTAAACTTTTTGAATGAGAACCTATGAGACCGGAACAAGACATGGGCTTCATCTGTGATTGTTGATGATGATGATGATTAAATTTCCAATTAGATTTAAATTATTCATCTCTATTAAATTTATGATATAAAAAAACTGTGTATTGTTTAAGACAGACCAAAATATTGGGAATATTTTTTTTATTATTTAGAGCCCCATCACTACCACCCCCGGGTTACCTCGGGCATGATGTTCTTATCCCCGGGTCTGCTCTATGTCCCTATCTATATCTTTATTGAAATACATAATGGATATATAGGAAGAATGGAAGGCAACAGACTTGCAAAAAGAGCTAAATAAGATAGACCAATGGTCGGGAGAAGAGCAAGAGGAAGATCAGCCAAGAGATGGATAGACAGTGGCTGCACATGCAGTACGTCTTCCTCCGAGGAGTGATATGGAAAATAATCCGCATAAAATTCCAACAAATAAAGAGTAAGAAGGATAAGATGTGTTCTAAACATTGCCATAGAATGCGTTTACCTTTCGTTTATATTGTGTTGTTTGGTTACATTTGTTAACATAGTTGGCTATACTCGTAAACAGAAAATGTATTTGTGTTTTATGACATTCGTCTCATGAAGATACAGTGTATTGAAAAGATTGTTGTGAATGTTAAGGGGACCAACTGGTTAATTTAATGTTTTCTTTGTTTTGGTTTCAACTGTCTGTCGCCGTGGCTTAGTCGGTAGAGTCCCTAACTTCCACTCCGGCGCCCCGGGTTCGATTCCCGGCGGGGTAGGGGATTTTAAATCTCCACCTTGGATCTGTGTGTGTGTCCTGTCTTGTGTTTGTTTGTGTGAATAAGATAAAAAGGTTAACAAAGGTAAAACCAAAAAAGATGAACAGTTTAAAAGTCCGTCGCCGTGGCGTAGTCGGTAGAGTCCCTACCTTCCACTTCGGAGACACGGGTTCGATTCCCGGCGGGGTAGGGGATTTTAAATCTCCACCTTGGGTCTGGGTGTGTGTTCTGTCTTGTGTTTGTAAGTGTGAATAAGATAAAAAGATTAACAAAGGTAAAACAAAAAGGAAGAACAGTGTAAACGAAAGAAAAACGATAAAGAAAAAAATTAAAAAACTTACTGTTTTGAATATTTTATCACATATATTATCTGCTTATAAAAGTGTTTCTATGGATTTTGATGTTTATAAGTAGAATCGTTTCAGAACTATGATTTTTTAAATCTATTTTTAATATTTTCTAAACAATGCTTCTTACGATGCATTTTAAGATGTTATCTCATAAAATTTGAGATTCAGAATTTTTATGATTCCAGTAAACATATTTTCTATATATACAAATTCAAACAGGGAGGATACTGCTTAATTAAATTATTATTTATTTGTATCCACTCTCATGTATTTTCACCTTAATTTAAAAGAACACATGTGTCTTAGACTAGTAACTGCATAGCAAATTTGAATTAGCATATATTGGGGAGTCTAAACAATATTTTTCACCTTGATAGCATAAAAACTGCATCGTAGGAAGCATTTTAAATTTTGGAAAAATTAAAAAAAAAATGGTAACAGAAAAGAACACATGGACTCTTACTTTAAGGGAGGAAAGGAGATTACGAGTATTTGAGAATAAAGTTCTTAGGAAAATTTTTGGACCAAAGAGAGTTGAACGGACAGGTGAATAGAGAAGACTACATAACAATGAACTACATGGTCTTTATAGGAGGCCGGATATAATAAGAACGGTTAAGTCTCGTAGACTGCGATGGGCAGGGCATGTTGCGCGTATGGGGAATGAAAGATGTGCATGGAAACTTCTTGTAGGAAAGCCAGAGGGAAAACGCCCAGTTGGTAGACCAAGAATGAGGTGGGAGAACAACATTAACTATGATTTGAGGGAAGTAGATTATACAGGGAATGATTGGAAAGCATTGGCTCAGGATAGGGATGTGTGGAGAGCTTATGTCCGCGCGGTCATGAACCTACGGGTTCGATAGTGCCAGTGAGTAAGTAAGTAAGTAAGTAAGAAAAGAACACATATCAAGGTTTAAGTAGTAATGCTGACCACACGTGCAGGGGTATTTACACTCTTACGTCACGGACTCAATTTTGCTCCTACAATAAAAATGTTTACATGAAATTAATCAGAGTTATAAAGCAAATAAACGAACAAAAATATTCTTTGTCATTTTTTCAACACTTTTACCATTCGGTTCACCTAAATAAAATATACATTTATGAATATCATATAAAACTTTGATAGTTTTATTTATTAAATGTATGTAAGTATTTCTACGTGTGACGATACATTTAGTTTTACTGATATTTACTTCTAGTCCACCAATATTAATTCCTATGTGACTCCAACAGTAAACCACTTCACATGTTGTGGGTAACATAAATTCGTACTGGTAATGATATACGAAGACACATTAATGCAGATATAATCCTTAGATTGCAATCTATCATCTATATGGATCATATATTGCACTAGGAGTCAATCACTCAGACGTTTGGGCGCTCAACTCCCACCACGAAGTGGGTTGTAAAGTATTCTCCAGAGATCGTCTATGTATTATGGTAACGAACAATGATTGGTTCTACCGTCCCCCGAGGGAAACTTTAATCTACACACACACACACCCACACACATATATATATATATACCGATTCGAACTAAAATAATTATGAACAACAATATAATAGAACAAGTTATTAACTTTACTTATCTTGGCTGCAACCTTTCCTACGACACATGTAAAGACATAGACATAAAACTGATCAAATTCCAAAAACTTATAGGAACAATAAAAAACACTCTTCTCTGAAAAGTACGCCCAGATACAATTCTACAATTTTATAAAACAATGGCTCTTCCAATTCTACTTTATATCTCTGAAACCTGGACTCTTACTACAGGCAAATTAGGAAGGATAGTAGCTACAGAAATGAATTATTAAGACCTTTAGCGGGTTATACGCTTTATGACCGCATGCGAAATGAAGATATCCGCACAGCTCTCAAAACACCAGCAATCACTGAAACCATCCAAACATACCAAAATAATCAGCATGAGTGCCAAACAATAGACTACCTTTAAGGGTATTTAACTACAGACCTACTGGAAGAAGAGACCCCGGACGACATAAGAAGCGATGGAGGCATCAATTTCTATTCTGAAGCGGAACAGGCTAATGGCCTAATCCCTGATTGTTATTGATGATATATATATGCATGTGGTGAATTACATTTTGAAAAAAAATCGAGCAAGTGGGGATTGAATTTTATTAGAGAGACAAACCAAATAAAGGGCATAGGAAAAGAATCTTAGTAATAATTCCGTGAAAAGAGTCAGCAATCAATAAGGAAAGCAAATCTATTAAATTAAAACCAAATATATGTACCAGTGAAGTGATAAAACAAGATTAGAAACATACACAAATTGATGCTCGAATAAGTCTTCATCAGGGTGATTACATCAAAGTAAAACCACTAATTATTTCGTCGAAATTGAGTTTGATGTGTCATTAGATTCTCCATTGAAAGGACTGTCTTTATAGAAATGTGAAACAATAAAAGAAACAATTTAGTCATAGGTTTATTTATCTATAACGTTTGGCATACATCTACTCTTAAAAGAATTTTAATCCAAACTTTAGTGATGCCGCATTTTGACTACTGTGACGTTCTACTAACTGACATAAGTGACGGATTGTCGGACAAACTGCAGCGTGTCCATAATATGTGTATCAGATTCATATTTAATGTTCGAAAATACGATCACATTTCTCCATTATTCCACGAATTGTCATGGCTACATCTAAAAGAGAGAAGAAAATCGCACTGTCTAATTCTCCTATTTAAGATCCTACATACCTCGATTCCCAATTATTTATCATCCCGTTTCCAGTATCTATCCTCAAACCATAACTTAAACACAAGATCACAACATAGTCTCTTACTTAATATACCGCAACATAGGACATCACATCACTCCATGTCATATACCATCTCCACTTCTCGCAACTGGAATTCCCTACCACAAGAAATAAGGGGCTGCCGGACATTGGCATCTTTTAAAAGAAATCTAAATTTATATTTGCTCTAAACTCGACTTCATTATTATCCAGTGTAAGATATATATATATTAATTGGTGTTTCCCGTATAATGTATCATATTTATATTATTATTATTATTATTATTATTATCGTATCATTATTGTTATTACCCTATAAAATGTTGTTTGTACATGACATTTATTGTATCTTTAACTGTTTATAATTAGTATAGTGTATATCTATATTTGTCGAATATTTATTTGTATTTGTGCTGGTTGAGTGGAAGAGAGGGCCTTAACTCTGCCAGAATAAATAAAGTATTATTATTATTATTATTATTATTATTATTATTATTATTATTATTATTATTATTATTATTAAATAAATGTGCATGTTGTGCAAAAAAAAAGTTCATTTTCTATGTTTAATGGAAAAGTAACTTAACGATTTTTTTTTCTGTACCATTCAAATAATATACTCTTCTCTTTCGGAATAGAATTAAACTTATTTTTACAGCTGAACACGCAACGTACGTCTCTTTGAGACGAGATTTCAATGAGACGTCAAAAGCTTGCATTAATGTGGATACTTACTAAACGATAATAACACTGAGCAACAAAAAAGAAAAGTTTTTCTTTTGTCTCAGAAAGAAAAATATGTGATTCTGATAGTATTTTTTCTCCTGAATTCAAATATGATATCAGTGTTTCTCCATCACGCAAGGATTCCTTGAGACAGGCATTTATAATTTCAAACATTTTAATATTTTCTACATTCGTAACTACACACTATTCGCACATTCGGACTCACCTAGAAAGTAAAAAATGACGATTTTCTGCTATAATTTCGCCTATGAAGCGTCCCTCTTGATAGTCCAACAATAATCGGCCAGCATATTAGGATTCCATTTAGCTTGATATATCTTTTCCATGTCCACCTCTGTGGTCTCGAGGTAGCGTGCTGCCTTGTCACGCAGCGGGCCCGGGTTCGATCCCCGCTCGGGACAGTTTTTCTGGGTGAGGTTTTCATCGGGGGTTTTCCTCACCTGTAAGACAAATGTCAGGAAAACTTTAAGGCCCAAACGGTCCCCGAAATCATATGGCCATCGCAATCATCACCATTCATATCCATCTTATCATTATCATCCTTCACCGGTGTGGAAAGCAACGGGAAGCTACCACACCTATAATTCCCTAGTAAAGCTGCAAAACATAGCATGAAAATGCTATGATTGCAGTGAAAGACCTGCCTTCGGGCAGAATTACAATGGATGGATCTTTTCCATAGCTGTAATAATTTGAGTTAGCTCATTTGGTTTTACTTTACAATGGACAAATGGACGAAAAAACGTTTATTAAAAATAATTATTTAATTCCACTAATTGATGTTGAAATAAAAAAACTATGGGTAATGGAGACATTCCGAGTACATATTTGAAAACACGATAACAAACTGCATTAAGTACAAACCCAAAGTGATGATGTGATGGGGGTATATTTATTAGTTCGACTCATGAGACAAAACTGATGTTGACCAGTGTAGCCAATAGTGATAATTATTATTTCTCTAGGGTATATTTAATATCTATATTTCTATTATTTTTATTTATGTATTTAGCAGGTTTCACAATGTTCCACATCTTCCTGAGCCCAATTAATCTACTGTCATTCTCCTCCAGACATCTCTGTCATTCCAATCTCCATTGTCTAATCTTTTTTTTTTCACTCTTGCTGCACAAAACACCATCAACCCAAGTTTTTTTTTTGGCCGTCCTCTTCTTCTTGTACCTAGTGGCAACCATTATAGTATTTTTCTTGGAAATCTGTGTTCTGTCAATCTTTTGACATGACCATGACATTAAAGTTTTTAATGAAGTCTACAATTGAAGTTTGGACATTCATATTTTGTTTAATTGCAATGTTTCTTATTTTAACTCTTTTAGAAATTCCTGCTGAAGGCCCACAAAATCCATTTCTGCAGAATTTAATTTATCCATTGTTCTAGGTTTCAATTCCCATATTTCTGTAAAAATATCAATTTTTTAAAGGATTTTCGGGTTAATAAACTCTATCTTCAAGCCATAGTTAGTTCAAAAACATTCAAAACTAAAAGTGCATAAAACACTGGTTCTTCCAACTTTTTGTATATAGCGAAATATAGGCATTGAAACAGAAGGATATACAGAGACTTAGATCTGCTGAAATGAGGACCTTCGGAGGACTGCAGGATGCACACTATTAGACCACAAAAAAATGAAGACATCTTAGAAGAATTACACATGGAACCTTTAGAAAACAAAATTTCTGATTATAAGTCAAGATGGATGCAACATGTTCATCGAATGGAAGATCACAGGATACCCAAACAAATGTTAATATATCAACCTGCAGGAAGAAGAAGACCAGGACGTCCACTCAAACTACTTTTGGATGGTGTTTCTCTTGAGGCCGAAACAGGTCAACAAATGACCTAAATTCGTGAATGTACTATGATGATGATATTTCTGCACCGTATGCCATTATACTCATTATTGTATTGTATCCATTTATTATTTTAAATAATAATTCGAAGCTTTATTTATTTCAATTACTTTAATATATTGCATTCATTTGCACAAATTATTAATCTGACAAAATGAATTTAACTATCACAGAAAAATTATAATTATTATCATTATCATTATTGTTAATTTTATTATTATTATTATTATTATTATTATTGTTATGTCCCGGCCCATCGTGTACAGGGGGCATAAGCCGTAACTGTATACAGCTGGGTAATTCTTGACAGGTGCGTTCTCGACGCGGGGGTGAACACTAAGAATATTAGTGACTAAGTTCTGTCAAGGATCCAATCTCTCGGGGTATAACGAGGGCCCCAGCCCAGTGATACAGGTGAAGACCTCAACGGTTGGATCGGCAAGCTTCAATAAAGGCGAGACAAGCAGAAGTGGAAGCCCTCCACCTGGGGGGTTTGTACGGATTGAAGCATATTCAAATGCTTTGAGGTGGCAGCCCCACCATTGGACTTACTCGGCAGCAAGCCGGTTACCTGCTACGAGGAAATATAAAAAAAAACTCGAACTCCCCAAAGTAATATTCGGTGACGACGACCACAGCAAATTTCTCAGATCAGTTGCAGGTGTATTTCTAAGAGATCAAAAGAGAAGTCAACATAACAGAGAAGAATTACAAATATATAATATAAACGAAACAATACACAGAAATAAATGTAATTTGGTTAGAACATGTACAAAGAATGCCAAATAATCGTTTATCATAAGTAATGCCACGAGTGATTTCCAAATTATCTAGAGAATTTGGAAATCAAGAGTGGCATTTGTTAGGAATATTTAACTAATAAAATTAAGCTGTTTACTCAAAAATCATTATTTAACTATAGTTATTTTAAAATATTTATATATTTAATGTAAACGGCGATGTTTGAAAACAAATTAGAAACGATAGGTACGCTTCATCTGTTTCTTTTGTTTATCACTGCAACCAGATCATACTACTTATTGCCAAAAGAACGCAATATTGTAAGAATGCTCTCTAGTGGAGAAAAAATGAAACACATCAAATTGTATATTAATTCATTTCTGATGTCGTATGATGTAAATATGACAATTATATTTTTCTGGATTATTACCTGGGAAAAAATACATTTAAGAAAGTGCAAACAGTGGTTTCTTTTTTTGGTGGTAAAATAAATTCATACAAATGTTTTTATATTAACCCATGCAAGCGCTATATGTTGACATCTATGCACTATATATACAGTCTGGTAGCCGCATTTCTCGTGGCTCAGTCATTGCAAAGTAATGGTCAGACCTGTTCAGAATATTAAAAAGGAGGAGCTTTCTTTAATATGGTAAATTTAACACTGATAAATTTTCGTGAAACACGACTCTGATTGGTTGTAAAACAGAAATCATTGAAACGTGATTGGTCATTGACTCTCATTTGGGGCATGAGTTAAATAGTCAAAATAACTGCTTCATTATAAACCTCTAGGCCGAAGAAATGTAGGAAGACCAAAATGACGTTGGAAAGATGACCTGCACCTGCAGCATATAGAGCACCCGGGAGCAGAACGGGCGAACAGGCCCATACCTTAAAGATGATGATGATGATTATTATGTCTAATATTCAATGTTCCTAGGAACATGTCCCTATGTTTGAGTCTTTCTCATGAGTTCCCTCAAGTAACCTCCCCTGAGAACCGAATGGAAAACTATTTTACCTCGATAAAAATTTTACCACAGTGTAACTCATGTCCACGTTTCTTGGTGGTTGTATATTTACAGGGTACTTTTTTAGTCTGGCTTATCACCTTCGACATGTCAGGAATGAGTAATATTTTCTGCAGTGATTCAACCTCCGGCATAGCTCTCGTGCCTAGTAGACAGACCAAGTATGAGGTGAGAAAATAACATTAACCATGATTTGAGGAAAGTGAATCATACAGGGGAAGATTGAAAAATATTAGCACAGGTTATGGATCTACGGAGAGTTTGTCTCCGCGAGGCCATGATGTTTAGATAGTGGCAGTAAGTTATTATTATTATTATTATTATTATTATTATTATTATTATTATTATTATTATCATTGATATTATTATTATTATTATTATTATTATTATTATTATTATTATTATTATTATTATTATTATTATTATTATAACATGCTGAACAAAACTAAAAACACTTATAGTACATTGGAGGAGAGTATACTATTGTATGGTGTGGAAACGCGGATATTAAGCAGAGAGCAAGCATGTAAACTATAGGTGACAGAGGTGGACTTCTGGAAAAGGACTTCTACAAATTAAAGAACAGACAAAATTAGAAATGCTAAAATAAAAGAAATTATCGATGTTCAAAAAGATTATCTACAAGTTATTCAATAAAGGAGACTGAAATGTTTTGTCCACGTAAACAGGATGTCAGATTACTTAAGATGATATTACATTTTGAAGCGGAGGACAACAGAAAAAAGGGCAGACCAAAATAATTGTGTTCAAGGAGTGCATAGAAGTATAGTGTCGAGAGGATTAACAGAGAGCGATGCAGATAATAGGAGAAGCAAAAATGTATATTGGGTTGTAGGAAGTCAACTGTATGGTAGAGAAATTCCTAAAATTCAATAATAATAATAATAATAATAATAATAATAATAATAATAATAATAATAATAATAATAATAATAATAATAATAGTAATAATAATAATAACAATAATAATAATAGTATTATTATTTTTATTATTATTATCGGCCGCGGTTGACTAGTGGTTATGATCCTTGCCTCTGGTCCCGAGGATCGCGGGTTCAAACCCAGCCGGGGTCGATGGATTTTTTAGGATGGAAAACTCCAAGGAGAAAGTCCTCCGGGAGGGACTTTAAACTATGGGTCCCGAGTCTGAAGATTTTCAGGCTCGTAAAAGATCCTTAAGCCTGAATGAAAAGGCCTCTAAGCAAAATTTACCGAATGTTCCCGTCCTAGTACTACCTTGGTTTCCTAGATGTCAGTACGAGGCGGAACGCTGACCACGGACCACTCAAAATGACATCTATACGAAAACAAGTGTAACTAGATTAGTATGGTTCAAATTTTTTTCCCTGTAGGGGGAGAGCGCCTAAATCTCTGTTACGAGGAACATGGGCTTACAAGATACAAAAAGATTATTATTATTGTTAATATTATTATTATTATTATTATCATTATTATTATTATTATTATTATTATTATTATTATTATTATTATTATTATTATTATTATTATTATTATTATTTATTATTATTATTATTATTACTAGCTATTAAATCAAAATATTATTTTATTTATCTATATAGCGTCGGATTATTTCAGTAAAAACATCTCAAATTTATGTTCTGTGAATTGAGATAAGAATAATCATGCTTCTGTAGAGAGCTAACTGTTAATTTAAATAACATTTCTAACTGCGATAACAAATGTGATGCTGAAACAACTTGCTAATAGTTTCTTTATGGGAAACTGTTAAATTGCATGAATCTTAATTTACTTCAGACATGAATTCATTACAAAGCACAAATCGATATTTGATGAAAGAGCACGGCACTATAAACGCTTTTTTTATGCCAGAGTTGAAGGACCTACTTCGAAATAACGACCACTTGATTGAAGTGCACTTACTCACGAACTTCAGTGACAGGATATCAATGTTTTATTAGTTTCAAGCTTTTAGTGGCAGTTCTGCACGTCAGTTTTTATACCGCGTGTTTCAGGAATTCCCAAAAATGTAGTTATCTGTTAAATAGTCTTCTCCATTCACGTGTCTGTTCATCTCCCTTTGGTCCAAAAACCTTGCTAAGAATTTTGTTCTCAAATACTCGTAATCTCCTTTCTTCCCTTAAAGTAAGAGTCCATGTTTCGCATCTATTTATTCTGAGCAAATTTGTTTTTTCTTTTCGTGCCCAAATTTTAATTTCATAAAAATGACCTAAAATATGAAAGAATCGTTGTTAAATAAAATTCAACCTTCATTCCTAATGGATCCCGCGAAAGGTCTGGCAAGAGTTCCGTGATTAGATTTCGATACTCTTCTTTCATTTAAACGTGAAAATAGATTAATTACACTGAGCAACAAAAAATAAACTTTTTTTTTGTCTCAGAAAGAAAAATATGTGATTCTGATAGTACTTTTTCTCCTGAATTCAAATACCATATCGGTTTTTTCCATCATGCCAGGTATTTTTTTTAATTTCAAACACTTTAATATTTTCTACATTCGTAACTACACAATATTCGAACATTCGGACTCACCTAGAAAGTAAGAAATGACGACTTTCTGCTATATTTCGCCTGTGGAGCATCCCTCTTGATGGTTACACAATAAATAATCGGCCAGCATAATAGGGTTCCATTTGCCTTTTTTCCATAGCTGAAAACCATTTGAGTTAGCACATTTGGCTTTATTTTACAATGGACAAATAGACGAAAAAACAGTTTATTAAAAATAATTATTTAAATTGCATTAATTTAAATTTAAATAAAACAAACTGTAGGTGATGGAGAAATTCCAAATACATATTTGAAAACACGATAAGAAAAACTGCATTAAGTACAACTATTGGTACTCATGAGACAAAAATCATGTTGACCTGTGTTATTACTAGGTCATCAAATCAGACCAATCATTCGAAAGTTTCAATTTCTATATTTTCTAATTTTTATACAATATGAGGTTAGTCATGAATATTCCAACTCCTATTAATTAAGTATTGCTGTTACTTATCGAATGCCCTAGTAGTTCCCCATTTGATCTCGGGATACGGACTACTTCAGGAAATCCATGCTAAATGCTCAATTTCCAGTTCATTGAGGGTTAATATATTTCAATTTATTAAAATGAATTAATCAATTAATTAACGTTTCATATATTTATTTATTTACCTAGCATATCATTGAAACTAATTGTTGAAATTAAATTCAAGTGAATTCTTTTTCATTTTTTTTCTGAACTTTTTATAACTCAATTCAATAAAACGGGAAAAAATTAATTAAATTTTATACAATAATAGAAGAAAAGTGTGCTAGTCAGGAATTTTATAAAACCAACCTCTGACCATCTAGAGAGGCACTTCAGCAGGCTAAAATGGCAACCTCGTAACCTGACTCAGGTGGAATAGACGAATCACCTGTTCATCTTAAAATAGCTGATTTTCGAAACACAAAAGCAAAGCCTATACCCTATGAAGAAGACCCTGCTGGGTTAAACACTTCGCCGACTTCCAGATGACCCCGCCAGGATGACATTGGATTGGAGCCCACAGGGTAGTAGGCGAATTGGCAGACCCAAGACAACATGGAAACGAACGTTCTCACAGAAGCTGAAAAGATGGGGAAGACTGGAATGAGATCAAAGGAGCTGACTAAGAATAGAGTCAGATGGAGAAGTTTTTTGAGAGCCCAATGTTCCATGCAGGGAATTTTGATTGATTGAAGATTAATTAATTAATATTAAAAGGCAATATAAATTTGAGGTGTATAGTAAAGTACTGTATTAAATGTAGATAATAACTAAGGTACTTTAAAAGCTTTTATACAGCAAAGATAAGGAGGATAAAATTAAATTTTACGTAAAAGGAATGAAGTTTCAGATTCCTTGTGGTACATAATCGTTTTACTCAACGACGTGCTCTGTTATTGAGGTCACTCTGCTCGTGGCGAATAAGTGATTCTACACGTTTTCGAAGCTCATGAGGTGGAGCCATCTACAACTACAGAGAGCTCTTTGAAATTAGCTCTACATGTGTAAATAAATCTATTTAAGGATCGTTATTCTGGATTCAGTAATCCTAATGTATTCCATCAGGAACTGAGTGTGTGAGATTGCTACTGTTACAGCCTAGAGTAAACAATATAATGTCACCATGACCCTGGGATCTAATCAGCCTCTAACGGAAATGAATATCAGATACTAGTTTTGGGAAAAAGATGGCGCAGAGCGGACAACCCGGCTGACATATCGTCTTCTCTTTGTTTTAGGTCCATGACCTGTTCAATCCAAAATTAAGAGTCCTTCCAAGTGTGCTTCTCCCATTCCCTGGTAACTTATCTCTTGCTATGCGCACAATTACATCTGGTGTCACGCGGAATATATGTTGATTCCATTCAAATCTTCTTTTTTCCACTCATTCACCTATTGTCTGAATATTCAGCTGCCTTCTTATTTCTTCATTTATAATTTGATCTTCCCTTGATTTACGTACAATCTTCTTCAGAATATTCACTTCATTTGTTTCTAAAGTTTGTTACGTTTTAACAGTACCTGCTTTTGTTTCCGGGCATTGGTAAATATTGGATGTATCACTGCTTTATGTATTCTTGTTTTGGTATCTTTATTTAATTACTTGTTTTTCCACATGACATCTCGTGTCAAATAATTGTTAAGTTAGAAGGTATTCCAAAGGCTTCGTAGGGTATGTAGTTGTATCACTGTATCTTTGCCCTTAAAACATAGAACAATTAATTCAATCTTCACTGACTGGAAATTGTGTTCAAGACGATCTTATGATGTATAAATGCGTCGATAATCCATCGTGCGTAAACTGCGGTCTTTATAAAATTGAATATTGCTTGAGATAATTTTCGTTTCGTTGATTTATTCCACCTCACTGAATTCCAATCCTCTTAGTTTTCATGTTATTATTTTTAATTAAACCACATCTAATCCTCAGATATCTAATTAAAATATTTTCCTCATCGTATACTTCTATTTATAATACGATATTAGAAGTATCCATCGGTCGTAGTAGACTAGCGGTTATGTTTGATGCCTCTGATCCCGAGAGTCGAGGGTCCAAATCCGGCCGGGGTAGATGGATTATTTTAAGATGGAAAAATTCAAGGAGCAAGTCCTCTGGTAGGGACTTTAAATCGTGGGTCCAGATTCTGAAGATTTTAAGAACAAGAGAAACCCCGTAGTTAACTAATTCACTGACACTATAACCCCCTAGGTTCACAGTCATGCGGACATAAGCTCTCCGTACATCCCTATACTGAGTTAATGTTTTCCAGTCATACCCTGTATAACCTACTTCCCTCAAATCAAGATTAATGTTATTCTCCCAACTCATTTGTGGTGTCTACTCGACGGTTTCCCGCTAGTTTCCCTAGCTGGAGTTCCCATGTCCCTCTTTCATTCCCTGTTCGATCCCATCGCATACCCTGTATAATTTACTTCCATCAAATCAAGATTAATGTTATTCTCCAAACTCATTTTGGTCTGTCTACTCGGCGGTTTCACGCTGGTTTCCCTAGATGGAGTTCCCATGTCCCTCTTTCATTCCCTGTTCGATACCATCGCAGGCCATGAGACTTAAATCTTATTATATCTGGTTTCTCAAAAAGATCATGCAGGTCACTGTTATGTATTCTGCTCCATTCGCCTGTCTGTTCATCTCCATTTGGTCCAAAAATGTTCCTATGGATTTCTCAAATACTCGTAATCAATCTAACTAACTAACTCACTGGCATTATTGAACCCGTAGGTTCATGGCCGCGCGGACATAAGCTCTCCATACATCCCTATCCTTAACCAATATTTCCAATCATCCCTTGTATAATCTAGTTCCCTCAAATCGTAGTTAATGTTATTCTCCCACCTCATTCTTGGTCTACTAATTGAGAGTTTTCCCTCTGGTTTTCCTACAAGAAACTTCCATGCACCTCTTTCATTCCGCATTCGTGCCACATGTCCTGCCCATCGCAGTCTACGAGATTTAACTGCTCACATTATATCTGCCTTCCTATAAATACCTTGTAATTCATTGTTAGCAGTCTTTTCCATTCACCAGTCTGTTCATCTCTGCTTGGTCCGAAATTTTCCTAAGAACCTTATTTTCAAATACTCGTATCTTCTTTCCTCCCTTAAAGTAAGAGTCCATGTTTCGCATCCATATAATATAACTGGTACAATAATATTTTCAGTTTAATGTTTTTTTGAAAGGAGTTGGGACGTCAAGAGTCTCTGTAATGCATAATAGCGCACATTTCCAGAATTGAGCCTATGTTTAATTTATTTGTGCATCTCATTCCTATTTGTGATTATTGTTCCTAGGCATTTGAATTCAGCCACTTCCTCAAAATTTTCCTCATTTGTCATTAGCTGTCCATTTCCATTATATAATGTACACGTAATCTATCTCTTTCCTTAAAGTAAGATTCCATGTTTTTGTAAGAATAACAGTTTTATACACTTTCAGTTCAATGTTTTTTTTAGAGAAGTTGGGACTACAAAGAGTCCCTGTAATGCATAATAGCACGCAATTCCAGAATTGAGCCTATGATTAATTTATTTTTGCGCCTCATTCCTATTTGTAATTATTGTTCCTGGGTATTTTTAATTCAGCCACTTCATCAAAAAATCCCTAATTTTTCATTAACTGTCAATTTCCATTATATAATATTGTTACGTGTCGCGCATAGCGACGTTTGAATTGCGCGGGTGAGTCGCCCATGACGAGTTAGAGTACCCGCACAGCCGGTGAATTAATTATCTGGAGCGTCTTGCCAGATGGTTCTACCGGTGTCTCCTTCCTCATTTGGGAAAGGCTCCGAAGTTTCTCGAAGCTGTTTCCAGGTTTCCTCGCGCCTTATAAAAGGGCAGAGGCAGGAGACTGCAGTCAGTTTGCTGTAGTCAGTCTTGTGGTAAACAGTGTGACGATACGTTGTGGGGAATTTATTTACCAGTGAGTGGAAAATTGTTCTGAGATAGCAATTAAAAGAAGATTATTAGTGATTTGTATCTGTGAACAGTAGTTTGTTGATTGTTTATTGATAATTGAAGAATTAAATAAAGTGTTTAGTGAAATTTTTAATAAATTAATTGTGTTTAATTTACTGTTAAATAACCTAGCAGGAAAATCGAGGCTATCCGAGCACAATATATTTCTATGTGTGACCATACAATTAGTTTTATTGGTGTTTATTTTGTGAATATTATAGAACATGCTAATGTAATGTTTCATTTTCTGACCTTTTTGTTCTTTTTCCTCTTCATTTGATGGGCTAGGCAAACTGCCTATTGTGCCTCACAGTCATTCTGTCTGTTTTCACTAAACTTCCTATATTCCTTGATCATATTGGCATTAAGTCAAATGCTGCTTTTGGTAATCTTGTTACATTCATTCTTTCTACATGCCTAAGCCATTTATCTCTAGATTCTTTGATTTCTTTCCCATTCAGTAGATATATATTCAATTCTGTTCTTATATCTTCATTAATTTTTCGATCTAATCTAGTACAAGTCATTTATTCTTCTAAGGAACTTAATTTCTACGCTTTGATGATCTTTTCATAAAATTATTAAAATTGTTAATAACTGATTAACTAACTCACTCACTAGCACTATCGAACCCGTAGGTTCATGGCCGTGCGGACATAAGCTCTCCATATATTCCTATCGTGATCTGGTGTTTTCCAATCATTCCCTGTATAATCTACTTCCCTCAAATCATGGTTAATGTTATTCTTCCACCTCATTCTTGGTCTACCAACTGGGTGTTTTCCCTCTGGATTTCCTACAAGAAGCTTCCATTCACGTATATCATTACCCATTAGTGCCACATGTCCTGCCCATCGCAGTCTATGAGACTTGACTGTTCGTATTATATCTGGCTTCCTATAAAGACCATTTAGTTCATTGTTACATAGTCTTCTCCATTCGTCTGTCTGTTCATCTCTCTTTGGTCCAAACATTTTCCTAAGAACTTTAATCTCAAATACTCGTAATCTCCTTTTCTCCCTTAATGTAATAGTCCATGTTTCGCATCCATATAATATAACTGGGATAATTATAGTTTTATACATTTTCAGTTTAAATTAACAACTGATATGGAACAAAATATGAAATATTTTTATTCACAATAGTCAATGCATACTTGCGAACTTGTTTAACTTAAAATGTTACTAGAAATGGAAAATAGTAAAACTAGAGACTTGGAGCATACTTCACGCCTCTGTCTTCCGCACTGTTTGTGAAGTTCACTCGAGCTAGTAAAACTCTTGCATGAGAGAATCACTTTTACTTTGTGTAACATTTAGACTTGTCAAAAAAGTAACTAAAACCACTTCCTTCTCCAGCAACTTTACAAGAGTTTGTGAAAAGTTGTTTTTTCAGAACAACACATATCTGTATGAACTGCGAGAAAGTGTACTCTTGGATGTCTAACAACTATAGAACACCGCGGTGGACAGTCTATCGCACCGTGCTATGAGATTACTAAATAATGTATGATGACATAAATAATTGAAATTTAACTGGGATATTTTATGCCACTCTGCTACCTGTTAATATTCGATCGGAGAACAAGTGACTGATAACTGGAATCCGGATGTTAGGCACTTAAAAAGTTCAAAATAGGCAGGCAAAAAGGCACAAAAATCATTAATATAGGCACTAAAAATCAAAATAGGCCCTTACAAAAATGTACAACTTAAAATTTTACAGCCTTTCGTAAAGATTATAAACATAGGCCTTATGCTATCAATAGCATACGAATATATCAGATATGATTTTGAAACTTATTTTGCCTTTTTACAAAGAGCATACTTATGTTTTGCAGTGCGTACGTGCTGCGAAACATGGCACATCTTCGCGCAATTTACTGAAATTTTACACACTTTGCTAAACAATGTCACTTGAGAATATTTCCGCACCAAATTCTTTCACGAAATTGGTCAGTTTGTCTTTTACTGTTTTACTCTTGTCCGTTCTTTAAGCATCGTGAAACAACTATTCTAAAGGTGGTCGCACAACTTTGTCTTTGAAGCACCTGTCTGTGAACGAGGACTACAGACTGAATTCAGTGTTATCAACATCAAAAATAATATTGCCAGTCAATTAACGGTTTCTATGCAATGATATGTGTCATGAAGTTTGTGCATTTCAATTAATTTCATTCAAATACTAAGTTAATTTCGAAAAAAAATGGCAAATAGGCATTTATAGGTATTGTAAGCTGAAATAGGCATTTATAGGCAAAATTAACTTCATGGAAAGTAGCTCTAGTGTCGTCTGTATGAACTTATATGAAGTCACTTTTACAATATCTATAATAATAACTATAGACATGTCCCCTAACATCCGGTCTCAACTGATACACACGTTCCAATTGCCAACATGTTGACTCGCATTTAACCCATTCGCCTCAAGAGACGAGGTAGACCCGCCGGCAGTTAAATGACCTTCAACTCAGAAGACGAGGTACACTCGTTTAACTCTGCTGTTATATATTTTGCAATATTTTTTACATCCCTTGGCAGAATAATCTTTTGTTAACATTTATGAACAGTAGAGGAATGTATTTTGGCCTTCACCCTTATTGTGATCTGAAATACCGTTATCTTTTGCTTGTTTTGATTGTTTGAAAATAGACAATATAATTTAAGGTAACTTAAATCCGGTTTCTGTGAAAATGCATTGAGCATTTAAACCTGAAAAGAATGAGTAAATGGGATTTTATCCCAGGAGTCCACCTACATTAATGGGCGAGTTAGATGGGCGAGTTAGTGTTAGTTTGGGCAAGTTAGAGTGAGAAAATGGGTGAGTTAATATACACCAGATTAGTTTAGCGTCCACTTATTTGTTAGTGAGTATTTGTGATAAGTTGGCTACACTGAGTAATGACTAATGCATTTTTACATTGCAAATATTGTGATTTTAGGTTACTTTGAGCTCAACTTCTCCTTCGTTTTAAGGCATTTCTCACATTTTTGGATCAAATAAACATATACATTTCTCTCTGGCAATTATTCACATACTGCAACAATAAATTGGTTGTTTTTCCGTTCTTTTTATTTGAATTTATGTAGGTGGCATAGAATCAACTTAACATCTTCTGCGTGCACTTCATATTAAAATTTTTACGTGGATAAAAAAATGTATTTACAAAGAAAAATAATGGTGTCCCAAAACAGAACACTGGAGGCGTGGACTTAATTCTCCACATTTCTTAGCTAAAGGCACGAAGAATGAGTTCGGAAAGCCGCAAATTCCTTGTATTGGGCCTCAGGACCACGAAAGACTATAAAACGTCTTAACTCTTCCGTTGCCCGATATCAACCTCTCCAGCCGACAGTCAGATATCTTGTCAACTTATTTACGCCCTATTCGGGATGTCTATAGAGTGGAGATAAACAAATGCAATAGTAAATGTTCTAACTAAAAATTAAATTAAATGTCTATGTAATTAAAAGTTATAAAATAATTGTTGCATTTGTTTATCTGCACTCTGTACCAATCCCGAATAGGGTGTAAGAAGATTACCAAGAATGCATTCTGGAAAGTCAGACTTTCAAATCTAAATATAGTTATATTAATTCCGAATTCCGAGCTAAGTTCAAGTTATAATGTGAACAAATCAGATGTATGACTGCATTTTAATTGGTCGAATAACGGTTTTACCTTTAAGCGTTTACGAAAATGTAGCTCGCTCTCTAACACTCGAAATAAAGGATATAAAAATAATTATTATCTAGCACTTGTCTATATAAGTTATATGTGAGAATCGTATAATATATAATTACAATTTTAATAATAAGAAATGGACAGAACACTTAATGAGAATGAACAACGAAAGAATACCAAAAAGAACCTTCCTGTATAATCCCAGAGGAACAAGAGATGCTGGCCGACCACCGTAGAAGATGGACTCCACTTTTAACTTCGCCGGAACAGCCTGCATAGCCTAAACCTTGTAGTAGAAGAAGAAGATACATTTCGTGCATGTCATGTTTGGAATATTTGGTCTGCTTTTCGTTTTAAAGGTATGAGTGATTTTAATGGTATCTCCACTTTAGGCACACAATCTAATAAGCTTCATTTCTAATTCATCATCATCACAGCCCATTCACGAATTAAAGTCATGTGTTGACCTGTTTCTGCCTCAATAGAAACACCATCCAAAAATGTTTTCAGTGGATATCCTGGTGTTCTCCTTCCTGCAAGTTGATAGCTTAACATCTGCTTGGGTATTCTATGATCCTTCACTCGATGAATATATTGCATCCATATAGACTTATAATCAAACATTATGTTTTCTAAAGCTTCCATGTTTGTTTCTTCTGAATTTTCTTATTATTTATGATCTAGTAGTGTGTATCCTGCAGTTCTTCGAAGATATCTCATTTTAGCAGATTTAAGTCTCCGGTTATCCTTATGTTTCAATGTCCATACTTCGCTACCATACAGTTTAATTCACCGTTTATGTTAAGGGCACCCAGTACTCACTTGGGTTAGTCCATTCATCCATAGTAATTCTGCCCGAGGGCAGGTCTTTCACTGCAATCATAGCATTTTCATGCTATGCTTTGCAGCTTTACTAGGGAATTGTAGGTGTGGTAGCTTCCCGTTGCTTTCCACACCTGTGAAGGATGATGATGATAATGATAATGATGATGATGATGATGACGGTCATATGATTTCGGGGACAGTTTGGGCCTTAAAGTTTTCCTGACATTTGTCTTACAGGTGAGGGAAAACCCCGATAAAAACCTCACCCAGAAAAACTGCCCCCGACCGGGGATCGAACCCGGGCCCGCTGCGTGACAAGGCAGCACGCTACCCTGAGACCACAGCGGTGGACAATTTGGGTTAAAAAATATTTTTTTTTTCTTTTTTTGCTTCAAAAAATCCAAGGTCTATTTTATCGATCTATAGCATTATTTTTCGATTTTGATATTTAAATCCACAAAATATTATTTCTAAAAATGACATCTATGTGTTCTGCTAATGTGTAGTTTTTTTTTATTTTCCCTAATTTATATTTTTCATATTTTGGTACACTTTTATCTGAAACTATGAAAGACAGGAGAATAATTTTTGGCATGAATATGCCGTTAAAAGAGCTCTATAAAATAGGGTAAATTTATCTTTGTGCTATTGATAGTATTTGAAATAAAAATGAATGCAACATTTTTAACAAAACATATTTTTGGTATTCTAATTTTTTTTTAAATAAATCACAATCCACATCTGAACACAAGCACCCAGCGCACCTTTTTATTGTCAAATGAACTATGGGCAATAACATACTAAATTTTGGAAACAATGGAATGAGAAAGTTTTTAGAAAATTGTACAAGCAATACTTTTAAGAAGTTGGATTTTTTTTTTGTATTTTAAATTACTCATGAAGAAATGTGTCTGAAAAGTAAACCAGAATGTCATTATGCTCAGGAAGAATTGTTGAATTAGTGACATAATGTTCATACACATAACTTAAGAACAAGGTGAATAAATTATTTTTGTATGTTGCATATTTTTAAACCGAATTGCAAGGAAAAAAGTACCGAGTGCCCTTAATAACGTATGCATATAGTACCCAATATACACTCTTGAAAATTAATAATTATCCTCCATGGGGTTGGAATTCGTCTCAGAAATATTCCTTGTCCAATATTGAACAAGTCTGTGATTATCCAATTCTCCGAACTTTCCGGTGTAAATACATTTGAATACAGAGGTAACGTATCTAAGTGGTATTTATTTTAACGAACGTCATTGTAAGTGAAAAAGGATGTTTTAAGGGTCATTTTACAGAAATCTAAACGTTCCACGCAGGGAGACAGCAACATTATAGAATTTTCCTGGAAAACACGTGGCAGAGTCTTACCACTTCGTCCACGTGACTTGATATAGAATGAGAAGGATCAAATTTCACTTGTTATTCATTCAATATCTGCAGCAGTGGATGGTTGTATAACCTGTGTGCTGAATTGTTAACAAACATTTTTAGAACTGATTTTTTTAATGCATGTAGAGACTAATTCTTTATGATCATATTGCGATTTTAAGGACCGAAGTTGAATTTTAAGATGGTATTCTTTAGATATCTCAGGTGGGTGTGTAAAAGAGATATTTAATAACACTGAGCAACAAAAAAAAAGAAACTTTTTTTTGTCTCAGAAAGAAACATATGTGATTCTGATAGTATTTTGTTTTCTGAAATCAAATATGATATCGGCTTTTCTCCATCAAGTAAGGTTTTCGAGAGGCAGGCAATTATAATTGCAAACACTTTAATATTTTTTTACATTCGTAACTACACAATATTCGAACATTCGGACTCACCTAGAAAGTAAGAAATTACGATTTTCTGCTATATTTCGCCTGTGGAGCATCCCTCTTGATGGTCCAACAATAATCGACCAGCATATTAGGATCCCATTTGCCTTAATATCTCTTTTCCATAGCTGAAACCATTTGAGTTAGCTCATTTGGTTTTATTTTACAATGGACAAATGGACGAAAAAACGTTTATTAAAAAGTTATTTCACTCCATTAATTGAAATTGAAATAAAAAAACTGTAGGTGATGGAGAAATTCCGAATATATATTTGAAAACACGATAAAAAACTGTATTAAGTACAACTATTGGTACTCATGAGACAAAAATCATCTTGACCAGTGTTATTAAAGCTTATTAAAACAGAGAATACAACAGAGCTCTCCGTTTGGAAAAAGATGTAGTTTCGCATATCCCGATACGAATCCACCCTGAAAATAGCTTCGTGGGCTGCATCTGTTCATCGTAGCTGTAGCATTTTTTTATCTTCATGTGTTTTTAATTGCACATGTTAATGCCGAAAACTGAGAATTGTTTTAACAAAAATAAGATTTATATGGTGAAAACATATTTCGAATTCCTTTTTAGTAAATAAATAGGGAAAGAGTTCCACAAAGAAATTGAATATAGGCTAAATTATGGAAATGAATGTTATGTATTATAGGGACTCCTGTTGTCCCTATGTCTCTCAAAATATAGAAACTGAAAATATATAAAATTATTTTTCTCTCATTTATATTATAAGGATGCGAAACAAGGACTTTTACTGGGAGGAGAAAAGATTATGAGTATTTCAGAATAAAGTTCTCAGGAACATTTTTGAATCAAAGAGAGATAAACAGATGGATGCACAAGACTACATAACAGTGAGCTACATGATCTTTATAGAAAACCAGATATAATAACCATCTTTGAGGAAAGTAGATTCTACAGAGTATGATTGGAAAACATTAGCTCAGGATAGGGATGAGTGGAGAGCTTGGCGCGGTCATGAACCTACGGGTTCGATAGTAGCAGTTAGTTAGTTAGTTAGTAGATAAACGGGATTAATATAAATTTTCAGAAAAATAGGAAAATTGGACTAATACTACAGTTGAAAGCAGGAAGATAAAAATGTAAAAACATGAAAACTAATTATATTTTTGTATGTTGCATATTTTTAAACCAAATTGCAAAGAAATTAGTACCGGGTGCCCTTAATAACTAACTCAGTAGCACTATCAATCCCAGAGGTTCATGACCGCACAGACTTACTGTTTCCGTACACCCGTATCCTGAGCTAACAATTTTTATCATTCCCTGTATAATTCATCTCCTTCAAATAATTATTAATATTCTTCTCACATCTCATTCTTGGCCTACCTGCTAGAATCTACTGCTTAGAATCTTCCTTTTAGTTTTCGTACAATAAGTTTCCCGTGCCACTCTTTCATTTCCACTCGATTCCATGTCAAAAATGAAGGCTTCTTCTTCATCTTCTTCTTCTTCTTCTTCCTTCCAAGTATTAGGCCAAGGCATGTTACAACCTTATAGAAAATTTTCTCTCCAGCGTTTCATAGTACGGCCCAGAGATCTTCGTCCTCTTGGTATATAATTATAAACAGCTATGGGGATCCGATTTGAACTCATTCTTTCAAGATGGTGTTTCCAATTTAGTTGGTATTGTTTAATATATTCCAAAATTGGCGTAGTCTTCAATTCTTTTAAGATATGGGTGCTTCTTTTCCGGTCCCATCTGGTGTAGCCCGCTGTTCTGCGCATGAATTTTATTTTACAAGCCGCTATTCTGCTTTCATGTTGTGTTTTTAGTGTCCATGCTTCACTACCATAGGTCAACACTGGTCTAGCCAAAGAGTTATATAAACGTAATCTGTTTTTTGTACAAGGGATGGTTTCATAACTTTATTAATAATTCCCATACTTTTATTGTAACTAGTAATTTTTTCAGGGATATTCTTTTCATCCCATATAGAAAGATAATATCCAAGATATTTGAATTGATTAGATCTCTCTAAAATATTATTCTGCAGACAGACTTTACTTCGTATGGGGTCCTTCCCATGAAATGTAATAATTTTAGTTTTGTTAATTGATATTTCCATATTAAATTTGCCAGATATTTTTTGTAAATTATAAATTGATCGTTGCAAATCATTTTCGGAAAGTGCCAGAAGAGCTAAATCGTCTGCAAAAAGAATAGCATCGAGTTTGAGGTTTCTATTGATGGGTGCATATTCTCGTTGTGTTTTCCTCCATTCGTTTATTATTCTATTCATATATATACATATATATATATAATGAAAAGTCCACATCCCTGTCTTACTCCAGTGTTGATCTTTTTCCATGAAGATAGTTTGCCATCTTGTTTAACAGAGATTTCATTATCCTTATAGATGTTGAAGATGTTAGTAATATACTGTTGTGGAAGCTATCATTATCTAAAATTTATAATAATAAAAAGACTAAGTAAAATAAATATGCAGTATAGGCTATTAAATGTCGGCCGCAGTGGACAAGTAACCTTGCTTCTGGTCCCGAGGGTAGCGGGTTCAAATCCGGCGGGGTGGATGGATTTATTTAGGATGAAAAAATCCAAGGAATAGGCCTAAGTCATCAGGGCGGAGCTATATATAAGCCGTGGTTCCCGAGTCTGAAGATTTTCAGGCTCATAAAAGACCCTTAATCCTGAATAATGATACCTCTAAGCAAACTTTATCGACCTTTTTCATTCTAGTAATAATTTAGTTTGACAACTAGATGTCTCATTGGGTCGGTATGTTGACCGCAAACCATTCAAGACATCTTTGGGAAATAATCATAACTAAATTAGCTTTGTCTAACAGAGGAGGGGCTAAAAACCAACTTTGGATAATTACGCCATTTTAGATGTGTAGTGTAAACATTTATTCATAAACTAAACTGATTTTCTTTACCTATAATTTTTTCATTACAAAATGGAATATATTTTACAGTAGAACATTTCATTAAATGTAAAGGCTTTTAATTTGTTTTTCCAACAGACTGTGTGATCTTCTGAATTTCAGCTTAAAGAATTTCTTGCAGATCGATTCACAAAGTAATACAGGCACGTAGTTTAAAAAGCGGATTTATTAAAACTTTTTTCTTTTCCGAAGTTAAACTCACACAACATCGCTTTTATGGAGGAAGGTTCATTCAGTCAGAATAAATAAAAGTTTAGGAATACAATTCAAAACTAATAAACTATTTTCAGATTATAATATTTCTTCACAGAAAGATGTGAGAATACTTTCAGAACTCTAAACATATTATTTTCTTTCCTGTATTTCCATGACTTTATAAATATAAATTTAATAATATAAGTTTAATATACTCAATGAAGAATTGTGCAGGATATGAAGAGTTATCACAATCTTCAAATTTCTTGTATTAGCTAAATAAATTTTAAAGATAATGAAAAGACTTATACATACCGGCAATGGATTATGGGATGAAGATAAATATAAGTAAGAAGAAGGCCATGATTATAGGAAAGAAACCAAGGAAGATAAACATGAGGATTAAAGATGAGGCCATTGAGCAAGTGGAGAGCTTCAAATACTTGGGTTGTACTATCAGTAGTAACAAGAACAGCGGCCAATAAGCAAAGCAGAGGATAGCAATTGCAAAAGAAGCTTTCAACAAGAAGAGAAACATTTTCTGCGGGCCTTGGGCAAGAGAATTAAGGAAGAGCCTAGTGAAGTGCTTTATGTGGAGTGTAGCATTGTATGGTGCAGAAACTTGGACATTACGACGGAATGAGGAAAAGCGACTGGAAGCTTTAGAGATGTGGATATGGAGAAGAATGGAACGTATAAAATGGACAGACAAAGTAAGAAATGAAGATGTGCTAGACAGAGTAGATGAAAGAAGAACAATGCTGGAACTCATAAAGAAGAGAAAAGGAAATTTGATTGGTCACTGGCTAAGAAGAAACTGCCTGCTGAAGGATGCTCTATAAGGAATGGTGAACGGAAAGAAAGTTAGAGGCAGAAAAAGACATCAGGTGATAGACAATATTAAAATAAATGGTTTGTATGGAGATACAAAAAGGAAAGCTGAGTTAGGGAACGAATGGAGAATGCTGAGTTTGCAGTGAAGGACCTGCTCTTCAGCAGAATACTATGAATGGATGAATCATTAGCTGAAAGCACTGATACACAAGCCTAAGACAGAAATTTATGTTTTCTCTTTAAAAATTTTAATTTTATGATTTGTGATTTATAGACTATGTGTAAAACAATTTTATCAACAAGAAGATCATATTTATTAATACTGTAAGTAATATTAATTACTTACTAATAATTGTTTTTTGCGCGATAGTGCGTTTTATCGTACTTACAGCAATGGCGACCATGTTTAAAAGTTCAACTTCCCACATTTCGGGGTTGCCAACCTAAATAATTTTACTGTAATATTTCATATTACAAACCTCGTGCCGGAAGTAAAACCACTGCCCTTTATGTATACTACGTATAATGTATATACAAAAATATATCCAAAAGGTAGTGTTAATATACATTATACGAAACACATCACTGCATTTTAAATGAACTGAACTTCATTTGAAACAAAACAAGTTAAAATATACCTTCTTAGGTAAGATCCGTCGTCCTCAACTTATAAAATATGTATCCTTTATGTCTGTAGGCCTTTCAGAACATCTGTTCCATCTTCAGCAGGTCCTTCTTCGCTACATTATCTGATATGATGGTTGATGGTGCTGGTCCTAATGTGGTGTTGTCGTGACAGAAATTCATATTTTATAAGTTGAGGAAGACGGATCTTACCTAAGAAGGTGTATTTTAACTTATTTTATTTCATGACTATCCACTTCAACGGTTTTAACAATGAATTTTATTAGTATTGATTTATTTGAAACAATATAAAACAAAAATACGTATTTTCCATTTTATGACTTATTGGTATAACGGCCTGCTGTAGTCTCAATTAATAAACATTGCCCACATTGCTAACGTTAGTCAGTTTTTATAATGAACGCAAGTATTTCCAACAAAGATATTATTTTACCATTATTTATTATTTTGAAAACACCATCGCGCAAAAATAAAGTACAACGCACGTTTGCGAAATGTTTTACAGAATCTAGCTATCGCTCGGTTTTTAAACATTTCCTCGCTTGTGTAAAAACCACTTCCCAACCTCGCATCGTAACATACTATTGTAAATTTTTGATTAAATGCCACAATATTATTGTTGTACTAATTGGTCGTTGTGGTTATGTTTGTTATGTCTAGTTCCGAGGGTCGCGGATTCAAACTCGGCCGAAGTCGATGGATATTTAGGATGGAAAAATCTAAGTCTTCGGTGAGGGACTTTAAGCCGCGTGTCCCGGTCTGAAGAGTATTCAAGAACGTAAAAGAACTGGAAGCCTGAATAAAAATTTCTCTGTGCAAAATTTAACCGACTTTTATCCAATCATATAATACGTTAGATGTCTACTAGATGTCTCACTGAGGCGATGTCCTAACCACATATCACTCGTTGACGTCTATAGGTATTCTACAGTATTCTATAGAAATTCTGCCCGAGGGCAGGTTTTTCGCTGCAATCATAACATGTTTTGATGCTATGCTTTGCAGCTTTACTAGGGTATTATAGGTATGGTATCTTCCCGTTGCTTTCCACAGCGGGGAAGGATGATGATGATGATGATGATGGCCGGATGATTTTGGGGGCGTTGAGCCCTAAGCTTCTTGACATTTGTCTTACAGGTGAGGAAAAATACCGAAAGAAACCTCATCTAGGAGCCTGTCCCGACCAGGAATCGAATCCGGGCCCGCTGCGTGACAACGCAGTACGTTACCTCGAGACCACAGCGGTGGACATGTATAGGTAAATAAGCGTAAATAAATTAGCATGCTAAGAAACTGTCGCTAGAGGGCACCTGTGTCCCTACGCGGGACATATGAGTTACATAAAAACACATATGATAACTTACAAAGAATGATAAAAATCTCTTTGTGCTTCTCTTGCGAAAGGTCATGAGATGGACTCGATTCTGTTGACCTTCAGCTCCCTTCTTACAATTCAGTTTGGATACATATCGATCGCACTAGGTCAAAACCCTCTAGTTTCCCCACAAGAGGAACCTTAAAGTGGGCCGAGTACTGGCTTAACACTTCTAACGCAGAGATACAGTACAAGATACTCTGACGTCAAATATTAGCTTATATTAATATAAAATTATAGAATATTCACCTGAAAGGTGTTATATGTTGAAATTAACTCTCAAAATTTATTTCTACGTCCTTTTTTGCACAATGTACCTAATATTATATACTTACTGTTATTGTTGATGTGCATCGTAATTTAACATTCCCGCATACAATTTTGGTTGCTAAGAAAACAAAATAAATCTCGATACTTCTTCTTCCTCTTCTTCTTCCTTTCATGTGATAGACCTAGCGGTCTGTTACTGTCTCAATCCAACGTTTGAAGGGTCTGCCCAATGATTTCTTGCCTGGTGGCTGCTAATTAAAATTTTGACGTGGTATTCCTGTTCTGATCATTCTTCTTACGTGAGATTTCCAATTGTTTCTGTATGTTTGCACATATTCCATGATTGATTCTGTTTGTAATTTTTTGAGAATCTCGGAATTCCTTTTATGGTATGTTCTTGAGTAACCTGCAGTATGTCTCATAAATTTAATTTCTGCCGCAGATAATTTTTGTTCATCTACACTGCGAATTGTTCAGGCCTCACTGCCGTAACATAATATGGGTCTGGCCATTGTTTTATAAATTCTAGTTCGTGTGTGTTGCTGTACTGTGTTTAGTTTGAAAATATTTTTTATAATTCCTGTTACTCTGTTAAATTTTATAATTTTTTGACTTAAATATTTCTCCTCTTCGTATGTAACTTGGTATCCGGGGTAGTTAAATGTGTAAGTTTATTCTAATATTTAATTATTAATAATAATTTTGCTGCGAACTAGGTCTTTTTCTAGGAACGTCATGACTTTAGATTTTTCTGTTGAGATTTCCATGTTGTAGTTTATTGGAATTTGGTGAAAATAATGGACTGAACGTTGTCATTTTCTGAATTTGCAATGAACACAATGTCATCTGCAAATAATAGGGTGTCTAAATTATACAATTTATTAAAATCTCAATACTTTAAAAATGACCAAAAGCACTAGTGCGGTAAGTAAAAACATTTGTTTTGAAATATTGATAGTGATACTGCAATTTGTATTAATTTCGGTATTAATTCAACACATCCAGCTTTCCACGCCTCTTCTATTTCATCATCACTACACACATCGTCTAAAACGTTCTCCATAATCAAAAATAAACCCCAAATCAAACTGGTTTTACAGTTTTAACAAATATAAGATGGCGACATGACCAACAATACTTATTATTTCTCCATAGCAACACATATACCTTCTGAAATTTAACATATATCTTCAATTATATTTATTAATATTTTAGCTAATATCTTAATTAATAAAATAAATACACATAGTGCAAAAATAGTATGCAATACTCATGTGGTAAACACGTAACGGAATCTCGGAAATTTAAAAAGAACTTGGCGCAAGCGCCTAATTTTTTTAAAACTTTTCCTCGATCGTATCATGTGTTTGCCACACTCGTATCGGAAAATACTATCACATGCTTTATAAAATTATACAAAATTTTAACTATAAAAAATATTTTACAGCTTTCTCTTCTTCGTTGTATTTCTATTGTAAAATGTCCTGTGTTACCTTTAGGCCATCAATATATATTTACTTAATTATTGTATAAAAAACGTGTCTCATGATGCTGAAATGTAGGAATAATATGCCAATGTTCTTGGATTAAGTTCGATGGGAGCTATTCGCTTAGTTTTTAGCATGTTCCCGTAATATGCCTATATTATTGTAACCATAATTAACAACTACAGTGTCCTACTCTTTGAAATGATATTTCTCAGTAACGAAATGAGACAAAAATACAATTTTTGTTGTGT
Source organism: Diploptera punctata (assembly GCA_030220185.1). Taxonomy (NCBI): domain Eukaryota; kingdom Metazoa; phylum Arthropoda; class Insecta; order Blattodea; family Blaberidae; genus Diploptera; species Diploptera punctata. The sequence continues at coordinate 40,130 of JASPKZ010001218.1, read as the reverse complement.
GTGATCCAAAGGGCACTGGAAAAGCATAGCAACACGTCCATCGATCTTCATGTCTTTATAAACAACAATGGCGGCGAGAATATCATTCGATGAACGTATGTATGTAATGTAAGGCGTCCGTTTTTTGGCCCCGCATAACTCGATAAACACTGCTTTTCTTGATACCAATCTCAAGAGAACATTGTCTCACTGACTTCTTTGGGGATCGTGCAAAGACCTGCATGACTGCAGCAGTACTCTCGTTATCAGTCCAACGTCTCTTTCTTCCGCACCGACCTTTCAACACATCTTGCACCGTTCCATCGTCTTCAAACTTGTCTCGGATTCTTGTTATTGTTACCCTTGTTCGTGGTGGTGTCCCAAATTCAACCATCCAACGTCGTTGCACTTCAACAACATTCTCCTCTTTCCAATAACACTTCAGTATCCACTTATGTTCATCGAATGATAATCTCTCTGACATTGTTGTTTATAAAGCTGTGAAGATTGATGAACATATTGCTATGCTTTTCCAGTGCCCTGTGGATCATACACAATAAAACTTGTATTTCTGTTTTTTTTTTCTTTGCTGAGAACTAACGTTTCAAAGAGTGCATACATCAATTTGGGACACTCTGTATATACTGCTAGGTTATGATTTGTTATATGGTGTTCTTAGCTATTTCTATCTTAATTTCTCATTCAACTTATATGCGGTAGTATAGTTAGAATTTTATTTAATCGAATTTAACTAAATCCATAATTAATAGTATTCTCCTACCTCATTCTTGAACTGCCAACTGGGCGATTTCCCTCTGGTTTTTCTACAACGAGTAATTTGAAGGTTATTCGAAATTTATTTCAATATAATTTTACTCAAATCGTATATTATTCTCCTACCTCATGCTTGGCCTGCTTACTGTGTGCTTCCCTTCTGGTTTTCCTACAAGTAGTTACCATGCCCTTCTTTCATTCCCATTCGTACTGCACGTCCTGCCCATAATGGCCTACGATATTTAATTCTTCTTATTATATCTGGTTTCCCATAAAGATAATTTAGCTTACTGTTATTTAGTCTCCTCCATTCGCCTCTCTTTGATACAAAAATTCTCATTAAGAACTCGTAATATATTTTCCTCCCTTAAATTAAGAGTCCATGTTACGCATCCATATAATATAACTGGAGGAATATCAGTTTTATATATTTTTCAGTTTAATGTTTGTTTTTACGAATGTTAGGACGACAAGAGTATCTGTAAAATAGATTTACAGAACTGTGGCTATGTTTCATTTTTGTATACATCTCGTGTCCACCGCTGTGGTCTCGAGGTAGCGTGCTGCCTTGTCACGCAGCAGGCCCGGGTTCGATCCCCGGTCGGGGCAGTTTTTCTGGGTGAGGTTTTTATCGGGGTTTTTCCTCACCTGTAAGACAAATGTCAGGAAAACTTTAAGGCCCAAACGGTTCCCGAAATCATATGGCCATCATCCTTATCATTATCATCCTTACCATTATCATTATCATCATCATCCTTCAGCGGTGTGGAAAGCAACGGGAAGCTACCACACCTACACAATTCCCTAGTAAAGCTGCAAGCATAGCATGAAAATGCTATGATTGCAGTGAAGGACCTGCCTTCGGGCAGAATTACTATGGATGGATACATCTCATTTCTGTATGTAATCATTGTTCAAATTCAGCCACATTTTCAAAATGTCCCTCATTTGTCATTAACTGTCCATTTACATAATGTAATGTATTTCTATTATTATTATTATTATTATTATTATTATTATTATTATTGTTATTACTATTAATATTATTATTGTTGTTATTACTATTATTACAACTGTTATTACTAATATATTATTATTATTAATATTATTATTGTTATTATTATTATTGTTATTACTATTATTACTATTATTACCACAACTGTTATTACTATTATTATTATTACTATTATTATTATTATTATTACTACTATTATTACCACAACTGTTATTATTATTATTATTATTATTATTATTATTATTATTATTATTATTATTATTATTATTATTATACAATTTGTGTGAAATAAACAATTACAATGGTTTGGACACGTGAAGAAGATGAATGAAGATAGGTTGCCAGTTAGGATTTTAGAGTAAATTCCAAGTCGGAGAAAAATAAGAGGGAGACCTAAGAATACATTATTAGAGGGAATTATGAATTTGATGAAAGGCAGGGGAGAATCAGGATGACGACTAGAAGGACAGAGATGAATGGAGGAAGAGAATCGAAACTTAATATTGGGCACAGGAAGATGTTGTATTCTTTTAAAACCTGTTAAATCAAATAATAATAATAATAATAATAATAATAATTATTATTATTATTATTATTATTATTATTATTATTATTATTATTATTATTATTATTATTATTATTATTATTATTATTATTATTATTATTATTATTATTATTAATAATAATATTTTGCCCTAAATGGAATAGTATGGGACAAACATATATTCAAAGAAACAAAAAAACTATTTTTAATACAATAATCAGAAGCATTATTGCCTATGGAGCTGATGTGTGGGCTTTAAATGCACAAATGAAAAAAAAAATACTCGCCACTGAAATGGACTACTGGAGACGTGCTGCAAGAATATCCAGGAAGGATAAATCATAAATTCATATATAAAAGAAAAAATGCAGGTACAATATTCAATATTAGATTTTATAAAGAAGAAACAATTAAATTGGTACGGACACATTAGAAGGATGGAAGAAGGAAGACTAACTAAGATAATCGTGGATTGGGTACCACAGGGAAAGAAAAAGAAGGATAGACCAAATATTACGTGGATTCAGGGAATCAATGAAACTAAGAGGGAATGGGAAATAGAAGAAGATATATGGATGAACAGACAAGAATGGAAAAATGTGTTGAAACAAATGTGTAGTTAACTGTGAACATGGGTACCGGTAAATGTATATTCATTGTAAAAGCCGGAATAATAAAAAAATATTATTATTATTAGTAGTAGTAGTAGTAGTAGTAGTAGTAGTAGTAGTAGTAGTAGTAGTAGTAGTAGTAGTAGTAGTATAGTATTGTTATTATTGTTATTATCATTATTATTACATCATCAGTAGTAGCAGAAGCAGCAGTAGTAGTAGCAGGAGCAGAAATAATAGCATTATCAATGGGCACGAACTAATTTGAATATCTCATAGTGTTAACTGCAGGTAATGGAACAGCATAATCTATGTGAATACACACAACTAGTTGTATACTATGTCAATAACTGTGCTTGCAATGTGTTTAGTATTGGATCAAAGCCACTTACAATTAGGTTTACTACATTAGACTTCACTGACCTGTGTTGCAAAATTCTAAATTAATTTCAGGAATTCTGGTCCATGAATAGACTCTATCACCAATGAACATCCAATATATATCATCATGAACTTATTTATGTTTAAGTCGTTTGAGCGTGTTCCTAAGATATCTCAAGTTGGGTAGGTCAGTTCATATTAATTTTGGTCTTCCTTTATCTCCAAGTGTCCCGCGCCGTAGCCGAGTGGTTAAGGCAATATATGCTGGTTCGAATCTCCATGGGCGATTAAATTTTCTCATGGAATTTCGGTCAGTATGGTGCCGGTACCCACCGAACATCTATTAGTAAGTTTAAGAGTAATTTTAAATAATCGATGAGGTTACTAATTCCCACTCCATTGATGGAGTTTAACCTCTCGTTTTAAAGGCACTTTTACGTGCCACACGCCACTCCAGTCTTATAGTGGCATGAATGAGAGATCAGCTCATGAATTGGCTGAATTCAAGTACCTAAAAACAATAATTACAAACAGGAGTGAGCTGCACAAATAAATTAAGATAGGCTCAATTCTGTAAATGCATGCTATTATATATTGCAGGGTCTCGTGTAGTTACAACTCCTTTAAAAACGTTAAACTGAAAATATATAAAACTGTTATGATGATCTTGAAGACGATTTTCGGACTGTAGTCCGTGGTCGTGAGGCTTGTAGTTCCCCAGCCGCACGACCACGGCCTACAGCCCGAAAATCTTCTTCAAGATCATCATAGCAACTCCGGCCGTGAAAGTCTACGTGAATACATATAGGCCTAAAACTGTTATTTTCCCAGTTATATTATATTGATCCGAAACAGGAACTCTTACATTAAGGGAGGAGAAATTATTACTTCTGCTTGAGAATAACGTTCTTAGGATATTATATATATATATATATATATATATATATATCTTTCGGCCAAACAGAGATGAATATATATATATATATATTATATGAATGGAGAAGACAACATAATAGGCTTCTTATAAGAAAACCAGAGGGAAAACGCCCAGTAAGCAGATCAAGAATGAGGTAGAGAATAATATTAACTATAATTTGACGGAAGTAGATTGCACAGGGATTGGTTGAAAAACATTAGTTCAGGATAGGAATATATTGAGAGGCTTATATTTGAGCGGTCATGAACCTACGGGTTCGATAGTGCCAGTGAGTTACTTGTAATTTACTCAGTACAAGCACAGCCACTCAAGTTTGTTGAAATTAGAATTCCACCAACTAAATTCCGAACGATTTTGTGAGTGGGTATTGTGTTAACTCTCTGGTTCCGAGTTTAATTAAGATGTTCTTTTGTTTTGTTTTCGCAGACGAATCAAACTGAAATCCTCTACTCCGTGGTCTCGTTGTCAGTACATTTCCTACTGAAAATTGTTGATCATCACCAATCGTACCTGATGTACAAAATTCGTCTTGTACATGTATTGGAAACATTGCGATTTTTAAATTTATTAAAACTATACCGCACCTTGGGACGAAGAAGGCCACAAGTGTAAAAATGTCATAAATTGGTTTAAGACTACTATCTGTTAGATAAAATGGTTACAAATGTATCCTTTATGGCCACAAGTCATATGCAAGAAAATGGAGACAGGATAAAATTGTGTCCATATCAAAAATTGAATCTACTACAGTATACCTTTTTTTTTAAAAACTTCTTCTTCTTCTTCGTCTTCCTTTCATGTGATAGACCTAGTGGTCTGTTACGGTCTCAATCTAACGTTTGAAGGGTCTGCCCAAAGATCTCTTGCCTAGCGGCTGGTAATTTAAGATTTGATGTGGTATTCTAGCTCTGCTCATTCTTCTTACGTGAGATTTCCAGTTGTTTCTGTATTTTTATATAGGGCCTATATTACTTTGAATAACTCGGAACTCAACTTGTTGCACTTGTGGCCATATTCTTCCCAAGGTGCGACATGTCGCTCTTAACAATAGACTAATGTTACTATAATTACCACTGATATTTAGATGCTGTATTTTGAAACTAGGTGGCCTTGATCTTGATCTACATAAAGAATAGCCATTGTAATTACCACACTATCTATTCCCACGTGCTACCGGGAGTCAGTTTTCAAGTCGTTTTCTAGTAACAAAACATGCACACTTGATCGCGTAAAACTATACAATAACTTTATTTACTTCTATAAAGTCTCCCTGGCATTCTTCTCACAAATTGTTGTAACAATAAAACTTATTTTAATGTTTTTCTATCACATAATTATTATACAGTCTCTGACGAGTATGGTCCCCACATTTTCTTCCAATCACTGTCACTGAATCGTAATCACTTCACACTAACTCGCTCCCGAAAATGGCAATAGTATATAAGGGCCGGGACGGAGATTTCTCGGTCTCTAATCGAGACCTTTCCAATATGGAAGTTTCTGGGATTGAACGTTCCAGACAGGGAGGGTCGAAGTTGATGAATCCTCCGGAACAGAAGTCCAATCGCATAAATTATCTGCTCGGATCTTTCGACTCGCGAGTCAATGATTCACGAATTAATTTCTACCAATGCCAGATCATTATTCTCGCTGTCACCCACTGAATTCAAATGCCGTTATTACGATATGTCATATGTATATAATATACTAGCGAATATCCGGCGTGAGCTGCTACGCCTATATAAATTAGGCCCTAAATATGTGTTTTATGCTTAATTAAATAGCTTAAAAAACTACTGGTTAATTAAATTGTATGGTATACAATACAACGAACCAATCATGGCGGTTGCTAGAGTCAATTCTTAATTTCGGATTTCAGGTGAACCCCCACTTATAATGGTCTGAATTCGCTGCATTTTGGATATTACCTATCTCGGTATATTTTAATAGCATATACTGGGTATCGCTGTGAAGCATCGAAAATTGCGACCGCTACAGCGAATTTTTAATTTTCCTTTCAGGTGAACTCCTTCACCTAATGGTTTTACAGAATAATAGAAAGAGACTAAACACTGACCGAACCTGGAAATCTGCATATACAAATTTTCAAGTCAATCGACCAACCATTGTTGCAGTTTTTCGAGTACAAATAAATGCAGGCTGTATTTTTATACATGTATTTAAAGACAATAAATAAATGTTGGTATATCTAAGATTAATAGAGCCGTGTAACTGATCACCATGAAAATTGGTACATATATGTATTTTTTCATGGAAAGAATTATTATACAATTTATTGTGTTGTACAATTAGGTGTAGGAGTACACCAGGTATAAACATTTTAAATTTGCTCTAGAGGTCGCAACTTTAGATATTTCACAACAAAATTCATTATATCCCATTTAAATAAACCACGGTAGCTATTATAAAAAGATCAGCGAAATCAGACTATTAGAAGTGGTGGTTTATCTGAAATTCTGAATTTAAAATTTACTCTAGCAACCGCCATGACTGCATGGTCGAAGTTCATACCATATAATTTAAATTAGCCTTAATATTTTATTTATTTAGGCGTAGCAGCGCATCTCGGGCATTACTTGTAGCTCGCTAGTCATGTAATTTATATTAAAAGCGCTAAGCCTAAAGCTATCTGGAATAAAAGAGAAGGATGTAATGCACATTAAAAGTCAACTCTGTAAAAATGTTCAAAGTAATTATTTAATTAATTTCATGCAAATACAACGTTTGGTTTAGAGTATACATTTTCGTGTTTTATCAGAAAATAAATTAATAAGCTTAATGGAAATAATATTACAGTTTTACTTACGACATTATGTCACGCACGTTTTACATTAACTTAACGACCGACACCTTCTTAATGAGGTTGTCATGACGTAAGATAATAATAACGCCATCCGTACAACTTTCTGAGAAATTGGTATCGATTACAAAGAACTTTATTTCACATTTCTAATTAAAAAACATCATTTCTTTTATACCAATATTTCAGTATAATATCAGTAGGGTTTACGTTGAAATAAGTATTTTGGAATGAACTAGTGTTTTCCATGCTCGCCTCTGGTTTCAAGGTTCCCAGGATTAAATCCGCCTGGAATAAATTATTTTTTTTATAACTTTACAATATGTTACGCGAAAAAATGTCTAAGTTCCGATCACATACCATGTGCATGCGCCAACAAACGCAATATGGAATCACGAGATGTAGCCAACATATACACGATATCTGAACGAACCTAAAAGCTATTCTAATCTATGAAAGAATGCACACTGATTTTATTTAGTGTAAGTTAATTAGTACAGATCCTATGTTGGCTGCACTGGAACATAGAATATTCGTTAAAATCAATATGGCTGCTATGTAGTTCAATATCGTGAAAAATTATATTAAAATAATCGTTAGAAAACATATAAAAATCATTTGTAAATGGTGGGAAATAATTTGAAAAATGAAATCGTAAGAATAAAAGGTGACAGGAGTTTATGAAGGAATTTACCAACTAAATTGGAAACATCATCTTGAAAGAATGAGTTCAAATCGGATCCCCAAAGCTGTTTACAATTATATATCAAGAGGACGAAGAACACTGGGCCGTGCTATGAAACGCTGGAGGGAAAATTTTCTATAGGATCGTAACAGGCCTTGGTCTAATACTTGGAAGGAAGACGAAGAAGAAAAAAGTCGCATCACAGGTTGTAAAGTTTAGCCAATTTTACCGCAAAATATTCTTCTTCTGCTCTTTTTTTTAGGTTCATGACCTGTTCAGTCCAGAATTAAGAGTACTTCCATGTGTCCTTCTCCCATTCTCTGTTAACTTATCACTTGCTATGCGTATAATTCTATTTAGTGTCATGCGGAATCCATTCAAATCTGATTGTTTTCCACCCATTCACCTATTGCCTGAGTATTTAGGGACCTTATTATTTCTTCATTTCTAATTTGATCTTTCTTTAATTTACTTACAATATTCGTCAGAATATTAATTTTATTTGCTTCTAAAGTTTGTTTTGTTTTAACAGTACTAGCTCTTGTTTCGGAGGCACAGGTCATTATTGGACGTATCACAGCTTTATATATTATTGTTTTGGTATCTTTATTTAAGTACTTGTTTATCCATACACCAGCCACTCTCGCTGCTTTATTAGCCTGATGTGTCACTTCATTATATAACCATCTCCAACTAGATATTTCCACACCCGCGAATTCATAAACTTAAAAAAAATAGTAATCCAAAACAAATATAATTACAATCAAGTTAAACTCTAAAGCAATAAACTGAAAATGATAGTAAACCTTTTCTCAGTTTTTGTTCCCGCGACAAGTGTTTATAACCTATAACTAAAGTGAACTAGAAAATTCTTAGTGATAATATTAATTCCTTCAACATTCAGTGAGAAAATATTCTGAATACGGGTTCCTTTGGAAGGGTAGTAAATTCATGGGTCCCGTATCATAGATTTAAGGCATTTAAACATATTGTTACGTGTCGCGCATAGCGATGTTTGAATTGCGCGGGGGCGAGTCGCCTAAGGCGAGTTAGATTACCCGCACAACCGCCGAATCATCTGGAACGTCTTGCCAGACGGTTCTACCGGTGTCTCTCTCCCCTTTGAAGAAAGATGCATTACCAGATGTTACTAGGCTTCGAAAAATATCTAGAAGCTGTTTCCAGAGATTTCCTCGCGCCTTAAAAAGGGGTAGAGGCAGGAGACCGCAGTCAGTCTGCGATAAATAGTCGTGTGGTGAACAATGGACGATAAGTTGTGTCGAATTTATTTATCAGTGCGTGGAAAGTTGTTCTGAGATAACAATAAAAAGAAGATTATTCGGGAATTATAATTTTGAATAGAAGTTTGTTGAAGAATTGAATAAAGTGTGAAGTGAAAGTTTTAAATAAATGCATTGTGCTTATTACGCCTAAATAGCATAGAAGAAAAATGGAGGCTATCCCGGCACAATATATAAAGTCTGAAAATAAAAAGGCATCTGAACAAAATTAGATGAGCATTTATGGATTTTATTTTAATTGGAACGTTAGTGACTTGGCTTGTACCAAAGAGATGGACAGGCAAATGGAGAAGATTACATAACAGTGAGCTACATGATCTTTATAGGAAACCTGATATAATAAGAACAGATAAGTCTCGTAGACTGCGATGGGCAGGTCATGAGTCTCGAAAGGGGAAATGAAACAGGGATATGGGAGATTTTTGTATAAAAACTAGACGTAATACGTCCAGTTGGCAGACCGAGGATGAGGTAGGAGAACAACACTAACCATGATTTCAGGAAGTATATTAGGCAGGGGATGATTGGAAAACATTAATTAGAAAAACAGTGCGCATGCGCATGAGTTTACAGAGCTGTCGCTAGCAGAACCACATACCTTTTTTTGTATTCCTTCTTGTTTTACCTTTTTGTTAAACACTGTTTTCCTTCTTGTTTTACCTTTCTTTGTTAACTTTCTGTTATTCTCACATATAGACACAAGGACAAGTGACACACCCAGATCCAAGGTGGAGATTAAAATCCTTAGTATCCCCTACCCCGCCGGGAATCGAACCCGGGTCGCCGGAGTGGAAGGTAGGGACTCTACCGACTACGTCAAGGCGACGGACATGTTTTCGTTCTTGTTTTACCTTTTTTGTTTTACCTTTTTGTTAACTTTCTGTTATTCTCACATATAGACACAAGGACAAGACACACACCCAGATCCAAGGTGGAGATTAAAAATCCCCTACCCCGCCGGGAATCGAACCCGGGTCGCCGGAGTGGAAGGTAGGGACTCCACCGATTATGCACAGCGACGGACTAAATCTTTAAAGTCCTACAGAAAATTTATAGAGCTGTCGCTAGATGGCAGCACGAGCGGTATGACCAACCATCCAAATAAATTCCCAAACGTTTATTAGAAATGTATGTACACTAACGTCTCTCTTTCTAACCTAACAAAATCAATTACATGCATATTATTTACTGAAGTGTAAATTAATCTGATGTACACTACGTAACACTAACCTAACAAAAATAGTGTAATTGAGTTGTTGATAGTACCAATATTGGAAGAGAAAGGAAAATTGCTAGTGAGTATTTCGGTATTGTCTAAAAAAATGTAATGTTATCGTGTTTCTCGTAAATAAATAAATAACCAAAAAATTGTAAAAGAATGTTATAAGCATTGTTGAAAAACGTTAAGAATATTACATAATGTTAGAAAGACAGAAAAGCACATAGAGTAACAGTGTTAAAAGAATATACTATGGAAAATGAAGGGGACTGAAATGTACTGTTGAGCCCATTAGTTCAGGACAGGGATTTATGGAGAGCTATTGTGCGCGTGGCCATGAACCTACAGGTTCGATAGTGTCATTGCGTTAATTATTTAATCATAAGATGTAACTGTACACTCTAGTTGAGAATATTATTGTTTATATAGAGATTATTTGTGTTATTTAACTTTTGAGACGTAGTGTACAAAATGTAGAGTGAAGACAATTTGAGAATGTCACGTGTTTTCCATATCACACCAACACACTGCCATGTTGAGAGTGAACTCTCGCATTCGTGCGAGAGCTCCATTTCTTTGTGTATTTTACTTCAACCTCCTTACTTTTTGTCCACCTTATTCTTCTCATATTTTAACAAGGTTTTCTACTTAACATTGTTCCATTCTGTTTGTTAAAAGCTTTGATCCTCCTGGCTAGGTTTCGTCTCGCTGCTCATATATTTCCTAAAATACAAAAAATCCTCAAAATTATAAGAGAAGTAAATGGAGATAAAATATAACTTTTTTCTAAATCCAAACTCGATCCAATGTCTCCAGTCACATGTGCGCAATTTTAACTTAAATTAGCATTAACAAAGCACAATCGCATTATTTACCTACTAAAGTATACTATTTATTCCATGTCATTAATTGTACGTATATTTTCTCATATTCACAGCTTGTACATTTTCTATTTCATTTGTTAAATCAATAGTAAATCTGACAGTGCAGGGCTTAGAAAGTTTGTTAGCGGTGCACATTGCAATATGTAAATTTCAATGGTAAACATGATTTTTGTCTCTTGAGTACCAATAGTTGTACTTAATGCAGTTTTTAATCGTGTTTTCAAATATATATTCGGAATTTCTCCATTACCCACAGTTTTTTAATTTCAATTTCAATTAATGGATTTAAATAATTATTTTTTAATAAACGTTTTTTCGTCCATTTTTCCATTGTAAAATAAAACCAAATGAGTTACCTCAGGAGATTTCAGCTAAGGTAAAGAGATATCAAGGCAAATGGAATCGTAATATGCTGGCCGATTATTGTTGGACCATCAAGAGGGATGCTCCACAGGTGAAATATAGCAGAAAATGGTAATTTCTTAGTTTATAGGTAAGTCCGAATATTGTGTAGTTACGAATGTAGAAAATATTGAAGTGTTTGAAATTATAAATACCTGTCTCTCGGCAACCTTGCGTGATGGAGAAAAACCGATATCATATTTGAATTCAGGAGAAAACATACTATCAGAATCACATATTTTTCTTTCTGAGACAAAAAAAAAGTTTATTTTTTGTTGCTCATTGTTATCTTTCTGCGTTGTGAATTAATCACTTTTCTTGGAGACTTTTAGGCTTCTCCATACTTATAAAATATACAAATTATTGTATCGACACGAAATCGCTGTTCAAGAGCGAACAATGTGGTTACATGTGCTTATTAACCCTTAAATTGGCAAAACACAAATTTCTTCTGTTAGTTATTTGAATGTGGCGGACCGCAGTGAAAACGAAATATTTTGAAACTGTTATTATTATGTATATTGTATAATTATGACAAATTTAAAAATGAAAGTATAAGATATGGGCTTGTAATCAATCTAAATAAAACAAAATATTTAAGATGTATGAGAAATAAAACAAATTTGAATGAACTAACTATAAATAGTGACTGTATTGATCAAATTAACTCCTTTAAGTACCTAGGCATAATACTAAACGATAATAATACTGTTGAAGAAGAAATCAAAACAAGAATATCGCAAGGAAATAAAGCATATTTTGCTAATTTTGATATATTCAAAAGCAAATTAATATCAAAAAATGTTAAATTCAAATTATATACAGCAATAATAAGACCAATCATATGTTATGGAGCTGAAACCTAGGTACTAAAAGAAGCAGATAAATTAATACTATTAACGTTTGAGAGGAAAATATTTAGAAGAGTGCTAGGTCTAGTAAAGGAAAATGGAACTTGGAGGTTAAGAAGGAATAACGAATTATAAAGAAAATATAGTTGGTTTCATCAAATCCAAAAGATTGCAATGGTTTGGACATACACTAAGAATGCCAAAGGGAAGATTGCCGAATGATATTTTAAATTGGAAGCCACAGGGAACAAGACCTAAAGATCGATGGGAAAATGACGTAATTGAGGATTTAAGAGAGATGGGGATTTTTGATTTGAAATCTACTGCACAAGATGGGAAGAAATGGCGTAAACTAGTTGAGAAGGCCAAGACATTCCACTGGAAGTCGTAGAGCCTGAAGAAGAAGAAGAAGAAGAAGAAGAAGAAGAAGAAGAGGCACACAATTAAGTGGTTTATTTTTGCTCGTTTTCTTCTGATTTATTTGAATATTAAATTAATTAAACCAACTGATATATCCAAAAGGATACATTACGAATTTAAGGGTTAAAGGCAACTGTGATTCTTTCCACTGTACACTGCCTTATACGACATCACGTGTAATAACAAATAATGCTTCGTGATGCGTCCGCCTGCAGAGATATTTTCAATAACTAATAATACTTGTATATATACAGTATGTAATAATTTTGTTTGTTCACTCCTATACTAATAACGACCTAATAAATAATTCTGTTTTTGGGAAATAAGTTAAATTTACCAGAAAGGTACGAATTTAAGGGTTAATTTGTCCATTGTACACTGCCTTATACGACGTCACGTGTAGCAACAACAATGGTTCGTGATGCGTCTGCCTGCACAGATATTTTCAATGACTAATAATACTTGTATATATACAGCATGTAATAATTTTGTTTGTTCACTCCTATACTAATAACGACTAATAATAATTCTGTTTTTAGGGAAATAAGTTAAATTTACTAGAAAGGGTTTGGTATCCATTGACAACGGCATGTAATTTCTCTATTAACTTCCTAGGGAAGGAAAGTAATATTGACTTAGTAATGTAAATATGTTACCAATACAATTTTATTGTATTGCATTCTTCGATTTTGCTGGTAATAGAAACTGAACCGCAGCATTCGCCGCTTTCTCTACATCACAATTAATCATATATGTAATTAATATGCAGTCTGAAACTCTCATTTAAAATATCTGCCACTAATTCAGACAACAATAAACAATTGCAGTTGTTTATTAACATTCATTTGCTGTCAAACAATTTAACTCTTCAATCCAAGATACAAATTCACACGAAATATAAAAATTAGACATAATAATTATTAGTATAGGAGTGAACAAAATTATATACACAGTTCAGGAAGTAGATACATTACTAGTCTCGAACTTATTTGCTAGTCCTCGCTAAAGCTCGGCTCAAACACGTCCTCGACTAGTAATGTATTACTTACTTCCCTTGTTGCGTACATAACTATTATTGTGATTTAAGTGTAACAGCAATTCTTATATTTTCTAACGTGGTTTAGTGATAGACAATGCCTTAAGGACGTAACTCTGTCAAGTAAAATTAATATATTATTATTATTATTATTATTATTATTATTATTATTATTATTATTATTATTATTATTATTAGTATTATTATTATTATTATTATTATTATTATTATTATTATTATGTACATATTAGGAAAAATAGAAGAAAAATGTTTGAAATGGTATGGACACCTCATAAGAATGGAAGAAGAGAGAATACCAAATAAGATCCTTAATTGGAAAGCTAATGGAAGAAGTGGAAGAGGCAGGCCTAGAGAACGATGGATGGATGGAGTGAAGACAAGTATGGAAGCTAGAGATTTGAGGGAAGAAGATGCTTTAGACAGGAACCTCTGGAGGCAAATCACTTTGGGTTGAAGGAGAAACACTGTGTTGTGGAATATTCCTAAATAAAAAACACTATTATTATTATTATTATTATTATTATTATTATTATTATTATTAGTATTATTATTATTATTATTATTATTATTATTATTATTATTATTATGTACATATTAGGAAAAATAGAAGAAAAATGTTTGAAATGGTATGGACACCTCATAAGAATGGAAGAAGAGAGAATACCAAATAAGATCCTTAATTGGAAAGCTAATGGAAGAAGTGGAAGAGGCAGGCCTAGAGAACGATGGATGGATGGAGTGAAGACAAGTATGGAAGCTAGAGATTTGAGGGAAGAAGATGCTTTAGACAGGAACCTCTGGAGGCAAATCACTTTGGGTTGAAGGAGAAACACTGTGTTGTGGAATATTCCTAAATAAAAAACACTATTATTATTATTATTATTATTATTATTATTATTATTATTATTATTATTATTATTATTATTATTATTATTATTATTATTATTATTATTATTATTATTATTATTATTATTATTATTATTATGTACATATTAGGAAAAATAGAAGAAAAATGTTTGAAATGGTATGGACACCTCATAAGAATGGAAGAAGAGAGAATACCAAATAAGATCCTTAATTGGAAAGCTAATGGAAGAAGTGGAAGAGGCAGGCCTAGAGAACGATGGATGGATGGAGTGAAGACAAGTATGGAAGCTAGAGATTTGAGGGAAGAAGATGCTTTAGACAGGAACCTCTGGAGGCAAATCACTTTGGGTTGAAGGAGAAACACTGTGTTGTGGAATATTCCTAAATAAAAAACACTATTATTATTATTATTATTATTATTATTATTATTATTATTATTATTATTATTATTATTGCTGTTGTTGTTGTCTTTGGAAAACCTCTAATATTGAATTTCAACAAATATCTTGTTGAATGAAAGAATAAATAGGATACTATACATTTTAAGTTCATATTAAACACTCCAAGTAGTGTGGAACGTGTCAAATAACTTACGAAGGGAGAGGTTAAACTAGAGTAAATAAAAACAAAATACAAAAGAAAGAAAGAAGAAAGAGTTAGGCAAAACATATTAATAATCATTATACACCATCGTGTACATATGAGTATATATATTTTTCAAATATATTTAAGACATACTAAATTTGACATATTTAAATGTATATATTGCGTAAAATGTTGCTAACTATGTCTATAAAAATAAAGAAAAAATACACATTAGTGTAGATTCAATGCTATAATTACAGATTATTTTTACATTGGGAATCCTATTATAATAATAAATGAGACATCATTATCTTTCTCGTTCTAAAAAACAGCAACACGCTACAAATTAAATGTAGTTACAGGTACTAAAGAATTAAATAACTATACAATGATTTATAGTGGTGTATCTGGAAATGTAAGAGCACGAAGTGGGGTTGCAATATTGGTACATAATAAATGGAAATCAAAAACTGAATATTATACATATATAAATGAAAGAATTGCAACATTAAGGATCAAAATTGATAGATGACATTTAACATTTGAGGGTGTATAGTCCCGAGTTGAGAATAAGAAATATTAATCTGAAAATTTTTACGAAGATCTTTAAAAAACACTGGATAGCATTCAACTACAAGCCAAGAGGTTCAAGAAATGTAGGGAGGCCAGTGAAAAGATGGACAGAACAACTGTGAGGCGGAACAGGCAATTTTTACCTAGCCCGTGAAGTAAAGAAGAAGAAGAAGAAGAAAGACTACAACAGCAGGTACAAACATCTCTGGGGGGGTTCACAAACTCAACTGAATGGCATGTAAACAAATCTGTATTGGACATGGAACATCAGATGATCAGTGAATGACGTGCGTAATATCCTAGTCTTTGGCGCTGAAAATGCGCGAGGGTTGAACGTATGTTGTGGTAGAAATTTTGAGTATAGCGGGTAAACAGTACGTTTCTAATGCTGAACTTAATTGTCTTGGTCCCCACTACACGTCCTCAAAGCTTGTAATAATGGGATTTAGTTACACCATATATATAGGGTTTTTAAACTCTTATGTCACGGACTCAATTTTGCTCCTACAATAAAGAATGTTTACATGGAAATGATCCTAGAGAATCAGATTTATTAAAAAGCAAATAATAAAAAAAATATTTTTTGGCTTTTTTTTTACCATTCGGTGTCTTTATATTGACAAGACACTAACTGACTGACTGACTGACGGTCTGACTGACTGACTGACTGACTGACTGACTGACTGACTGACTGACTGACTGAGGTTTGGCGAAGTCCAGCTTCGCCCAGTGAGCTGCGGACTGGAACCAGTCATGGCTCCTTAACAGTTAACAATTAGGCCTACATCTTGGCTATAGTTATGGGGTTAAGTCACTTAACCTAAGCCTATTAAGTTGGGTTAGGTCTAAGTTATGGGGTTAAGTCACTTAACCTAAACATATTAAGTTATGGGGTTAAGTCACCAAACCTAAGCCTTTTAAGTTATGGGGTTAATTTACTTAACCTAAGCATATTAAGCGACTTAACCCCATAACGATAGCCAAGACGTAATTAGCTGCAAGGAGGTATGACTGGTTCTAGTATGCAGCTCACTGGGCGGAGCAATGAAAACGAAATCATTCATAAATATTATTATGAGGTGTATTGTGTATATCGGCAAACGCTTAAGTAATTTCTTTTTGTTCGTTTTATCGTTTTATTAAAGACTAGCGTACTCGGTAGATATTGTCCTGTCCGAATGTTCATTTCATGTATCATCACCGGACGATAAAAATTATAAGTTACTTTTTTATCATAAAATTCACTAATTAATACGTTCGCAAGAAAACTTCTCACTGCCATCTGTTGTGAATCTATGCCATAAAAAAACCCAAAACTCGATCGCAGCGCCACTTATCGCGCCCTATTTTGAATCTAAACCATCCAGAGACTCACACAAACACACAAAAAAATATTTCATAAAAATCGGTCCAGTCATTTGCAGTAGGCAGTTTTAAATTCGGATTGTCTGATTTCGCTCATCTATGGATAATACCTACCTCGGTTTATTTTAAAAGGATATACTGAGTTTCGTTATGAATCATCGAAAACTGTGACTGCTAGAGAGATTTTAAAATGTTCACTTCTTTTGGACTCCTCCACCTTTAGAGGGCCCAATTGTGAATTTAAACCATCCAGGGACCCACTCAAACGCACATACAAATTTCATCAAAACGGATTCAGTCGTTTAGGCAGTTTTTAATTTTGGATTTCCGGTAAACCTCCACTTCTAATTGTCGGATTTCGCTCATTTTTCCATAATACCTACCTCAGTTTATTTTAATAGGATATACTGAATTTCGTTCTGAAAACATTGAAAATTGTGATCGCTAGACCTAATTTTAAATTTTAACTTCAGGTGAACTCCTACACCTAATGATTGTAGAGCTTCCAATTGTGAATCTAAACCATCCAGGAACCCACTTAAACATACACACAAAAAATCATCCAAATTGGTCCTGTCGTTTAGGAGGAATTCAGTGACATACACACGTATACAAGAATTATAATTATATTGTAAAGATAATAAAAATTAATTAAACCAATTGATGTATCCTAGAGGATACATTATTGTCGGACCATTGGATCTGTGCACCTTCAGCAATGTCGTCGTTTTTAGAAA
This sequence comes from Diploptera punctata, assembly GCA_030220185.1. Lineage (NCBI taxonomy): Eukaryota > Metazoa > Arthropoda > Insecta > Blattodea > Blaberidae > Diploptera > Diploptera punctata. The sequence goes on along the minus strand of JASPKZ010001218.1, from coordinate 22,122 downwards.
AATTAACGCATGTACTCACTTCATTTCACGCGCTTCGCTCCCACCACGTCAAACAGCAGCCATGAATCTGTATGAGTAGAGATGTTGCCAAACTTCCCCCAAACAGTGTTATGACTTTTGAATATTGAATAATATAAGATTAATGCTTGCTGATTGATAGGAAACACATATTGGCCTGTTTGTTTCTCTTCATCGCAAAATGCTATTACTTGCTTAGTAATATTTCAGTGTTCGTGTTGAGTTGACAACACTGGACTGCAAGTGCAAATAATTTGTCTCCCAAGAAGGTTTAAAATTGAGTGCCTCAGTGCCTTAAGTGCTTAACCCACAATTTAAAAAAAATATGTTTTCCTTGAACTGCACTAGAAATAATCATCTTTTTCAGAGCCACATCTACCTATAATATTATGGATGAGTTACAATTACCACAAAAATGTGTCAGATGTAGTTCTGACAGAGATGATTTCTAATGCAGTTACAGGGAAAATCATATTTTTTTTTAAATTGTGGGTTAGAAACGCCCAGTTGATAGACCAAGAATGAGGTGGGAGAATAACATTAACTATGATTTGAGGGAAGTAGATCGTACAGAGGATGATTGGAAAGCATTACCTCAGGATAGGGATTATGGAGAGCTTATGTCCGCGCGGCCATGAACCTACGGGTTCGATAGTGCCAATGAGTAAGTAAATAAGGCACCTATGGCACTGGGGTAGTCAATTGCGAGAAGTGGGAGAGGAGAAAGGGAAAGACAAAAAGGAAAGAGATAGGAATGCAGAGAGGGGAAATGATTTGCGGAGGCAGCAGAAAAGGAATTAGAGTTCAGTTCACTTATTTTATGGGGGCACAGATCCGATGGTCAGATAATACCAATTTAAGTGTTAAGGATGAAATTATACACGTTTAAAGTGAAATTTGTGCAAATAATAACATGGTTATTGTGAGAGTGTAGAATATACTGAACACAAACAATAATGATTCATTTAGATGTAGATTGTACAAGTTTGGAGTAATGCAAATGCTGGATTTCAATATATTCATAACAATCTCTGCATGTTGAACAGCTGACAATTTTCCCAATGTCATTTACATTTCGCGTGACCGAATTATATGACTCAGGAAGTGTCTGAAATGTTTGTAGACAAAAGAGCATTCCACCGCAGGAGATCCAGCTGATACAAAGGAAACTGAGAAACAAAGGAAGATTCCTCTCATTTATACAGCAAGGAAATAGTTCACGCATTTAATCATCTAACATTTTATAGATTATTTAACTCATGCCCCAAATGGTATTCAATGGCCAATCACGTATCAATTATTTTTTGTTACAACCAATGATAGTCATGTTTCACCTCGCTCTTTATCGATTTATCTTTATCAGCTCCTGTTTTTGTGATAAAGAAAGCTCCTCATTTTTAATATTCTAAAGAGATTAGAGCATCATTTTTCTCCAACAAATATATTGAATATAGCAAATAACGAACAGATTCCGTGATTTTGCTGAGTTGATAATTTAAAAAAATGAATAACCTATAATGTTGATTATAATATACACTTTGATGTGTTTTATTATTTCTCCACTAGGGTGATTCTTACAACATTGCGATCCTATTTGGCAATAAATAATATGATCAACTTGCAATGAATATACATAACCTAATATTTCTGATTTGTTTTCAAACACCGCCGTTTACATTAAATATATAAATATTTTAAAATACCAGTAACTATATTTAAATAGTCGCGATAGCGTGCTACCTTGTCATACAGCGGGCCCGGGTTTGATTCCCGGTCGGGACAGGCTCCTGGGTGAGGTTTTTTCGGGGTATTTCCTCACTTGTAAGACAAGTGTCAGGAAGCTTAGAGCCCAACGGTCCCCGAAAATCATCCGGCCATCATCATCCTTATCATCATCATCCTTCATCGGTGTGGAAAGCAACGGGAAGCTATCACACCTATAATTCCCTAGTAACGCTGCAAAAATAGCATGAAAATGCTATGATTGCAGTGAAAGACCTGTCCTCGAACGGAATTATTATGGATGGATGGATGGATATTTAAATAATGATTTTTGAGTAAACAGCATAATTTTATTTGTTAAATAGTCCTAACAAATGTCACTTTTGATTTCCAAATCCTCTAGATAAATTCACTCCTCACTTCGTAACTCTTGAATTTATCGATGGTTTGGCAATCACTCGTGACATTACTTATGACAAATCTAATGCTGTTATACTTATCTACTCCTATTAACTAACTGACACTATCGAACTCGTAGGCTCATGGTCTTGAAGATATAAGCTCTCCATACGTTCATGTCCTGAGTTAATCTTTTCCAATCATTCCCTGTATAATGTATTGTATCTTGTAAGCCCGTGTTTCCCTTAACAGAGATTTAGGCGCTCTCCCCCTACAGGGAAGAATTTCAATCATACTAATTTAGTTACACTTGTTTTCGTATAGATGTCATTTTGAGTGGTCCTTGGCCAGCGTTCCGCCTCATGTTGACATCTAGGAAACCAAGGTAGTACTAGGACGGAAAAAATAGGTAAATTTTGCTTAAAGGCCTTTTCATTCAGGCTTAAGGATTTTTTACGAGCCTGCAAATCTTCAGACTCGGGACCCACGGCTTAAAGTCCCTCCCGGAGGAATTGCTCCTTCGATTTTTCCATCCTAAAAAATCCATCGACCCCAGCCGGGTTTGAACCCGCGACCCTCGGGACCAGAGGCAAGGAGCATAACCACTAGTCCACCGCGGCCGATCCTGTATAATGTACTTACGTCAAATCATGGTTAAAGTTTTTCTTCCACCATTCTTGGTCTAACAACCGTTTTACCTCTGGCTTTCCTGCAAGAAGCTTTCATGCACCTCTTTGATTCCCTATTCAAGCCACATGCTCAACACATAGCATTGTACGGAACCTGTTTTTATTATATCTAGTTTCCCATAAAGATCATGTAGCTCACTGTTATGCAATCTTCTCTACCATATCTGTTCATCTCTCTTTGGTTCAAAAATGTTCCTAAAAATTTTATTCTCAAATACTCGTAATCTTTTCTCGTCCCTTAAAGTAAGACTCCATGTCATCTATTTAATTGAACTGGAAGAATATAGTTTATATATATATATATATATATATATATAGTTTAATCTTTTTTTGAGAAGTTGGGACGTCAAAAGTCTCTGTAATGTATAATAGCATGCATTTCCAGAATTGAGAGTATTATGTAGTCTCATTATATTATAAAGACTTGCTGCCGGTACAAAAGCACGTAATTTAAATAGTAGAATGAAATTTGAGTTTAAAAATATAATTTGAAAAAAAATAATATAATTGCTGTAGTTGTTCTTTATAAACCTTAAATGAGGCATATAAATTATTAATATAATGATTGTCATAATTATAATCATTATTACAATCATAAGAATGATTATAGTAATCATGACAATGATTGCAGTAATTATAACAATTATTATAATAATCATAATAATGATTTAAATGTCGTAATAATGAATTTAATAATCATAACAAATATAATAATTATGACGATAATAATAATAATAATAATAATAATAATAATAATAATAATGTAACTGATATAAATAGAGAATGAGATGCTATAAGAGCTGTATATAGAGTGGCAATATCAGAGATCTTAGTTTATTTAGAAACAGGAAAAAATAATAAATTGTTTGATAAATAATGTTCTAATATAAAAATAAACAATGTTACAATTATTATAATATTGTTATGATCATTAAAATCACTGTTAGGATTATTAAAATCATTGTTATGATTATTAAAATAATTGTTCAGATTATTAAAATCATTGTTCAGATTATTAAAATCATTTATGATTACTAAAATCACTTATGATTATTAAAATCACTGTTATGGTTATTTTAATCATAGTTATTATTATTAAAATCACTGTTATGATTATTATAGTATTGTTATGATTATTGTAATCACTATTATGATTATTAAAATCACTGTTATGGTTATTATAATCATTGTTATGTTTACTATTATTAATCACACAATGGAGACAGCTTCTATTTTAATTGTGGAAGAATAGAAGCGATAACACAAATCCAGAACAATTGCGATATAGTTGTGGCCTCGCATTTCTAAGTCTCATTTATGCCAGTTTCTCACGACCAGCACCATCAATAACTTGATTTAATTGGACAAGTAATTGTGCGACCAGCGAATTCCGTAGCATAACAGCAACCATTTTATGTGGTCGTTACTACACGGCTTTGCAATAACACAAATTCATTGTCCGAGTTAACCAGGGGTGACTCCAATCATCCTGTGTTCAAATCATGTCTTGTCGTATTACATGGGAGCACAAGTATTCTCTAGTTGCACATCTATTGTTTTCAAACACTATCCAAAAATCCAAACTTATACAGACAATCCATAATTTATAACAATAATGCAACTACCTCGATGGTCTAATGTACCCTTGCGATGGATATTTTAAATGTCTACCTTATGTTTCTAACTAACTAACTCACTGACACTATCGAACCCATAGATTCATGGCAGCACGGACATAAATCTGCATACATCCCTATCAAATCATCCCCTGTGTAATTAATCAATTGAGTTGGTGTTTACTTGATGAAAATCCATTACTCATTTAATTAAATAAAAATATATAAAACTTAGTTTTATTTGATTTTCATATTTATTAAGATATAATTTAGTTACAGCTGTTTCGTTACACTGTACCTTCTTCAGCCATGTTAACATGTTATCAAATAAAACGCAAGTTTTATTTCTCTTTAATTAAATAACCCTGTATAATTTACTGCCCACAAATCATAATTAAATCACCTCATCCTTGGTCTATAAACTGGGCGATCACCTCATCCTTGGTCTATAAACTGGGCGATTTCCCACTGGTTTTCATACAAGAAGTTTCCATACTCCTCTTTCAGCCCCCATTCGTGTCATATGTCCAGTCTATCGCTGTTTAGGAGACTATAAACCTTTCTTATTATACCTGGTTCCCCATGAAGATCATTTAGCTCACTGTTATGTAGTCTTCTTCATTCCCCTCTTTGGTCTTCTCTCTTTGAAGCAAACATTTTTTCTAAAAACTTTATTCTCAAGTACTCGTATTTTTTCTTCTCTCTTAAAGTAAGAGTCCATGTTTCACATCCATATAATATAACTGGGAGAGTAACAGTTTTAAATATTTTCAGTTTAACGTGTTTTGAGAGAAGTCGGGACGAGAAGAGTCTCTGCAATGCATAATAGCAAGCATTTCCAGAATTGAGCCTATATGAGTCAAAGATAAAAAAAGCAATTAAATGTAAAAATAAAAGTGCAACGAAGTAAAAAAGGAAATATTGTCTACCGTGCTCATCTTTGACTCAGAGGTTCGCGAATTCAAACCTGACTAGGTGGAAATATACTCGTATTTTTTTCTCCTCTCTTAAAGTAAGAACCCATGTTTCACATCCTTATAATATAACTGGGAGAATAATAGTTTTAAATATTTTCAGTTTAACGTCTTTTAGAGAAGTTGGGACGAGAAGAGTCTCTGCAATGCATAATTGCAAGCATTTCCAGAATTGAGCCTATATATGTCAAAAATTAAAAAGGTAAACAATGTAAAAATATAAGTGAAACGAAATAAAATAAGAAATGTCTACCGTGCTCATATTTGTTTCAGAGATTCGCGAATTCAAATCTGACGTGGAAATATTTTTATAAGACTTATATAAGTATATAAAGTATAGTTATTTTTTCTCGGAGATGTACTAAAACCAAGTATCCCATATACAGCATTTATGACATTTCTATCAACCCGAGTGTCGGATGCGGTGAGCCAGGAGCAAGTTCTCCGGGAGATAAAGTTGCCTCGCTCATTTAGTTTCCAGGCGGCATCAAAGGCAACGGTTTCCCTTCTGGATCTGTTATTTTCAGGTAGAGCCGAGGAGTTATTGTTAGAGGCTTTTAAAACGCCGCTCCAATCACCAAAAGATAAAAATTAAAAATGTACCTGTTGGCAGGTGTCGTCCTCAACTTTGTTAAAATGATGTATTTAAAATGTTATTTGGAGGCCTCTCAGAAGTTAACTTCCATCATCAGCAGGATAAGTATGCGTTACTCATTGAGTACCTAAGTTGTTGTAGACGTTAATACTAGCGACGCATCAAGACCATCAACGTCTACAACATCTTAGATACATCAATTAGTACGCATCCTGCTGATGATGGAAGTTAACTTCTGAAAGGCCTCCAAATAATATTTGAAATAAGCCATTTTAACAAAGTTGAGGACGACGACACCTGGCAACAGGTACATTTTTAATTTTTATCTTTCGACTATTGACCTCAACGGAATTTGATATGAATTTTAGTAGTAGATTGGCAATCACCAAAAAAACTAAAAACAGTTCTCTGCCAATAATGTCTTTGCATTTTTATATGACATCTCATGACGTTTCCATGTCTACTTTCAGGCGGATACAATTATTTTAACAGCGTTGCGACTTTTGTCTTTTGCAGTATCTTTAGTAGGTAAAAAATGTAAGTCAGTGCATGCTAAGATTCCCTCTTGGTCACTTGTGCGTCACAGAGCTAATTAAAAGTTGTACAATGATAATTGTTAAGATGTGGAGACAGTGGGAGTCTGAGCCACAACTCTCGGGCAGTTATTCTCAATCAATTTTGTGTAAACAGTGTCAAAACTTTGTTAGTTATACTGATGAATATGTTGTGAAAAAAGTTTGGGGAAGGGAGAAATTACTGAGACGTCTGTTATTCTTAAATTAAGCAGACCTACTTTCAGAAAAATTGTGAAAAGGGGACCAATGTCGCCAAAAAACGGGGACCTAAAATTCCGAAGTTTAATAAAACAGACAATTTTACGTGACTTTATTTGCGCGAATTTTACAGTTTTTACAATAAGGGAAGAATGGAAGATGAGCGATAGCCTAAGCTACTATATCAATGGCAACCGACCAGAAGGCAGAAAAGAGGGAGACCAAAATTAACATGGAAGGAAAACATGAGGATAGTAATGCAAGCAAGATGCCTAACATTGAATATGTCGAAAATCGTAGGCTTTGGAGGTTTGGCATGGGAAGACAGCAGCAGCTATAAAAACCCGAAGATAGATAGATAGACAATAAGGGTTGCTCCTTAACAGTTAAAGAGCTCTTACAGCATCTGAAACCATAGGGATTTTCTTTTGAAATAACAACACTAAGGTTGCAGTTAAAAAACTTTGTTTTCGTTTGTACGGATTGTTGTGTGGCGTTACAATTATTTGTAACAGTTGAATAAGCTACGATCCGAAGGGTGTCAAAAGGGTATGACACGCACGATGTGGTGAAGAAATGATGAGATGATGGCATCTGTAATTGTGTTTTAAAATCACTATCTTCAAGAGGTAAACGCATCGTGGTGCATACCTATAGAATAGAATATATTTAGCCTATTTCGCCTGGTGGAGTTAAAGCCATATGACCTTCTCTTCCACTCACCAGGACAAACATATGTTACATATGAATACAAACAAATTACAATAATAGTCATATTAAAAAATTAATTATCTGTCAAATTGAATAATAATGAAAATAATGTCTAATAATACAAAGAAATTAAATACAATTAAAATTAAATTAATGATACAATGAATACAAAAAAGAATAACAGCTCGAATCTACTATACATAAAAAGAAAAGAAAAAAATGAAAGTAATAAACTACAATGAATTAATCTATGATTTTTATACAAGGCATTAGGTATATATATTAACAAATCTTAAGTCTATTTTATTAAATAATGAAGAAACACATTATTAATTCTTAAAAAGTAATATTAGTGAGTTGTTTCTGTTAGTAATTTTATTTTCAATTTTTTTTCTGAAAGATGGTAAAGTTTGGCAGTCTCTGATATAGGATGGAAGGGAATTCCGTCCTGCCACTGCGTCTCCTGCCCTGACGTTTTCACGACAGTGTTGCCGATATTCAGTGGGAGGGGCCGTTTTATGTACCACGCGGAATATGAAATCATGGCGGTTAGTAGAAATATAGCCGACAACATCGCTGCATTTACAAACCTTCTTCCTTACTAACGGCGTCAAGAGCAGTGACTGGCTGTGGCACACGTCCACTCCCAGTTCAACTATTTCCTTATTGGCAGTAAGAGGGCGAGTTTCTCCCTTTACCCCCCGTACAACCTGGACGTCAGGACTGGAGACTCAGCGGCTGGACTGTAATTATGCTTATTTGTCTGCTAAAAACACCGGAGATTCCAAGGCAGACAGCCATGATGAAATACAGGACAAGCGTTCCAGAACTGGTTCAGGACAAAATTATTACACAATGTTCCTAGGGACAAAAAGTGTGTCATAGTGATGGACAATGCAAGTTACCATTCCAGACAAGCTGTCAAATACCCCAATCCCAGCTCCAATTTAAATTTTATGAATTACCACTACATACCTGTACGTTCTCCCATTCCCATGAAATCAGTAATGTTATAAATAATTATAAAGGTCAATGTAAACCAAAACTTTTGTGGTTGACGAATTAGCTGCTTCTTTTGGACATGAAGTGCTGCGCTTCCCCCCCCCCCCATCATTGTGTACTTAATCCAATGGAACTAGTAAGGGCTCGATTGAATACTTATGTGAGAAAGATCAACACATCCCCGACACTTAGTGCTAGTGTGTGTATGTGATTTGTTCAGGGAAGGGATAGGCAACATAAATGTGACCTCTGGTCTTCATGTGTGTACCTCAAAATTAAAGTTGAAAAACATACGCCATTCAAGCCGCAGAGGAACTTTTATTCTGGACCAAGGGAGAGTGATGATGATGATGATGATGAATAAAGGGAAATAATATACAATATTGAATCCAATGTTGCCAGATGCGGATAGGTTTCCCGCGGCATCGAATATATGGCCATTTTTAAGACTGGTGGGAATTTCAAATCAAACACTGGACATTTTTATACTAATTTCGACTATGAGACGTACCTGAATTTTGGAGGCAATTATTCGAAAAAAAAAGTGCGTCTTGTAGTCCGTAAAATACGGTATATATATATATATATATATATATATATATATATATACGGTATACGGTATATATAGGCCTATAATTAAATGTCCTGATATTAAGAAAATTCCACATATTATTATAATATAGTAGGCCCCTAAGTTTGTGTCAATGAATAAAAAGTGGCATGAACGCAGCCCGGCTAGCAAAAATTACACACTCGAGATAAACGTGACAACACCGTTAAAATGCTAAATACTTATGCGTGCAAAATAGACTTACCTAACCAGAAAACAAAACGCCTGGAAACTAAATGAGCGAAGCAACAAAACTTTAAGCCGTGGGTCCCAATTCTGAAGATTTTCAGGCTCGTAAAAGATCCTTAACCCTTAATAAAGAGGCATCGAAGCAAAAGCGTACCAATCTTCATCCTAGTAATATCTTAGTTGCTTACTATGCATCATTCGGTCGGTATGTTAACCGCATACCATTCATAACATGTTTAGGAAAATAAGCGTAACTAAATTAAAATGGTCTAATAATTGTAGATAGATGATCCATCGATAGCAATTCTGCCCGAAGGCAGGTCCTTCACTGCAATCATAGTATTTTCATGCTATGCTTGCAGCTTTACTAGCGAATTGTAGGTGTGGTAGCTTCCCGTTGCTTTCCACACCGGTGAAGGATGATAATGATTATGATAATGATAAAGATGATGATGGTGATGATGGCCAGACTACAGCCGACTGTTGAGGAGTTCACAGAGAGCACGCAGTATCTCCTGAAGATGTCTACCGCAGCAGTAGACGAAACGTCGAGTATAAGAACGACTGGACCACGGCCTATATGCCCGGAAGACGAACTTAATAGGGATCAAGAGGATAAATATCTTTGAAGATATGGTTAGAGTAATATGTTAGAAAATACCAAAACACATCTCAAATCATAGAACACCACGATTTAAAGAGAAGTAGGTAAATGGCGCATGTACTCAGGAAAAGCACGTTCATTATGATTGAAGGCGACAGGCGACAGATATCTCTGTGGCAACGCAAATCAGATTGTAGTCCGCTATGTTTCTTATCTCCGGTTTCAATTACTTGTATTGCTGCTAGTGATGTCAGCAAATAACGAGCGAGAATTCAATTCTATGCATGAGACTGGCTCTCCTTTACATCCTGCGAGGAGCATGGCCTCTAGCCCTCTCGAGTGTTCAACATTCAAATTCATTAGTCTATAATTACACTGAGCCCTCATTATTTGTACAGAAAGCTTCGAAATATCGAATAACAAGAAACTCATCAAATGTGGATGTGTGTATCTACTCTTACTATACCTTGTTTATACAGATCTATAGTTTCAAAACCTCCCTATTTGACAGTGGCGGCTCTTAGCTCTGAAGTTAGATGAAGAGCTAGCAAGAAAAATTATTTTTTTTGCGCGATAGTGCGTTTTTTTCGTACTTACAGCAATGATGACAATGATTGAAAGTTCAACTTTCTACATTTCGGTGTTGCCAATCTAATTAACTATACTGTAATAAAATAATTATACTGTAATATTACGTATTAAATACACGCGTGTGAGAAGTAAAACCACTGCCCTCTACGTATACTGCATACAATGTATATGCAAAAAATATCCAAAAGGTAGTGTTAATATACATTATACGAAACAAATAACTACATTTTAGGTTACGACGGTAGGCCAAAATTTAAAAAAAAAATGTTTTTCTTTTCATAATTGAATAGTCTGTTCTTTTCTGAACATTTTTATATATGATTTTTACTCAATGACAATTAAAAGTGCGTTAATTATTTTTTAAATTGAGAGTTGTCAGTCTGTAATATCATTATACTTTAAACCTTATTTTCTCGAAAGTGAACATTTTCGAACATTTGCCCCATGATCTCATGAACTGTTAGAGATATTTACCTGAAATGTTTACAGGCAGTAAACCTAGTTGTACTAAAACTGTGATGATCTCTTGTATAGAACCTCATGTTTTTTTAAAAGTTATTTTTTAAATAAAGAAAAGTGACTAGTGGCAAAAAAATTATATAGGACATCAATATCTAGATACAAGTTTGACTGAGGTTGAGTGATTTTTACAAGCCTCATTTAATATGCTGTCAAAATTTCATTACAATCCATCTAGTTGTTCCTGAGAAAATGGGTCTCAAATTAATATGTTTTAACATTGATGGGATAGGGCCTACCGTCTCACCTTAAATAAACTGAACTTTATTTGAAACAATATAAAACAATAAATACATACTTGACGCTATTTCATGACTAGATTATTGTCACGGCCTCCTGTAATTTCAACTAATAAGCATTGTCCACACTGTTAACGTTAATTAGTTGTTTATAATGAACGCAAATATTTCCAACAAATATATTATTTTACTGTTATTTATTATTTTGAATATACCTTCGCACAAAAAATAATGTACAACGCACGTTTGTGAAGTGTTTTACAGAATCTCGGAAATTAAAGCTCGGTTTTAAACATTTCCTAGCTTCTGAAAAAAACACTTCCCAACCTCGAATCTATGTACACATGCGAATCTTAATTATTGTTATTAATAATATTATTATTATTTTGAGGAAGTGGCTCAATTCAAATACCTAGGAACAATAATCACAAATAGGAATCAGATGCACAAAGAAATTAAACATAGGCTCAATTATGGAAATGCATGCTATTATGCATTGCAGAGACTTTTAATGTCCCAACTCCTTTCAAAAAACGTTAAGCTGAAAATATATAAAACTATTATTCTACCAGTTATATTATATGGGTGTAAAACATGGACTCTTACTTTAAGGGAGGAAAGGAGATTACAAGTATTTGAGAATAAAGTACTTAGGAAAATTTTTGGACCAAAGAGAGATGAACAGACAGGTGAATGGAGAAGACTACATAACAATGAACTACATGGTCTTTATAGGAAGCCAGATATAATAAGAACAGTTAAGTCTCGTAGACTGCGATGGGCAGAACTACATAACAATGAACTACATGGTCTTTATAGGAAGCCAGATATAATAAGAACAGTTAAGTCTCGTAGACTGCGATGGGCAGGACATGTAGCACGTATGGGGAATGAAAGATGTGCCTGGAAACTTCTTGTAGGAAAGCCAGAAGAAAAACGCCCAGTTGGTAAACCAAGAATGAGGTGGGAGAACAACATTAACTATGATTTGAGGGAAGTAGATTATACAGGGAATGATTGGAAAGCATTAGCTCAGGATAGGGATGTATGGAGAGCTTATGTCCGCGCGGCCATGAACCTACGGGTTCGATAGTGCCAGTGAGTAAGTAAGTATTATTATTATTATTATTATTATTATTACTATTATTATTATTATTATTAACCCTAGAAACACCAAGGTGGAGCACTTACCCCAACAAAAATTTGCATATGTTATACTTAAAGCTTGTAATTAAGTTAATTTATCGATATTAACAAACATACTAAATACATACCACTAGAAAACTAATAGGCCTATTCTGAATATAAAGGGCGTCCAAAATTGTATAACTTACTTTATTACTAATTTTATGTCACTGATGTAATATAACAAGCAATAATGCTCGAAATTGAACAAAGAAACAGTTATACATTACAAACAATGTTAGTATAGTGCTTGAATATACATAATGTCCAAAATGTGTATACACTATTAGATCTAAATGACCAAAAAATACTAACACTTGGACAAAAGTCCGCCCTTAAAGTATCTTGTGAACATTCCATTCAACGATTCAAATACTTCAAGTAGTTAAAAATTAAAAATCATGTTCTCCGATGATTTTTAATTAATTTTTAATGATTATACCTCATAATGTTTACTTCCCAACATTAATTAAATTTACTTCAAGTAGTGTTGCAAATGTGTCATTTACACGTCTTTCTGCCATGGTACCCGTATCATCAAAACCCTACAATTTTCAATAGTCCGCCCTTAAAGTATCTTGTGAACATTCCATTCAACGATTCAAATACTTCAAGTAGTTAAAAATTAAAAATCATGTTCTCCGATGATTTTTAATTAATTTTTAATGATTATACCTCATAATGTTTACTTCCCAACATTAATTAAATTTACTTCAAGTAGTGTTGCAAATGTGTCATTTACACGTCTTTCTGCCATGGTACCCGTATCATCAAAACCCTACAATTTTCAATAGTCCGCCCTTAAAGTATCTTGTGAACATTCCATTCAACGATTCAAATACTTCAAGTAGTTAAAAATTAAAAATCATGTTCTCCGATGATTTTTAATTAATTTTTAATGATTATACCTCATAATGTTTACTTCCCAACATTAATTAAATTTACTTCAAGTAGTGTTGCAAATGTGTCATTTACACGTCTTTCTAACATGGTACCCGTATCATCAAAACCCTACAATTTTCAATAGTCCGCCCTTAAAGTATCTTGTGAACATTCCATTCAACGATTCAAATACTTCAAGTAGTTAAAATTAAAAATCATGTTCTCCGATGATTTTTAATAATTTTTAATGATTATACCTCATAATGTTTACTTCCCAACATTAATTAAATTTACTTCAAGTAGTGTTGCAAATGTGTCATTTACACGTCTTTCTGCCATGGTACCCGTATCATCAAAACCCTACAATTTTCAATAGTCCGCCCTTAAAGTATCTTGTGAACATTCCATTCAACGATTCAAATACTTCAAGTAGTTAAAAATTAAAAATCATGTTCTCCGATGATTTTTAATTAATTTTTAATGATTATACCTCATAATGTTTACTTCCCAACATTAATTAAATTTACTTCAAGTAGTGTTGCAAATGTGTCATTTACACGTCTTTCTGCCATGGTACCCGTATCATCAAAACCCTACAATTTTCAATAGTCCGCCCTTAAAGTATCTTGTGAACATTCCATTCAACGATTCAAATACTTCAAGTAGTTAAAAATTAAAAATCTAGTTCTCCGATGATTTTTAATTAATTTTTAATGATTATACCTCATAATGTTTACTTCCCAACATTAATTAAATTTACTTCAAGTAGTGTTGCAAATGTGTCATTTACACGTCTTTCTGCCATGGTACCCGTATCTTCAAAACCCTACAATTTTCAATAGTCCGCCCTTAAAGTATCTTGTGAACATTCCATTCAACGATTCAAATACTTCAAGTAGTTGAAAATTAAAAATCTAATTCTCCGATGATTTTTAATTAATTTTTAATGATTATACCTCATAATGTTTACTTCCCAACATTAATTAAATTTACTTCAAGTAGTGTTGCAAATGTGTCATTTACACGTCTTTCTGCCATGGTACCCGTATCATCAAAACCCTACAATTTTCAATAGTCCGCCCTTAAAGTATCTTGTGAACATTCCATTCAACGATTCAAATACTTCAAGTAGTTAAAAATTAAAAATCTAGTTCTCCGATGATTTTTAATTAATTTTTAATGATTATACCTCATAATGTTTACTTCCCAACATTAATTAAATTTACTTCAAGTAGTGTTGCAAATGTGTCATTTACACGTCTTTCTGCCATGGTACCCGTATCTTCAAAACCCTACAATTTTCAATAGTCCGCCCTTAAAGTATCTTGTGAACATTCCATTCAACGATTCAAATACTTCAAGTAGTTAAAAATTAAAAATCATGTTCTCCGATGATTTTTAATTAATTTTAAATGATTATACCTCATAATGTTTACTTCCCAACATTAATTAAATTTACTTCAAGTAGTGTTGCAAATGTGTCATTTACACGTCTTTCTGCCATGGTACCCGTATCTTCAAAACCCTACAATTTTCAATAGTCCGCCCTTAAAGTATCTTGTGAACATTCCATTCAACGATTCAAATACTTCAAGTAGTTAAAAATTAAAAATCATGTTCTCCGATGATTTTTAATTAATTTTAAATGATTATCCCTCATAATGTTTACTTCCCAACAACAATTAAATTTACTTCAAGTAGTGTTGCAAATGTGTCATTTACACGTCTTTCTGCCATGGTACCCGTATCTTCAAAACCCTACAATTTTCAATAGTCCGCCCTTAAAGTATCTTGTGAACATTCCATTCAACGATTCAAATACTTCAAGTAGTTAAAAATTAAAAATCATGTTCTCCGATGATTTTTAATTAATTTTAAATGATTATACCTCATAATGTTTACTTCCCAACATTAATTAAATTTACTTCAAGTAGTGTTGCAAATGTGTCATTTACACGTCTTTCTGCCATGGTACCCGTATCTTCAAAACCCTACAATTTTCAATAGTCCGCCCTTAAAGTATCTTGTGAACATTCCATTCAACGATTCAAATACTTCAAGTAGTTAAAAATTAAAAATCATGTTCTCCGATGATTTTTAATTAATTTAAATGATTATACCTCATAATGTTTACTTCCCAACATCAATTAATTTACTTCAAGTAGTGTTGCAAATGTGTCATTTACACGTCTTTCTGCCATGGTACCCGTATCTTCAAAACCCTACATTTTCAATAGTCCGCCCTTAAAGTATCTTGTGAACATTCCATTCAACGATTCAAATACTTCAAGTAGTTAAAAATTAAAATCATGTTCTCCGATGATTTTTAATTAATTTTTAATGATTATACCTCATAATGTTTACTTCCCAACATTAATTAAATTTACTTCAAGTAGTGTTGCAAATGTGTCATTTACACGTCTTTCTGCCATGGTACCCGTATCATCAAACCCTACAATTTTCAATAGTCCGCCCTTAAAGTATCTTGTGAACATTCCATTCAACGATTCAAATACTTCAAGTAGTTAAAAATTAAAAATCATGTTCTCCGATGATTTTTAATTAATTTTAAATGATTATACCTCATAATGTTTACTTCCCAACATTAATTAAATTTACTTCAAGTAGTGTTGCAAATGTGTCATTTACACGTCTTTCTGCCATGGTACCCGTATCATCAAAACCCTACAATTTTCAATAGTCCGCCCTTAAAGTATCTTGTGAACATTCCATTCAACGATTCAAATACTTCAAGTAGTTAAAATTAAAAATCATGTTCTCCGATGATTTTTAATTAATTTTTAATGATTATACCTCATAATGTTTACTTCCCAACATTAATTAAATTTACTTCAAGTAGTGTTGCAAATGTGTCATTTACACGTCTTTCTGCCATGGTACCCGTATCATCAAAACCCTACAATTTTCAATAGTCCGCCCTTAAAGTATCTTGTGAACATTCCATTCAACGATTCAAATACTTCAAGTAGTTAAAATTAAAAATCATGTTCTCCGATGATTTTTAATTAATTTTTAATGATTATACCTCATAATGTTTACTTCCCAACATTAATTAAATTTACTTCAAGTAGTGTTGCAAATGTGTCATTTACACGTCTTTCTGCCATGGTACCCGTATCATCAAAACCCTACAATTTTCAATAGTCCGCCCTTAAAGTATCTTGTGAACATTCCATTCAACGATTCAAATACTTCAAGTAGTTAAAAATTAAAAATCATGTTCTCCGATGATTTTTAATTAATTTTTAATGATTATACCTCATAATGTTTACTTCCCAACATTAATTAAATTTACTTCAAGTAGTGTTGCAAATGTGTCATTTACACGTCTTTCTGCCATGGTACCCGTATCATCAAAACCCTACAATTTTCAATAGTCCGCCCTTAAAGTATCTTGTGAACATTCCATTCAACGATTCAAATACTTCAAGTAGTTAAAAATTAAAAATCATGTTCTCCGATGATTTTTAATTAATTTTTAATGATTATACCTCATAATGTTTACTTCCCAACATTAATTAAATTTACTTCAAGTAGTGTTGCAAATGTGTCATTTACACGTCTTTCTGCCATGGTACCCGTATCATCAAAACCCTACAATTTTCAATAGTCCGCCCTTAAAGTATCTTGTGAACATTCCATTCAACGATTCAAATACTTCAAGTAGTTAAAAATTAAAAATCATGTTCTCCGATGATTTTTTATTAATTTTTAATGATTATACCTCATAATGTTTACTTCCCAACATTAATTAAATTTACTTCAAGTAGTGTTGCAAATGTGTCATTTACACGTCTTTCTGCCATGGTACCCGTATCTTCAAAACCCTACAATTTTCAATAGTCCGCCCTTAAAGTATCTTGTGAACATTCCATTCAACGATTCAAATACTTCAAGTAGTTAAAAATTAAAAATCATGTTCTCCGATGATTTTTAATTAATTTTTAATGATTATACCTCATAATGTTTACTTCCCAACATTAATTAAATTACTTCAAGTAGTGTTGCAAATGTGTCATTTACACGTCTTTCTGCCATGGTACCCGTATCTTCAAAACCCTACAATTTTCAATAGTTCCGCCCTTAAAGTATCTTGTGAACATTCCATTCAACGATTCAAATACTTCAAGTAGTTAAAAATTAAAAATCATGTTCTCCGATTGATTTTTAATTAATTTTTAATGATTATACCTCATAATGTTTACTTTCCCAACATTAATTAAATTTACTTCAAGTAGTGTTGCAAATGTGTCATTTACACGTCTTTCTGCCATGGTACCCGTATCATCAAAACCCTACAATTTTCAATAGTCGGCCCTTAAAGTATCTTGTGACATTCCATTCAACGATTCAAATACTTCAAGTAGTTAAAAATTAAAAATCATGTTCTCCGATGATTTTTAATTAATTTTTAATGATTATACCTCATAATGTTTACTTCCCAACATTAATTAATTTACTTCAAGTAGTGTTGCAAATGTGTCATTTACACGTCTTTCTGCCATGGTACCCGTATCTTCAAAACCCTACAATTTTCAATAGTCCGCCCTTAAAGTATCTTGTGAACATTCCATTCCAACGATTCAAATACTTCAAGTAGTTAAAAATTAAAAATCATGTTCTCCGATGATTTTTAATTAATTTTTAATGATTATACCTCATAATGTTTACTTCCCAACATTAATTAAATTTACTTCAAGTAGTGTTGCAAATGTGTCATTTACACGTCTTTCTGCCATGGTACCCGTATCATCAAAACCCTACAATTTTCAATAGTCCGCCCTTAAAGTATCTTGTGAACATTCCATTCAACGATTCAAATACTTCAAGTAGTTAAAAATAAAAATCTAGTTCTCCGATGATTTTTAATTAATTTTTAATGATTATACCTCATAATGTTTACTTCCCAACATTAATTAAATTTACTTCAAGTAGTGTTGCAAATGTGTCATTTACACGTCTTTCTGCCATGGTACCCGTATCTTCAAACCCTACAATTTTCAATAGTCCGCCCTTAAAGTATCTTGTGAACATTCCATTCAACGATTCAAATACTTCAAGTAGTTAAAAATTAAAAATCATGTTCTCCGTTGATTTTTAATTAATTTTTAATGATTATACCTCATAATGTTTACTTCCCAACATTAATTAAATTTACTTCAAGTAGTGTTGCAAATGTGTCATTTACACGTCTTTCTGCCATGGTACCCGTATCTTCAAAACCCTACAATTTTCAATAGTCCGCCCTTAAAGTATCTTGTGAGCATTCCATTCAACGATTCAAATACTTCAAGTAGTTAAAAATTAAAAATCATGTTCTCCGATGATTTTTAATTAATTTTTAATGATTATACCTCATAATGTTTACTTCCCAACATTAATTAAATTTACTTCAAGTAGTGTTGCAAATGTGTCATTTACACGTCTTTCTGCCATGGTACCCGTATCTTCAAAACCCTACAATTTTCAATAGTCCGCCCTTAAAGTATCTTGTGAACATTCCATTCAACGATTCAAATACTTCAAGTAGTTAAAAATTAAAAATCATGTTCTCTGATGATTTTAATTAATTTTTAATGATTAACCTCATAATGTTTACTTCCCAACATTAATTAAATTTACTTCAAGTAGTGTTGCAAATGTGTCATTTACACGTCTTTCTGCCATGGTACCCGTATCTTCAAAACCCTACAATTTTCAATAGTCCGCCCTTAAAGTATCTTGTGAACATTCCATTCAACGATTCAAATACTTCAAGTAGTTAAAAATTAAAAATCATGTTCTCCGATGATTTTTAATTAATTTTTAATGATTATACCTCATAATGTTTACTTCCCAACATTAATTAAATTTACTTCAAGTAGTGTTCAATGTGTCATTTACACGTCTTTCTGCCATGGTACCCGTATCTTCAAAACCCTACAATTTTCAATAGTCCGCCCTTAAAGTATCTTGTGAACATTCCATTCAACGATTCAAATACTTCAAGTAGTTAAAAATTAAAAATCATGTTCTCCGATGATTTTTAATTAATTTTAATGATTATACCTCATAATGTTTACTTCCCAACATTAATTAAATTTACTTCAAGTAGTGTTGCAAATGTGTCATTTACACGTCTTTCTGCCATGGTACCCGTATCTTCAAAACCCTACAATTTTCAATAGTCCGCCCTTAAAGTATCTTGTGAACATTCCATTCAACGATTCAAATACTTCAAGTAGTTAAAAATTAAAAATCATGTTCTCCGATGATTTTAATTAATTTTTAAATGATTATACCTCATAATGTTTACTTCCCAACATTAATTAAATTTACTTCAAGTAGTGTTGCAAATGTGTCATTTACACGTCTTCTGCCATGGTACCCGTATCTCAAAACCCTACAATTTTCAATAGTCCGCCCTTAAGTATCTTGTGAACATTCCATTCAACGATTCAAATACTTCAAGTAGTTTAAAAATTAAAAATCATGTTCTCCGATGATTTTTAATTAATTTTTAATGATTATACCTCATAATGTTTACTTCCCAACATTAATTAAATTTACTTCAAGTAGTGTTGCAAATGTGTCATTTACACGTCTTTCTGCCATGGTACCCGTATCATCAAAACCCTACAATTTTCAATAGTCCGCCCTTAAAGTATCTTGTGAACATTCCATTCAACGATTCAAATACTTCAAGTAGTTAAAAATTAAAAATCATGTTCTCCGATGATTTTTAATTAATTTTTAATGATTATACCTCATAATGTTTACTTCCCAACATTAATTAAATTTACTTCAAGTAGTGTTTGCAAATGTGTCATTTACACGTCTTTCTGCCATGGTACCCGTATCTTCAAAACCCTACAATTTTCAATAGTCCGCCCTTAAAGTATCTTGTGAACATTCCATTCAACGATTCAAATACTTCAAGTAGTTAAAAATTAAAAATCATGTTCTCCGATGATTTTTAATTAATTTTTAATGATTATACCTCATAATGTTTACTTCCCAACATTAATTAAATTTACTTCAAGTAGTGTTGCAAATGTGTCATTTACACGTCTTTCTGCCATGGTACCCGTATCATCAAAACCCTACAATGTTCAATAGTCCGCCCTTAAATTATCTTGTGAACATTCCATTCAACGATTCAAATACTTCAAGTAGTTAAAAATTAAAAATCTAGTTTCTCCGATGATTTTTAATTAATTTTTAATGATTATACCTCATAATGTTTTCCTTCCCAACATTAATTAAATTTCTTCAAGTAGTGTTGCAAATGTGTCATTTACACGTCTTTCTGCCATGGTACCCGTATCTTCAAAACCCTACAATTTTCAATAGTCCGCCCTTAAAGTATCTTGTGAAACATTCCATTCAACGATTCAAAATCTTCAAGTAGTTAAAAATTAAAAATCATGTTCTCCGATGATTTTTAATTAATTTATAATGATTATACCTCATAATGTTTACTTCCCAACATTAATTAAATTTACTCAAGTAGTGTTGCAAATGTGTCATTTACACGTCTTTCTGCCATGGTACCGTTCATTCAAAACCCTACATTTTCAAAGTCCGCCCTTAAAGTATCTTGTGAACATTCCATTCAACGATTCAAATACTTCAAGTAGTTAAAAATTAAAAATCATGTTCTCCGATGATTTTTAATTAAATTTTAATGATTATACCTCATAATGTTTACTTCCCAACATTAATTAAATTTACTTCAAGTAGTGTTGCAAATGTGTCATTTTACACGTCTTTCTGCCATGGTACCCGTATCATCAAAACCCTACATTTTCAATAGTCCGCCTTAAAGTATCTTGTGAACATTCCATTCAACGATTTCAAATTACTTCAAGTAGTTAAAATTAAAAATCATGTTCTCCGATGATTTTTAATTAATTTTTAATGATTATACCTCATAATGTTTACTTCCCAACATTATTAAATTTACTTCAAGTAGTGTTGCAATGTGTCATTTACACGTCTTCTGCCATGGTACCCGTATCATCAAAACCCTACAATTTTCAATAGTCCGCCCTTAAAGTATCTTGTGAACATTCCATTCAACGATTCAAATACTTCAAGTAGTTAAAAATTAAAAAATCATGTTCTCCGATGATTTTTAATTAATTTTTAATGATTATACCTCTAATGTTACTTCCCAAACATTAATTAATTTACTTCAAGTAGTTGTTGCAAATGTGTCATTTACACGTCTTTCTGCCATGGTACCCGTATCATTCAAAACCCCTACCATTTTCAATAGTCCGCCCTTAAAAGTATCTTGTGAACATTCATTCAACGATTCAAATACTTCAAGTTGTTTAAAAAATTAAAAAATCATGTTCTCCGATGATTTTAATTAATTTTAATGATTATACCTCATAATGTTTACTTCCCAACATTAATTAAATTACTTCAAGTAGTGTTGCAAATGTGTCATTTACAAGTCTTCTGCCATGGTTACCGTTATCTTTAAAAACCCTACAATTTTCATAGTCCGCCCTTAAAGTATCTTGTGAACATTCCATTCAACGATTCAAATTTCTTAAGTAGTTAAAACATTAAAATCATGTTTCTCCGATTGATTTTAATTCATTTTTATGATTACCCTCATAATGTTTACTTCCAACTTAATTAAATTTACTTCAAGTAGTGTTGCAAATGTGTCATTTCACGTCTTCTGCCATGGTACCGTATCTTCAAAAACCCTACCATTTTCCTCCATAGTCCGCCCCGTAAAGTATCTGTGAATTCCATTCAACGATTCCAAATCCTTTCAAGTAGTT